>VZTI01003214.1:297577-335984 GCA_013397865.1 Struthidea cinerea
GAGGGGAGCCGGCGAGCTTTAGGCAGGGAGGTAGGAGGGCCTTAGGGGGGGGGGGATGAGGTGATGGAGAGAGGGAGGGAGGGAGGAAAGGCCTTTCGTGTGAAAGAGATAACTTCTTGTCTGCTCCGGTGCTCTGAAAAATGACACAACGGTAATGCCCTGACAGGAATGCCTTTGGACATTTCCATCACTTGGCAGAAAGCATGATGTTATTTCTTCAGATGTTCTTTGTGATTAAAATGTAAGAAGCGTACTTGCTATTTATGCCCGTGAGTTGTAATTTCTCCGTTGGGGATCCAGTGTTTCTCGTCTTGCCCAGCTTCTCCGGGGGGGAGGATGTGTGATGCTATCTGGAAATCCATGTGAATCAAGGAGGCGTGCGTGACAGGTTTAGGGTGCCAGCTCTTCATATTTGTCTCTGGAGATATTCAAAGCCCACCTGGACATGTTCTTGTGTAACCTGCTCTAGGTGACCCTGCTTTGGCAGAAGGGTTGGGCTAGATGATCTGCAGAGGTCCCTTGCAATACCAACAATTCAGTGGTTCTGTATGTTAGGAGACATCTGAAATGGGAAGTTGACTGTCTGAATTAATGGCAGGTCACTCATGACTTCAGCTCTTGGATTTGAGTGGGAATGCGTAATCTTTTCTCAGCCTCTGTGAGGTCTGTGAAGCCTCCTAAACTGGGGTGGGGTTCTGCAGGGATTTTCTGGAAAATTTTTGTTGTTGTTGTTGCGGGTTTTTTGGTTTTTTTTTTCACTGGGATCCAAGAGCTTGCTACGGAATAAGCAGATGTTTCTAAAGGAAGAAAGATGTGGAAGTCAAAGGCTCTGAAGCTAGCATGGTTTTGTCATGAGGCAGGAAAAAAGCAACCGACAAGCCTTATGCAGCTTGTATTTCTTGTGTCCCGTGCTGCAATTCAACCCTACAATAAAATAATGGTTGGTGTTGGCTGGACACTGGATTACACCCAACCCCTCAATTTGTTCCAAATGGCTTGTCTGCAACGTGAAGAATCTGATCAGTCTGGCAATTATTTGCATAACTCCTGTGGGTCTCTGTCTGGCATTTCAGAAGGCCTCACAGTAGCAACTTGTAAAACTTTTTCTGATGTCTGTGCGAACTCCTAAGAAATGTTGCCGTTTGGTTTGTATGCCTTTGGAAATTAAGGCATGAAAATGCTTTGCTGCTCTTGTTTTCCCCTCTGTAGGGTTCTACACACTTTTTAATATCAGAAGGGAGTTTGGTAACTCTGGAATGTAACAATACTTATTTTCATTACTATTAGTGTTTTATGTATTTTGCTGTACCACTGAAAAAAGCAATGCAGCACATTAAGTATATTACACATCAGTAATATATACTAGGGGGATGTCTTCACAGCAGTTGCTCAAAATGTAGGGTTTTGAGTGTTTGTGTTAAGTTGGTCCTTGTGTGAACAAGACTGAAGTATCATAACCAAGTGGTGGGTCCTGGTTATTGTGAGGTGTCCTTGTTTTCCTTTGGGACTGAAGGAGAGGTCCTGTTCCGGCTCAGGCTACTGCAGCTAAGTGTCATTCTCTTCCCATTAAACTGTAGGAGAAACTGTCCTAGGTATGTGGAAGGGAGCATTTTGTGAGCGGTATGGAAGGACCGCCAGTACTAGATTGCATTGCCTCACAGAAGGTAGTTTTCTAACCTCAGCTGTGGTTCCACAGCAGTGGAAATTGATCTTGTTGCTGCTGAAAAGGGGAGGGTCTTGCTGCCTTGTGCCTCTGTCAGCTGAGTTGTTCTTACAGACTTTCTCCTATCCAGTGTGTCTAATGATTTTTTCTTCTGATTATTTAATAAGTTAATTGATGATTTGATTCACTAAACACAGTAGAAAACTTCTGGATGTGCTAGTTTTCTGCACAATTAGTGTGTTCCAATAGCTTATAGAGGGATCTGGGACCCCAGCAGTATTAGTATGTAGGAAATACGTAGTCAGGGTGACATGGAGGTCTTTAAATGTGATATTCTGGATATGCTTTCCCCAGAGCTGTATCCTAGGAAGAATCAGGGCTCTCTATCGTATCAGCTGCCCTTGGCTGAGAAAGCACCATTAAAACTGTTTAGTAAACTTTTGAGAGGGATTCATGTGGGCTTTTCTTTTTACATATTGTCTTGTCTGTAGTGATATGTCTTTTTTAAAACTAAATACTATTTTGAGAGGTAGATATAGTAAGTCTTTAAGTTTTTCTTACTTACCTGTTTATTTGCTGAATCCAGAGAAGAATAGTTTTACTTCATTAGCGGGGTCAGTGAAAAAGTGTGCAGGTTTTTCCATCTATACCATCTAACTTCTTCTGAATACAGAGTTTTATTGATTCCAGAGAACTATTTCTTTAAGTAATAAGGAAAGCCTAAAAGAAATGCATTTGTTTGGTGAAACATGATTGTTACAAGTAAGACCAGAACATTCTGGAAAGAAAAGTTGCATATTCTGTCATTTTGACAAGTTCTAATTAGCCTGAAGTGAGAGATTTATTATAGGACTGAATAGAAAATAAATGTACAAAGGAAAGGCTTTGTTAGAAGTCATGGCCAAAAACACATAAAAACAAGTTTGGATAAACCCCAGCATTTTCAAGGACTGATGTTGCAGAGCTGCTTGCTGTTTTTTCTCAGTGGGTAAACATTGTTATAACTGTTGCCTATATATACACCATAGCAGCAGAAAGTATTTCCAGTTACAACTGGAATAACTAGTTATGTTCATGTATTGTAAGAGGTACTAAGTGGTTAGCTAGTTCAGGTTTTTGTAGTAACTTCTGATACTGAAATTTACTGCTTGGTTTAATTTATGTATATTGCTTGAAGTATGCCTTGGTGGTCTGTGTTGAAAATGGGAAAGAACTTCTTCATTTTAGGTTGCAAATTGTTAAGAATGGACTGCATTTCCACATTTGAAAAATGTGCCTTGTCACATGGAAGCTTAGGACAGTGAGGAGGAAACCAGAAGTTACCTGCCAGACTACCTGTAATGTTCCTGTCCAGAAGATGTCCCTTGTTGAAGTCTAAAGATGGGCATTTGTCTGTTGATGAATTCCCTTTACACAAATAGTAATAGCCTGCCTTTATGTGTGACCTTACACCTGTATCTACACTTTCTTGTGCATTATCCCATTAATGATGACAAAGAACTGTGTAACTACTGGAGAAAGTCTCTTTCACGTTTTTTCTCCATAAATGCAGTCTTTTGCTGAAATAAGATAAATCACTTCTGCCCTGCAGCCCTTTAGTAGGTTGATTAATTTTTTTTTTCTTTTTCTGTCCATTTCCTCCTCAGACTGTTCCTGTTCTTTCCATCTTTGCATATCTGAAATACTATCTAGAAAGACAGAGAAATTAATTATATATTTGCTCATTTTGAAAGTAGGGTGGGAGGGAGGGAGGGAGGGAGAGGCAAGTAAAATTCTGACATCACTGTGTCAGAAATAATGTAGAGGCATGAGGAGAAGGGACACTCTTGTGATTAGGAGAGTGACTTAAGATCTGGCTGAACTTTCAGGAAAGGGAAAATGCTGAATTTTTAAGGATTAACCATCAACTGGTGTAAAAAAGATGATGACTTTATGCCCATTTTTTTCATAATACAAGAATGGGAGAGCTGTCAGTGTTCAAAGAGGAAAACTTGAAATTGTTAAAAGGAGAAAGGACTAGGTACAGTTATCACATGGAGCTTGTTACAAGAGGAGATTGAATCAAGAAGCATACCAGAATTTTAAGAAGGATGATAGGAATATCCGGTTTTGCAATAAAAACAAAAATTACGCCAGCAATGGTAAACAGTAGTTTCTGTTCTTCCTGAGTCTGTAGTTTAAATAACGTCTTACTGATGTAAGGTAGGAAGAAATCTTGCCCATGGCTGTGTTGTTTTTAATTGCCTTGTTAAGAATTTTCTTCATTTGTGTCTGGAACAGCTGGAACTGGTCATGATAGAGGATAATGCGTTCAGTCCAAAAACCTACTGAGATCTCTCTCCTTAGTCTTGCTAAAACATCATGGTAACTGTTTTCACCTTCAGATACAAATGAGACTACATTTTGGCAACAGTCAGGGCTATACTCTGTTTCTTTAAAATTCAGTTTCTGTGAAATTCATGTTTCTCAGAGTTGAGAGGTCGGTAGCATCCTCTGTCTTCTGGGTAACCCTGTATCTTAATGTACAACTCCCAATAGTAAGAATGATTTTATAGCAGGATAGAAGGCTTAATGGATGCTATAAAATTTCTGTTCAGGTTTGGGTAGTCACCCTATTTTACAAGCTCTTAAGGATAGATTTAAATGGTAATGTGTTTTTACTCTTTCCTTTGGTGACATACATCTATTTGTTCCCTATGATTAAGAGTTTTTTGTTACTACATTTAAATCATTTGACTCAATTACCTAATCCCTATGTAAGACATACAGACACAATGTATCTTTGTGCTTCAGTAATAGCCAGAACACACCCAGGGTTTCAAGTCGGCTGTTGCTGGTCCAGCTAATGGGTCCAACAATTAGGCTTATCTGGTGCAGGTTATCATTGTTACAACCAAACTTTTTGGGGATTGTTCCCTCTGAAGAATTGACCAAGAGGATATGTTAAATTTTCTGTGTCCTTTTTGAAATAACTTTTAAAGTGTTCTGCTTTCATTAAGCCATGAATTCGCTGTAACTCACAGATTCTCAGATGTTTATGTACACCTTTTGTATTTTGTGGAAATAGCTTTTTTGCAAGATGAATAACAAGAGCTGCATCCTAATCTTCAGTGAATCTTCTCATCTTTGTTCCATAAGTGTTTAATACAGCATTATTTACTGGCAGTAATGTTTTTAGAGCTGTACATGGCAACTAGGATCACACAGCTTATATTGCATGTTTTTCCCCCAACAGTCATGTTGTGGAGGAATCTGTTCTTTGTTTCCATTTAATAGGTAGAATTCTTATTCGTTGCACCCATGCTCTGTGATGGCCTGTTGCCTGGGCCCAGTGTTGCTCGTCTTTTCTTCTTATGGCTTTATGAATGGAAGATTTTGCTGTGCTGCTATGGCACCAAGCATCACTTTTCCCCTTGTTGAGGTGGGACGAGACAATAAATCATGGGGAAGAAGTCATGCTTGAGTGAAGAGTAATGTCATTGCAGAAGTATCTCTTTCTGTTTGCTGTAGGAGATAAACTAGCCTTTTGAGGTTTTTCTTCATACATCCACTTACTGTGGAACAAGGTAGAGAAATGAGTGTGGAGTATTTACCAAGTGAGCTCTTTTCTTGGAGCACAAAATCTGTAGCATATTTATTGTCTTGACCTGTGGAGTGTACTAGGGTGATTTTTTTGGTTTGGTTTGGTTTTTTTGGTTTTTTTTTTTTTTTGGTTGGGTGGGTTTTTTTGTTTGGTTGATTGGTTTGCTTGTGGGTGTTTTTTTCCCCAGAACNGTGCTTGAGGAATAAGTGACAGAATGGAGTAAATTAACTTCATTGCTCTGTTACTGTTTAAGTTCTTTCTTTGTAAACATTTGCTGTTTATATAATGAAGCATGATTTTTTTCTTTTTCCGACTTTTCTTCCTGTCTAACATTTTGTTGGGTTATATTGTCTTCCTCACCATACTGTATGACAGGATTTGGGATCAAGGAGAGAATGCTGTGGTCAACCCATGATGAGCACTAAAATGTGTTGCCTATAATTGTTCACATTATGTGTATTCCATAGAGGTAAAGAATGCAGTTACTTTTGATACATAAAAGGCTTATGTTAACTTCAGAATTAAGTTAAATTCCTAATGTGATACAAGAAGATACGGAAGTTCACAGTAAGGACTGTTAAGCAATCTTTACATTGTCCAGTACTGAGAATGTATACAAAATATAATTTATGATCAGGCATGAAGGTGTTTGTAATTTAAAATTTTAGTTAGATGTGTTGTAGGGAAATGAGGAAAGGAGGGCAGGAAACTAAAACTATGATTTAGATACATTGTTTAGATATAGATTGTCTAAAACTGCTATTAGCTATATCCTCAAACCCATTCATATTGTGTACGTACAGGCTCACATGCTGTTTTCTTTTCCTGCCCTAGTTCCTTTCCTAAAAACATTTACAGGTTTATATTGCTTTTGGGTACAATTTTTTTTTGTTTTCACTCAAAGAATGAAACAGTCTGTATTTTCCTATAGCGTTCCAAATACAGAGATAGATGGGTGATTGACATGACTTTCCTACACCTTTGACTTCTATAAAGGGGTGCTTTGAATTCTGTATTAAGTGTTTAGCCATGAGACAGTGTCGACTGTGTCTGATAACCTGAAAACATGCTTTGTTCATATCCCCAGAAGGTATCATGATAAGGTCAATTGTGACCTTGGAGCGTTCACATACCATTGATTTGCTAGGAGTCTGTGAATTCATCTACCACTGTTAAATGCTTTCCTGACGTGGAGTCCCCTGTGGAGGTAGAACAGGAGGCTTGATGTTGGTCTCCTGTGCCACTGGTCTCCATGCCCGGTAATTGCTCTAGGGAAATGGGGCAGCTGCAGGTAGTAGTTCTCAGGGAGGGTGTTACAGAGATGGCATTGCCATTTCCTCATTAAAAAGTGTTCTGCAAAGCTGATTTTTCTGCATTTGAATTTGGTCGTTGCTAAATATTTAAAGCTAGGTTTTACATCTGTTAGACAAAAGGCAATAAAGCTGTGTGTAAAAGTACATTAGATTTACCTATCCTGGAAAAAAGTATGAATTTATCAGACTATGGTTCTAAGTTTTTTTTTTTTTAAATGTGTGTGGTACACTGAACCATTGAGCAGCACATGCCTAGAAGACTTCTGATAACTCTACTATTACAGTCTAAATTCAGTTGTTTCTTGTTGCTAGGAACCCAAGTTAATTTTAGAATTTCTTAAAAGGAGTAGGTAGGAGCTCTTAAAGACAACTCTGTAAAACTGTGTCTAACCAAAACTTTTAATGATGGTTTTCAAAAATGTGAATTATCAATTAGATTTAATTTGATTAAGCCACTTGATCAATTTTTTCTTTTACCTTTTATTTTAAATTGGGTCTTGTTTAGCAACACTGGATCTGATACTGTATTTTGACTCTTGGAAGAAGAATGGGGGGTTTAGTTGCTTTAAAGGCTTGAATGTGGTAGTAGAGCTTTTTATTTTGCTTTATTCAAATAAATATGCTTTCAGAGTAGCTTAGTTTTTATTTAGTGGCAGTTCTTGGTTCCATCAGGCATAAGCTGCTTTCGGGCTTCCCAGGCTTGCTGAGGGGACAGGCTGCTGCATTTTCTGCCACTGATGTAACACCAACACCATGTGAAACAAATTGTCTAATCCCAACCAGTAACAAAGTAACTTGCAGATAACAGAAAGTCTTTTACATTGTTTTAATTTTTAAGAGCGTGTGATAATGCTGTTGGCTTAGTAGAATGTTACTTACTTTCAAGTTATCAGAAATCTCATTCCGGCTTTGCCGAGTTTTCTAAGTTAGATGTTCTCTTGGCTGTGCGATTCCAGGTATCAGAAGTGTGTTTTTAGTATTTTCTGTTAATTACAGAATTGTGTATTTAAGAGTTGCCTTCGTGTGAGCACACTGAATGTGTGGGTGGAGGAAGGTGGTCAGTGGGCTTTGTTTAAAACTTTCTCTTTAGAAGCAAGGTGTGTGGCATACTTATACCCTTGCAGAGTTTGGCTCTAGAAATTTTGTTGCACAGGGCTGCACATTTTGCAGTCACTAAAATGTATTACTTTTATTCTGTGGCTAAACTACATACGGAGTTTGAGGAGTATTTCCAACTGGTCTAGTGTGCACAACTGACCTGTAGAAGCCTTTCATCGACAGAGATGCAGGAATGCATAGTGATGTGTTAATGAGCATCTCTGGCTCTAGGAAGAGGTCAGTGGAAGTAAAATCAGCTTAGAAAAGCACATGAGCATTTAGATTTTTTGAATACTCAAAATTTCTAATCCCGCTTTGTGTTATGTTTTCTTGTACTTCTGTATTTTTATGATCTGAACTTCAACATAAATTTTGGCGTTTTAGTACAACAGGAATTTAGGTGGTGATGAGTAATGTCAATATTTTAATGACCAGATGATTTTTAAGTTACAATAAGCTTTCATCAAGCACAGAAGAATTAAAATACTGCTTAAAGTTTTCTTGTCGGTTTGAAGTTTTAGAACCTTGTTAAGATAAAATACAAGCTTTAAACTTGTGTGAGAATAAAGTCTTCTCACTTTTAACCTGGAGCAACAGTTGGCAGCTCTGTAATGAATTAAGTAATGGTACATGTTCTTACTAAATATAATTTTGTGAAGTAAAGGGGAAGAAAAAGCTCCAACAAACAACAAACCTGTGTTTGACAGGATGGATCATGAAAAGCAAAGGGTACCATTTGAAAATATCTATAGAAAATGCTGGTAAAAATTTTCTCTGTGATGCAAGAAGCTATTGTTTTTAGACAGGTACGGTCAGCTTCAGTGGAAGTAGAGAAAATAATGAAAAGCATGTCTGCCATTTATTCAAACAACAAACAATATGAAAAAGGAGGGAAGGGAGGGAGAAGACTGGCCAAGTCATGTCAATCTTTGGCAGGTGATATTTACCACACTATTTTAATCCACCACAACCTTAAATCCTGTTACTAAACAAATTTCAACAACCATTAAATCCAAATGCTGTTTGAAAGACTGTCTAGGTTTAATCCGAGATAGCAACTAAGTACCACAGAGCTGTTTGCTCAGTCCACACACCTCCACCCCTGGTGGGATGGGGAGAAGAATTAGAAGAAAAAAAAAAGGAAGGTAAAACTTGGAGGCTGAAAAAAAACCAGTTTAATGATTGAATACTACTACTACCACTACTAGAAGTAGTAGTAGAGGTAAAAACAGTAACATATTTGTAGTGAAAGGGAGGCAGTAGGAGAGAGAGAAATAAAGCCCCCAAAAAGGCAAGTTATGCACAGAACAAGGTCTCACCACTTGCTCACCAATGCCCAGCCTGTCCCCATGCAGTGAGTTGGGCCCACCCAGCTGACTCACCCCAGTTTATATACTGGGCATGACATTCTAAGTATGGAGTGACAGGATGATAGAATGATTTGGGTTGAAAAGGACCCAAAAAATCATCTGCTTCCACCACCTTATCACCCCTGATATGGGCAGGGATGCCTTCCACTAGACCTAGTTGCTCAGAGCCCTCTCCAGTCTGACCTTGAAAGATTCCAGGGATGGAGCGTCCACAGCTTCTCTCGATAATCTGTTCCAGTGCCTCACCACCCTCACAACAAAGAATTTTTTCGAAATATCCAGTCTAAACTTACTCTCTGTGAGTCTAAGGCTGTTACCTTAGTCCTATCACTAAATGCCGTTGTAAAAATAAATGTTATCCCTTTGACTAGTTCAAGTCAACTGTCCTGGTTATGCTTCCTCCCACACTCTTGAGCACCTGCTCACTGGCACAGCATGGGACACTAAAATGTCCTTGATTTGGGGTAAGCACTAACTATTAACAACCAAAACAAAAGTGTATTATCAACATTATTCTCTTACTAGATCAAAAACACTGCAGTATACTGGCTGCTAGGAAGAAAGATAACTCTATCCCAGCCAATGCCATATAAGGACATACTTGAGCTGAATCTAATTTACTTACACATCATAAATGTAGAGAAATTTATACTGAACACAGAGGGCCTGGATCTGCAAAAATATGTGAAGAAGCATTCTGAGAGTAACTTTGAGCAGCAGTTTTGGAAGTTTACAGAAGCTGCCTGCAAAATTGTTCTAAAGGTCTCCAAGGAACTGCTGACTAAATGCACGAAAAGATGTCAAATTATATTCAGTTTTACAAAACTATAAAAAAAAATATAAGATACTGAACTATTCCTGCAACTTGTTTACAAGTTATGTACTCATGGGGCAGGAGGAAATGTTACCAGGAATTAAATGGAAACCTTCACTTATGCCACATCAGTAAAAGAAAAATTTGCTAGAGGACAGCAAATATGATCATGTTATACATTGATGTCTTGTTCTTATTTGAATAAAGTTTGCATCTCTGATTACTTAATCTTTCTTAAATATGAGAACTGGAGGGGGTTCATATGGGCTGTGGAAGGGGCCAGCAGGTGCTGGAAAACCTGACAGGAATTTTGAAAATGAGTAGTTTATTATTGTTTCGTTTTGGGGTTTTTTTTTACACTTTAGAAAGGATATTGCTGTGTGAATATATGACAAAATTTTTACTCTATGAAATATGAATGAAAACTTTTTACCGACTCTCCTTATAAGACTTTTACTGACATTGGAGAAAGTTTGGTTTTTTGTTTTTTTTTTTAATCTTCTGAAGTATTTTTGTTTTTTTTGGAGGTTCCTCAGTCTCCTTACTTACAATACTTCCAGTAAGCTCACCACTTCTATATGAAGTACCCTAGTGGATCAGATGGTTCATCTAGCCCAGCAACTAGAGGCTGTTTAGGGGAAGCACATCAGCCTCGTCTTTGTCTTCCGCCACTGTCCAGAATTGTATCTAGGATGTTAGAAGTACAACTTTGCCTAGTCCTAGCCATTTATAGACCAGTTGTCTGTGAATTTACTGAATACCTTTGTGACCAAACTTACACTGTCTGCCTCTTGCAGACACAAGATTTAGAAGTTCCTTGCTTTCTGCATACAAAAGTACATTACTGCTTTCATCTGTCTGTAACCTGTGCCTTAAGAGACTGCTGCCAGCTTTAGTCTTGCAGAATTTCGTCAATGATAGTTTTCATTCATTTTGTCCTTTATGGATGTAAAGTGCAACCAAGTCCACCCTCAGTCTTCTCCTTAAAAGTGAACAGTCTTTACCTGCTTAATATCCTCATTCTCTTTGTCTTCTTAGTTGTCCTTCCTTATTCCACTACATCTTTTTTGACGTGTGAAGACTTGTGCCATAGTACTTGAGATGTGGGTGTACCAAAGTTTTATTAATAGTTTGAAAAGGATACTGGCTTTTAAGTTTCAACAGCTTTTTTTGTCATTGTGGGTGCATGTTTAGGCAATGATGTTTTTAGAGAGCTATGTCAACTTAAGGATCTCTTGAGCTGTAAGTTCTAGTTCCAGATTCAGTGTTGTAAAGCTGTAATTAAGATTCGTTTTCTCTGGATGTGTTATCTTTCCTTTGTTTTAATGTTGAAGGTCATCTGCCAGTTTTTTTCTGTACTCCCTTATTTTTGGGAGGCTCTTTCAGTGTCATGACATATAACTACCCAAAAAGCTGTCTTGTCAAAGGATCAGATGGAAAATTCAGTGTAATAGAGTGTTACTAAACACTAGGCTCAAGATGTTCTGTAAGTTTGTAGCTAATGTTTTGAAAGACCTATATAATAAAAGAAAATATGCTTCTCTTTCCCGATGCCCTACTTCATTAGTACTTGTTTGCATGCAATCTTCTCATACAGAGGATTAAAATATTTCACAATTTGTACTGTTTTGATTGTGAATTTATCTTGCACCTCATTTTAGTCTAGTGTGCTGGTACCTTGATAATTCTCAGTGCACACATGCTAGTTCACTTCCAGGCTCCCATCTGGAGTGAACCAGATGACCTGCCTCCTACAGAAAACCTGAACTCCTGTGACTGGTTCTTGAGGAGAGGCCTGAATCGCATCATTTTGTCTGTCACTGCTTGGACAGTCCTTTATTTTAGTAAGCATCATATACTTTCATATTCTTGTGCATGGATGTGGATATGCAGCACGTGCGCCTATTCATGCTCTTAAAAGCATCGTAGTGGGAGATTGCAATGCAGTTTTCTCCTTTTTGTTTAGGTCAAGGTGAATTAAGAGGTCTTGATGCTCTAGATGTGCCATTTGGGACCTCAGGGGTGCATCTGTAACAAGGATTTCAGTTCGTGTAGAAAATGGACTTTGGACACATGTCTTCTTATCATCACTTACTTCCTTGTGTTGTGCTTTAGTTCGTTGTTAAAGTAGCCATGGAGCACACCAAATTCCTTTTGGATGAAATGTAACTGGAGGGTACATTCAAGATGGGTGCATGATGCACTCTGGCTGAGGGTGTTCAGACTGTGGTGCTAGACCCCCCCAGTGCCCTGCTAAACATATGGTATGAATGTCTGATCCCCAGCAACACCTGCTTTGCTCTGCAGACCTCTCTGTGCCTGCTGCAGCAGTGTGCTACTTGCTACCACAGGCACAGCTGAGGGGCCTGGGCTGAGCACTAAAGTGCTCATATCCAAGCAATATGCCATGAAAGATGCTATTCCAGGGCAGTTGTGAACATGAACCAACCCCATACCAGTTGTCTTAGGGTTTCTGTCCATTGTGAGGTCTGAAAAAAAGGCACAGAAGGGATTTCCAGGACATTTTCTGTTACATCCTAGTACTGCCTGATGCTTGAGAATGAAAATGTTGATCATGGGTTATGCCATGGCTCATGACACAATCTACCTTGACAGCAAATGCTAGATCCTTGTAGGAGTTCCTTCCCCTCCCCATCACAAAGAGAAAGACTGTTGTGGTACCCCAACAACAAAACCAGCATAAGTGAATAAAAAGATTTTAGGCTGTGGAGCAATTGGCCATCACATTAACATCAATTTCAGAGGAGGTTACAGCTCATCCTGCTTGATCTTGCACTAAAATAAATGGAAAAATTACAAATCTAATCAAATCATTCTAGGAATGTACAGTGCCTTGATTAAAAGTAGTAGCAAACAGTGGAGGACAGATGCTGATGTGCTTCTAGTCTCTGTGTCCCGAACTAGTGTGATAGAGGTGAAGCAAGTTAACGTGATGTTGAATCCTGGAGCTGAGGTTGGCCATGGCAGGGCATCAGGATGAGAGAGGCTTTGTGCAATATTGCCAGTATCGACCATTTTGTGAAGGTAAGGCCTAAGTTTCTCTGAATTTAATAAACTGTTTTGTAGAGTATGAAAAATTATTCAGATGAAGTTTAACACAAGAAAGGTAATGTGCTTAAGATAGGTGATGATAGTGTACCTAGTAATTTTTAACTAACAGCATACCTCCTGGGATCAGTTTTGGGACTGGCTGGCTAGTTTTTCCCATTCATTAAAGTTATTAATTCCTGGCCATAACACAGAAAGTAACACTGCCTTTTGGAGACTTCATTGCTTCATTAGAGTGTGATTATCATCTATCTGGAGATATGTGTCGTGCTGGAAGATTAAGAGCTGTGGAGCGAAACAACTGGGATAAAAGTGGCACGAAGTGAATGTGCTTTTGCTGTAGATTAGGAGATCATAAACTGTAAATGACAGGCATAAAACCTTCATATTCTAGCTAGTCTCAAAGTAAGTGTGGACAGGGTGAAGTGCCAAGAGGAAAAGTGTGTGCTATTTCAGAATTACTGTTATTTGGCAATGAGTGCTCCTGTGGAAAGTGGTCTGGAGCTTCTCTGGGATATTTCACCTCCTGGTTTATGGTGTTGGAAAAGCAGATACTCTTAACAGACTGAAACAGGTAGAGATAGTTCTTGTACATGTGTGTTTGTACAAGCCATAAAGGAGAGCATAGAGTACTAAATTACTGTGAACACACACAATCTTTAAAAAAGTTTGTATATATTGACAGCAAGGTGCTAGTGCAGCTTTTTGAGTGAATAGCAGAGGCAGACCACTTAATAACATGAAAGTGAAATATTTTCAGTTTATTTAAAATTTTCTAGGGGACTTACAACAGCGTGTATTAGATGTGACGAGAAGATGCTTCCTTCCTAATACCTTTCTCTGTGGGTAAGTTAGTAAGTTGAGAGCTCATACGCTCTTAAAAATGGTAGGATGACTGGCATGGTACAGCTGAGGTAACTTGCTGGTAAATGTCAAGATGTCAGTGCATCTGTTGGCATCATAATGGAACACTTTATTATGAATTCAGCTGCTTTAGTAACATGTATCCTCTTCCACTCTGACACTGAAACCTCTAGAGGCAATATGTAGCATAAACTTCCCAATGCTACCATGGTGAGATGCTATTGAAAACCTTTTGTGAAGCCAGTGGTATGACTGCCATTGATTGCACTGGCAGCTGAAGCTTCTGAAAGCAAATAAAGATAGGTGTTTTAAGCAGAGCTTATTAATGTAAAATAATGCCCTTTGAAATCTGCTTTAAAGGATATTAGTACCCCACCCCCAAAAGAGATTGGACCTGCCTTGAAGGGAAGTAAAAAGCAAAGTATTCCTCTAACTGGGGAAACCACAGAAAACTTGTTTTGAATGTAGAGGGAAATTTTAGAGATCAGCTTGCAAAATGAAACATCAGCAGAAAAACCCACCAAATCACAACGTGACAAGACTGGAGATTGACAATTATTAGAGAAGCAAAAATTATGACAGCAATGTGGGGATGAAGCTCTTAGTAACTTCTTTAGAGAAGGTGCTTCAGATTGGACAGCTAACAAGTTCAGCTAGGCTCAGCACGGTGAGCTTTAATTTAGTAGTTCAGAGTGGAGGGGCTTTTTGGTGTTGGTTGAATGGGGAACCAAAAAGTCACTTACATCCTGTTTGGTGTATGAGGGACATTAAATGTACTATTTGTTTTTTGAAGCTAAATATTATACACAGCTCAGTGACATGTCTGTGTGTTGTTTATTTCTCCCCTCCTCATTTCTTTGTGGACTGCCAGTAATATCTGTGAACTCTGTTTTTCTAAAGCGCTATGTTTGATTGGTACTTGCGCAGAAATTACCTACATATCTAGCTTGGGATATTTTTGAGTTTGGTAGCTTTTTATGTAGGGCGGGGGCAAGAGTAGATTAAATTGGATTTTAATGCAAAGCTGGAACATACAGGCAGAAATGGGAAACTTGATTTGGGTAATACTGCTTTCTGTTCTCAAAATCCCTGTCTGTTACATTGTAGATGTTTACAGAGATAATAAGATGTGGTTGTAACATATGTGTGGTATGAAGGACTAGGGTATTGCTGTGATAATTTAGATAATACAACAAAATGAGTTGGTAGGGATCATTCACAAAAATAAATATTGGAATACATATTTAATTAAATTATATGTTATTTTTAGTATTTAATAACTTGCTTTAGAAATATTGTAGGGACTGTGCATGTTTAATGTCCATTTGACAGTGTGACAATGCTAACTAAGGTAACAGGCAAGAGAATAGGGAGGGCTGGCAAGGCTGAAATAAATCTCTATGATTAAAACAAAAGTTGTGTAACACTGGTAGATACAAGATTAAGTAAAATGAAAGTGGTGTTACAGTGGTAGATAGAATGAAAATGAAAGGCTATATCCACTGGTTTGTGGATACATGAAACTTTGAAACAAAATAAAATCAAATACATTTGGTGTTGTGGAGAAAGTAACATCAGTCAGCAGTTAACTGCTGTTTTTTCCTTGGAGGATGAGCAGCAAGCAGGACTGTATGTGTAGTGCGGGGAGGACCATGACAAACGATGATTTGTCTGAATAGGGACATCCCCATAGTTGACACTGATGGAGACACCAAGCCAGGAGTTCTCTTTTTCTTTGGGATTTTTTCCTTAAAGTTTGCTACAGGCATTATTTGGTGATTTTTTTTTTTCACCTCCTTGAGCTCTGTGAGAGCAGGAAAGCCCCAGAGTTGCCAGCTGGAACCTGTAGCACAGAAGGTAATTTTATGGACAGTAATTCTGTCTGGTAAGTGCTGCTTCTGAATTTGCAGCCTCCTGCTTCTCCTAAACATATTTCTTTTCATATATGTAACTTGGAGTTTGTATTACTTAAGAGAGAGTGAAGAAAATAGTATTCTTCACAATATTAATTTTTGACTATTGGTTGACAGAGGGTGAAGGTCAGTCATGTCCAGGTATCTCTAGATGAGGTAACTTTCACTTTAGTCACTCATGAACATGAATAGGAATATCACGGCTATTTCACGAATGTGTATTATAATCTTCTAAGGCATGAGTAGCTTCTGTTGCAGTGGTCACCCTCAGCAAGACTGTAGTAGGTGTGAAATTGTAGTATATTTTTACATATGTTTACGTGTCGTGTTGATGCACTTAAAAAAGCTAAGTGCTTGGCTGATGGTCCACTGCCAGAACTAATGTGACACATTTGTGCTCCTGAAGATGTGGCAAGTATAAGCGGTGTAATGTGAGCAACCCATGAGCCAAGGTTAGGTCTGTTAACACTGCTGGTCCTGCTCAAAATCGTTGCCTGGGTTTAGGCTGACAAGGCTTAAACTATATGATGGTAATAATGTAACACTGCTGGATAGGGTCCTCCTACTGCTTTGGGGGTGGAATGAGAGGATCATAGTGGAAATTACGAACCTGTCTTCTCCATAGCCCAAGCCAGAGCCTGAGTGTAAATTTTTAATTATTACGGCTCAAAGCTATTTCAAAGATTTCATAAAGCTTTTGCATGAGATGTGTGAGTACGTCTTCTGGGGCAGGCACACTTCAATTATGTGGAAGGGTGGGGAAGAATGCGGTCCAGCTCTATTTCTTGAGTCACTTGGGAGAATTCAAAGGAGTTTGACACTTATCAGCCACTGCTGTAGTCCAGACTGTAATTTAGACACCAACCTATATTTCACACTGATAACTTATGTTTCTGAAAAGTAGTAGGAAGATGAAAGGGCCATGGGTTTAGTACTGTGGTTGATCACTGCTTCAAAATTGTGGTGGTTTGGGAAGTTTGGCAGGTAGAAAATGTTCTCTTTGCTTAGAGGTAAGGATCTAAATACATTTGGTATTTGCAATGAGTTGGCACTGCTACCTAGGCTAGGGGTTAATGGAAATGTTTGATTTAGCCTGGTTATTTGCTTGCACTGCTGTTCCTGAACCTTTTTGTGCACCACTAGCTGCCCTAAGAATTTTTACAATAGAGGATATTTATATCATATGTCTGCAGATCAGATCAGTATGCTTGCTTCCTTCTGTTCATCAAATGTTCATCAGATGACTAGGAAGGAGGGAATGGCGAGTTGATGTTTTTCACTTGACTAGATATTGTAATGTCTGTATATTTAAGGTAATTATAAAGTGTTGGTGTCACACACTTTTCTGTTGTATTGCTGTATTGGCAGCAGTATTTTTTACACACCAGTATTTTCTGGTCAGTAGGAGATTAGCCAGATGTCATGTGCTGTATGACAGATAACAAATTACCCAAATAATAGCTTTTCCAAATAACTTCTCCATTAGTTTTAGCCCCATGTAATTACAGAATATGCTGAGTTAGAAAGGACCTGTCAGGACCATCAAGTCCAACTCCTGGCCCTGAGCAGGATAGGAGTCACAGCATGTGCCTGAGGGTGTTGTCCAAACACATCTTGAACTCAGACAGGCTTGGTGCTGTGACTGCTTCTGTGGGAAGCCCTACAAAAATGGAACAACTTCTCAGAAAAAAAATGTTGCTTGTGATCTGAATTCTGATCATGTGAGGAGAGGCGCTAGAAATTAAGGAAATGCTAAGTCAAGAGTTGTTGTATCAACTCTATTTCTTCTGGTTTTAAGGTGTGTGTGAAGATGGTCTTGAATCACTTGTTACTTCTTCAGCTTATAAAGCTGGTTCATGTTTACCTGAACATGCTTACATGTCAAATTTTGATACAGCTCTAGAAAGTGCACCAGAAATTAAGGTCATTGCATTGAAACATTCTCTGCAGATTGGCTCTTACACTTTAGCATTTGTAGCTTGGTCTTGCTTTATATGCTAGACGAGATTTATGCCAGCCTAATTGGTTGCTGGCATTCCTGAATTTCCCAGCTGCTGTATTCAGCTGTGTACTAGAAAAATATAATGGAATACTGTTTCCAGAGAGCAAGAGGCAATTGTAAAGATGTAAATGCTCTATCTGGCACTTCAGTAACATGTAAACTTTTAGTAACACAAAGAATTTTTAGGAACAAATTGTATGAGTACATTGCCAGTTTAAACACTGTCGTGAACATTTTCTGTTTAAGCTCAGAGTATTTGGAAGATGGACATAACTTTTATTTTTGTTAGTATGTGGGCTTTTGTGTTTTTTATTCAGCTCTGACTTTCTTGGCCAGGGAAGGGATGAAATCTGGCACAGAGATGGAAGATTTATTGTGCTTCTTTTGTTACAGCATGCTGGCTTACTGTGTTTGTTAGAGTATTGGGTATTTTCTGTTCATTCATCAGCCTGCTTTGATCTCTTTTCACTTGTTATGGCACAGATGAAACCTTTTTTTAAATATTATTTGTTCTCTGTCAAAAGTAACAGAGCATAGAAACAGGTAGTAGGACTTACATGATGGCTCTGTGACTAATATAGTGTCACAGGTTTCAGCTGTGAATAGTGGTTTTCTTCAAAATTTTTAAAATTTGGTAATGAACTAAGTATTATTGTAATATTGTATAGAATATGTTTTACTAAACAGATATTTTTAATACACTGTTTTTCTCTTGATTCTGAATTGACAGCTGGGCCAAGCCTTAAAACAGCAGCAGAAGATTGTACCAATGTAAGCTTAAATTCCCAGTTCCCAGACATTTTGTGTCCCTGTGGCCTGGTCTCAGCACGCTCTTTTGCAGAAGAGGCAGGCGTGGCATTGCTACAGGAAGACAGCAGCTTCTGTTGCTACTTTGCTGAAGGACCAGATAGCTCACTGAAACAGTTCTACAACAGTGTTCTTGCACAAAATTAAGTCCTGAGAGGTTATTAAATGCTGAAATATTAATGGAGAGGGGTATTGAGGGTAGCGAGAATGGTGCTCAGGAAGCACAAATGGAAGGGTTTGTTCAGAAAAAGCATGGGTCAGGGAAATAACAAGAGAGTGCCAGAGGACAGAAAACAAGTGAAGCAAAAGGGGAGGCTTTTTACTTAGAATGTTAAAAAAATAGTTAACGTTCTTTAGTGTGGGAGCAACTGTTATGCTCTGGGCCAGAAGTGTGGAGGCTGTAAATGCATGTATAATGTGTGTTGCCAGCAAGGTGAGTGCCACAGATGTGAAAGGGATGCTGCCCAGGGCTGCCAGCTGCTCTGTGATTTCCCCGAGCGCTACACCTTGCCTGAGCTGCAGCTAGGCTCTTCCTCCACACGCTGTGTGACAGTACAGGAATTTGCTGTTATCTTCCATGACACTTTCCTGTAGACTCTCTTCTTACTGAGTCTTAACTAGATGTGGATGTTTAGGCAGCCTTTGTAATAAAAGAAATATTAATGGTATACATTTGTTACTCTCACTGTTAGCTGAGTTATTTTGGGATATCACTCAAGGTTTTTCTTTCTTTCTGTCCCTCTGCAGGCCCTTGAAAGCTCAGACTGTAAAAACCCCTTTTTTTTTTTTTTTTTTTTGGAAAACTGTCAAATTTTGACTAAAATGGCTAAACCAAAAAGTTGAAACAACCAGTGGAGCAGAAAACTAAAGGGGATTTGTGGGACCAATAGATTTTGAAAAGAAGACAAAGTACAAGGCAGAGAAGGCCCAGACTGAAGCATGTGTGCTGATTGTGCTGTATTTCACCCTGAGCAGATGCCCAGCAGCAGTAGCATATGCACAACTGCTCCAGGATGATCACTCATGCTTCGGGAATTGCCTGTAGTCCTAGGGGGCAGCTTGTGGCAGGTGGAGTAAGGGATTGCTTCTCCATAGTATGGACCCTCATTACAGCAGGGTGTGAGAGAAGTTGCTTTGGACTCATGTTCTTTAGAAACCTCAGTTCTTGGTACTTTAGGGCAAAGCATGGATGAGAAATCAGTGTGACACTTGGATCTTGATTCTTTTGTGTCAGTGCATGGCTATCCTGCTCTTCCAGTTGCTCTTCTGTACTGTGCATGGGAAATAGGACACACAAAAATTGCTACTACATATGTAGTACATATGTAGTACATAGTACTACAAAGTGTACTACATATTTTAAGAGAAAAATCCTTATTCCTACTGAAGATTTACTGGTTTTATTTTACTCTATGGGGGCTTGCTTCCTTTGGGTCTTTCACTGGGTAAGTCAATGCAAAAGCAGCTTAACTCAAGCTCAGCAGTCTGTGTAAGTGGCTCTTTCTAAAATAATGGTTTGTGTTGTTCCAGGCAGTTTAATTTTAGTTGGACTACCACCTGATTGGTGCCTTTAAAAAATGTGTATCAGAACACAATTTCAAAGGCCTTAATTTCTGTGTTGAGATGTGTAATGCTGTGTCAGCCTAGAAGGGGGGACGAATAAGCGTTTGTGAAGTGCACTTCAGGGGCCTGTAGCACCTGTGGGAATCTTCTGGTATTGGAGTTTTCTGCCCTCAAGGAGAGAGAGTCTTAAGTGGTTTGGCTTTCCTGAGGTGTTCTGTTTGCTTACCACTCAGTTTTCTGTTCATTGTGCTTTTCATTTGGATGCTGACTGTCCCATTAGAGCCTCCACTGGTGGGTCAGGTCTGAGCCACTTCACAGTGTGTGACCTACAATCACCTTCTATTTATCACCTCATTTTTTTCAACCATCTTCTTCCTACCTCTCTCTGTATGTCTCAGTGCAGGGATGAAAATAAGTTCTGGAAATTTTTTCCACCAGTTATTAAATGATCACTTGTATTTCCTTTCTAGGCCGAATTCACCAAGCTATGGTAACGTCCCTAAATGAAGATAATGAAAGTGTAACTGTTGAATGGATTGAAAATGGAGACACTAAAGGGAAAGAGGTAAACTTATTTGTTTAGAACTTTCTTAAAAAATGTGTAATCTATGTGAATATTACTTTGGAATTTGCGCTGGAAACAAAAATGAGACATAAATCTTAATTTACTTGATGATTCTTTGGTTACAGACTGTTTTGTACAGAAAGTGTTGAAAAAATCCTGTTTTCTGTTGTAAATTTGAATTCCTGAGCTCTGCATCACAGCTTTTAAGCAGTTCTTTTCATCTGTTGATTGTGAACCAGGTTACAAAGGCTGACTTTATTATCCTATTTTTACAAGTAGAAAAATAAAATTTTCAAGAGGGAGAATGACACACAGTTCAGACAGGAAACTGGGAGGAGAGCTAAACTAGAAGTCGTCTTGTGTTTGTATTCTTGAGGAATTTAACTACCAGTTTGTTTGCTTATTCAGTTATTCTTGGCAACAATATTCCAGCCTTGCTTTCCTTATGAAACTGTGTATTTTTGTATAACACTTTCCTACTCCATCTTCCTTTAAATTTTGGACCGTGTTAGCCAGTTTTGGTTTGGAGAAGCATGTCAGAAATAATTACACTTTACACTTTACTGGTTTCGTGAAAACACAGGAAAAAGAAAAAAAAAAAATCCATGAGGAAGTCCTGGTGGTTCCATCAGCTGAAGACACACAGAATCTGTAGAGTACTGAGGTCTTTGAAAGGTCCAGCCAAGAGAAACAGAAGTCTATAGAGACCAAAGCTCTTCAACATTTTTACAAAATCATATTTTTAAGATCTTGCCCCTCCTCCCTTATATTTTACAGCAGTTTGAATGACACTTAATAATACTTAAAAGGAAAAAAGAAGCATGATAAATTTAACATGGTTTCAGCTATGGTTTGATTTTTTTTTTTGGTCATTGCAATTTATTTCTTTTGCACTGTCTGGGAAATTAAAGATAACTGAAATCTCCTTCTTTTTCTGTTACAGAATGTCTTACATATTTTGCAGTAATTGTCAAATTACCATAATAGTACTAGCTACTTCTCCTTTAGTTTGATCACCTTACAAAATTATACTATCTATTGGTCATTTTTAATTCATCCCTTTACTGAATGATGTGTTTTCAAATAATACAAAGACCAAAGATTAGTCTGTTTTTAGTGAACAGAAAATAATTCAGGTCTTAGAATGAAAAATCATGGGGCAAAACCACTAAATATATTGACTGTTTATTGTCAAACATAACAGGAATTATAGAGAGGATTTATGTTAAGAGTCATTAATGTGTTTTATGCTCTTTTTCACAGATTGATTTAGAGAGCATATTTTCACTTAACCCAGATCTTGCACATGATGAAGATATTGAACCTAGTCCAGAGACACTACCACCACCTGCTTCATCAGCCAAAGTAAACAAAATTGTGAAGGTTGGTAATATCTATGCAACATCTTCATGGTAACTGTACAGTAGCTCTATACATGATGTTCTGTTGGAATTTGTAACTTAACTTTTGTGTCTGTGGTGCTGTTTGATAACTGTGTTCCTTTCTTTTTCCTGTAGTGAATAGGGATTTCTAAATTTTTTTAAGGACAGGTTTGGCAGAGAGGGAGTTGAGAACTAATATTTTTATAACTAAATGTCTCAATGGAAAATATAGAAAAGGTTTTGGAGTTTTCTGAAACAGAACATACAGTTCAATCAGCCTTCACCCCTTCACTTTTACAGAAACCTTTCTCTGTAGTTGTTTCCATGTTGTACAGTGAGCTGACCTTCACTTGGACTGTCATCTGATCAGAGCTGATACCTTCACTTTTGTACTCTTCTGACACACTCTGTTGGAAGTGTGTGCAGGAAATGGGCCAGCTGAAGCAGAGCTGATCGAAGCAACTATTTTTCATGGTGCTATTTGGCAGCAATAAGATCTCTATTGTTCATGTCATGTTATTTACATTCACTGGAAAGAAGCAGAGGTAGGGCTTCAGTTTATGTTTTCAATAATATGGTGATCAAATAAGAGAGACTTCTTTCTTTATAGACTCGACGAACTGTGTTACCTACTAAGAATGACCCTCCTGCCAGAGATAATAGAGGTAAATGTTATCTCTTTCCATTTCAGTGAAGTAAAAAATATGGTAACATTTTAACCTCCTTCTTATCTAATATTCTTTAATAGTTTTGCATTTCTCATTTGCTTTGTATGCCTGTGACATGTAAAAGACATGGTATATAATTCCTAGAATTATTCCTATATATACTTAGGAATTCATACTGTACAAATAATATTTATGTGCAAGTTTAAGCAATATAGCATTATGAAAGTTAAACTGAATTACTTAATTCAGTGGTGCAAAAATTTGAAGATAATTATGTGACATTAAAACATGCAAGGACTTTTCATATAAGTGTCCTCAGCTTATTTGAATGTTTTAGTATGCACTTAGTAGTGCACTAATAAAAACGTCTTAGCATTTTCAATTTTAAAACTTTTTTTGTTAACAGCCTGTTGTTTTGTAACAGCCTGTTTGTAAACAGTCATGCAAAGAATACTTAAGTCCTACAGGTTTTTTACCACTCTACAGTTAATAGTGAAAAATCCTGAAAAAAATTGCTGAAATACCACAGGAGAATAGGTGAAAAGTATGTATTGGATGAATACAGATGTAATGCATCTATAGCATGTGAAAGAATAGTTACTGCTTATTGTTTTCATTTTCTCTCCTATGTTCAGCTTAACTAACTTGTACTGATGATGGTGATGATGATGGTGACTCTTCTTCCAAACATTAATCTACTAATGTTACTCCAGACTAGATTCCAGTCCATCTGTTTAAACCTGGAAAACAAGTGGGCTTGCATATCTTTGCATGTGATCAGACTCTTCTGATTGGGACCACTTTTGCCCTTCTGCCATTTGGCTCTTGGGGTATTAAGCAGATTGAAAATACAAGAGTGGTTTGGTTTTCTCCCCTGACTTGGTATGGTTTACATATGAGATGTCTTACTGATGGACTGTCCCCACATCCATACATTTTGTCATTTGTAGTAAATTATCTGGTATGAAATAACTCTGTAACTTGTATTTTATTAAGTACCGTGCCTCTTACTATTCACGGTTGGCCTAAATACTTTTCTTTTTTGGCCTTATAATTCAGCTTTTCTCAGCACACTGTCTTATTTTGTGTAGTCAGTTTGTGCTATAAGGTAGATCTCCTATGATATGTGGAACGATCTGGGCATTTGTCTTGTCTGTCCTGTTCGAAACCTGTTTCTGTAGTTGTTTCCATGTTGTACAGTGAGCTGACCTTCACTTGGACTGTCATCTCTGGCTGTTGATCAGAGCTGATACCTTCACTTTTGTGCTCTTCTGACATACTCTGTTAGAAGTGTGTGCAGGAAATGGGCCAGCTGAAGCAGAGCTGATCGAAGCAACTATTTGAAAAACAATTTAAAGTATTCAGCTCATTCACAGAGGCTTGCATGCTCACCACTCCCACTGCATTCACTGGAAAAAGACATCATAGCATCTTCAGAAACTGGCATTCTTAGCACGTATAGAATCAATGCATAAGTTTAGACATATTGATTCTATCTGTATCCCTTCCGGTGTAGAGGCAAAAAGGCTTGTTCCTTCTGCTTGCAGATTGTGCTGCACTTCACTGGCTTTAATTTCTAGTGCTTTGCTCCTCCAGAGGTCATAAGCTCAATGGGGTTGGAGCATTTTGTAGAATCTAGAGAATTTGAAACAGTGGGGCTTCTTTTCTTACTAGTTTTTTGGGTATAACTACAATATAAATGAAATTGAAGCACTTTATGCTTCAGGGCTGCATATCTCCTAGTAAACACTTCATTCTGTGCACATAGTAAGTTGTACTAATTCTGCAGTATTTAAAAGTATGCATGTGCAGCATTAGTACTTAATAACTATGTTGTGCTAGTGTACAGCATTAGGATAAAAAAGTCTGCATACCGGATGTTTTTATTAATAGACTTTCTGTGAGTATGGCTCCTCCTCATCCACAGTAAATTGTTGTGTCTGGAAAGGGGCCTCATTTTATCTCATCTTAACAAAGCATTTCATAAAGGGGTGGAAAGGTTACTCCTCCATGTCCAGATGAGCTTTGTGCTTTTCCTTTGCAGTGGTTGGTTCTGCACGTGCACGACCTACTCAGCTTCCCGAGCAGTCTTCCTCCTCTCAACAGAATGGTACTGTTTCAGATATATCTCCAGTTCAAGCTGCAAAAAAGGAATTTGGACCCCCTTGTATGTAAACCGTGTATCAAGGACTCATTCATTCTGGGCATTACATGTACATTCTCTTGGATTATGTTGTTGTCCATAAATGACAAATGGTCTACACACTCAGTTGTCTGTGAGCTTCCTTGAGGAGCTTTTTCAGAAAGCTGTGGCCAAACAAATGTTCATTTTAGTCATAATTGTACTAGAATTTGGAATTTGTTTTTCCTTTATTTTCTTTTAACCTGGTGGTGTTGTTTATCTTCTTTTTTTTTCTTTTAATTTTTTAAATAATTTTGTCTGGACTTACTTTTAATTCAAACCAAGAGATCACATGTATCTGTCCAAATATATTTTCAAGGTCATATATTTTTGTTTGTGTAATTATTGTCCCATTCTCATGACATTTTTCTAATAAATTTAATGCATTTTAGAAATGTAAATGCTGTGATGAATCTATACTAATACAGATTTGCTTGAAAATATAGTTGATAGTTGATGCATTCTAATTATTGATACATTAATTAAATTGAAATATACAGTGTAAATACAGAAAATATATTAAAATTGCATCTTTTTCTTTAAGCACGTAGAAAATCTAACTGTGTAAAAGAGGTAGAAAAATTGCAAGAGAAGCGTGAAAAAAGAAGGTTACAGCAGCAGGAACTCAGAGAAAAAAGAGCTCAGGTTAGTATTTTTAGCTCAACTGGAAATCACATGTCAGCAAGAGAAGTTTGCAAAATCATTGTGCTTTTTTCAGTGTTTAATAATTTTTATGAATTGTGGTAATCTTGAAATTAAATATTTTCATTCTGTATACAGGTTTGACAGATATTTTGGTGTTTGGTAGCTCTCATAACTACTGCTTTCAATTGCTGTCTTGCTGCATGTTCTTCTGAGAACAACTAGTGATGATAGCTATTTCTTAGGGAAAATATATTTTTGACCATAACCATCCTTTTGACTTTTAGAGAGGTCTGTTATTCTACAGGAGGTAATACAACATTATGATAAATTGTTCGTTCTGAACTTTGATGCTTTATAGATCTATTTGAGTGTCAAGTTTTAACAGTGACTTTTAATGTTTCTTTCTTTAAACTAGTCTATATGTTTATAATTTCATCATGCAAGCAGCTTGTCAGTTGTTTAAAACTTGTGTGAAAGAAATGAAGTTGCTAATCCTTTGAGAAAAATTTCTTAATATTAAATGACTTTCTGTCATAATGGTGTAAAAGCTTTAGCAAAACTCTGAGTGTTACCTTGTTGGCATCCCTATGCGTCTGTGTTAGTTTCTAAAGAAATAGTACCAATCTGCTGCTGACATGAGAATTACCATGATCAAGTAAATCATTCATACAATTTACTTTTCATGGTTTAATGATGTTTCCAAGTTGATCTAAAATCACCTATGTTAAATTTGTGTTTTGTAATTTACATCCGTTTACACAAAGCACAAATATGTCTTTATGTGTGAGGAATGACCATTTTAGGCTTTATGTATTAAAATACTTTGAAATGGTGTTAGTTGTAAAATTTTTTTTTTATTTCTCCTGCGAACACTCCTTTTGCATCTGAGTCTTAAACTTCTGTATGGGTAGGTTGTTGTGAAATGCAGCAATAATTCATCAAGCTCTGACTTCTAGTATGCAAGACCTTTACACAGGGCTTGAAGAATATTAGGTAAATGCTTTCTCCGTGATAAGCAATACTCTTTCCTGAATGTTACAAAAAAACATTTTGTGAAGACTTACTGTCAGCAGTTTTTAGTTCACTGTAGTCAGAGTGAATGACATCAAGGTACAGTCAGCTTCTGATTACCAGGACAGTTTTTTCTGAGGTGAGGTTTGGCTGTGTTACAAGTGCAAAGAATGAGCTGGCTCCCTTTCAGTTTAGTAACCCCAATCCAGTGCTTTCTGAGAGTGCCTACACTGTGCCCACAGCCAGCTGTGATTCAGAAGTTTTGTATCATGTGGGGGTAGCCATGCAAAACTTAGTAGGGTCTGAGCACCAGAGTTGGCTGTGTCTGGCATCAGCAGCATGTCCTGAAGTGTTGCAAAACATGTCTTTGCAAGGAGAAGTGATGGGAAGTTGTTAAATCAGCTCTGCAGAGAACAGGGTAGGCTCAGGCTCAGCTTATAGTTGTGCTCCATGCATGGCCTCTTATATGTCCGTTCACCCCGGTACTGATGGCTCCAGGTTTAAGCATGGGTTGTCTTTGAGCCTGTGTCGTGGGGTCAGCTGTCCTGGCTGTGTTGGCTGCCTTGCTTGTGGGGTCGGGTGAGGACCAAGAAAGGACTTTGCTGTGTAAGTGCTGCTCAGGAATAGCTAAAACATCCATGTATTATCAACCCTGTTTCCAGCACAAATCCAAAACAGTGGTGCATACCACATTCTTCATGGAGAAAATTAACTCTGTCTCGTCCAAAACCCTCATAGCCTGGATGCAGCCTATGGAGTATCCTTGGGATTGCGTCTGCTTTGCTGGGGGTCTGAGACCACCCTTGGAAGAACTTGCAATGCATCCAAATATCTGTACAAATTAACACAGGACCAATAGTTAGGACCAAGCTACTTTAACTGACTTGTATCCAGCAAGAAGATTGTGTTTAGAGCAGCTGGGGTTCGTGCACTGTCCTTTGTGGTGTGTGTTGTACCTGTGTAGTGGAGTATCTGTGCATCTGTCAGAGTGCCATATCTGATTAAGAAGTGTTGACTATATGTTTCTTTACTTTGAAGGTTCTGGCAAAGGCAGCAGTAATTTCTCTTTCTTGAGTAGACTATTAGTGAGTCCTCGATTAAAAAGTATTTTCTATTATATGCCAACCAAAAACATGACATAGGAAGCATATAGTTGTTTCCTTTATGGTCAATAAATTAGCTACATCAGAGTGGAAAAAGGCATTAACCTTATGTTAATCTTGCAAGAGAGATTCCTGGTGTTTTGCAGAAAAAGTAAGATTTCAGTTAATGTGTATTTTTCTTATAAATAATTAATTTAGGCTTTTTCTGGAAACAAAAAGTATAGAAATTCTATTGCAATAGAAATTCTATTGCTTTTTCCTAGGATGTTGACGCAACAAACCCGAATTATGAAATTATGTGTATGATAAGAGATTTCAGGGCAAGTTTGGATTATAGACCACTGACAACTGCAGATCCTGTAAGTATGCCAGCAACATGGAAATGTGATATCCTTCTGTGGTTTTGCTGTGTGTTCTCATCTTTTTTCAATGTACACTTCTGTCTATTAATGTGAAAAGTAGGTATTTTAATATGCATTAGTATTCAGTATAACGTGGGTTTATTTTTTCAGAAATTTGTTGATATTGAAATGAGTAGGTTTTGGAAGTCCTAATTTACTGAACTATTGTTAAGTTATTTAAATATCTTTTTACTTTTAAATAATGCCAATGTGTACTAAGTAGTCACTCAGCCTTCGTATGGTAAATTTTCCTGGGATGCGAGGGGATGTGCACACAAAACCATGAAACTTATTTGAAAAAGCCTTTTCAGCATAATGATTAATATTTGATCTTTAGAGGTGATGTGGTCTTCTGGTTTACAGACAAGTCAGAGGAGCAGAATCCTTAAATGATGAAGACTGTCAGATTCTATGAGAGTGTGACAATTTCTGTCAACAGCATATCTACCCTGTTAAAGCTGGATTTGCTTGCAATAGTCCAATACTACCTGTTGCTCTGTAGGATTGGATCACTGTCTGCAGAGAGTTTTGTTAATGCCTGGTTCTCCCTTTTGGGTTCTTAGCTACTGTGCAGACACAAGTGGCTTTTACATGCTCATATGACTCACTGTCTTGGAAATTTCTTTTCGTTTAAATTATTAAACAAATAATTGGTTATTTAACTCAAAAAGAGAAGTCAAATAAAGTTAAATATTTTGTAACTGGAATTGGGGTATAGTTCACTAAAAGACTTTCCTTTGCAGATTGATGAGCACAGGATTTGTGTTTGTGTACGGAAACGACCACTCAATAAAAAAGGTATGATCACTGAAGATTTTGTTCATTTGTTTCTCTGAAAAGCTGCTTCTGATAGTAACATTATTTGTGTTAAACAACTCTAGAAATACTGATCAAAGGAGAAACTCTTATATATAAGACAATATTGTGACGGACCTACAAAATTCGTAGACTCATCATAACCTGGGTAGCCATGGGGAGAAAAGTTTAACTGCCACAATTTTATGTATTAGGAGCTGAGGCACAGGGAGAATGCAGTTTTTTCCCAAGGTCACCTAGGATGTATTTAGTTGATCTGGAAATGAATTCTATTCTAATTTCTTCAGTATTCTTACATTGTGTTAGGCTCACTTTTATTTTAAAGTATCGTTCAAGTGATCTCCTGAGCAGAGAGTTACACAGTGAAAACTTTCATGCATGTTTTTGTACATATATTTTTATACTTTCAAGTGGTCTTGAATCAGATATTAAGGAAGTGTCTTATGACATGGTAGGTGCCTAAACATGTTCAAGATATCCTCACAGGACTAGTGGATTACAGACAAACAAAAGACTTGTATACACTGGATTTGCTGCTCTAGGATGGCAAAGTTACCCTAGAGCATATCACATGCCACTGAAAAACTGTTAGGTACTAAAAGAACTCCCGAATGACTTTTTTTTAACATGATGAGTGTTAGAACTATTTTTCTTACTTCCTGCTCATCAGACTGGAGCCTGTATTCAAAAAAAACCAAAACCAAACAACAAAAAACTGTTCAGCTTTCAACTCCAGTTAAATCCCAATCTTCCCAGGAAGTTCTTTACTTTCAGTGGGAATTAGGAACACAAATGGCTACTGGATTGCAGCCTGTGTGAATCCAGTGTTGCATGATGTTTCTTTCCTTCTCTTTCTCTTATATTCTGTTCAGCTGAAGGACTCAAAAGAGCACCACTCTAATGCTGAAGCAACTTGGGATGCCATTTATTGTTTTTGTACTGCCAGAACTACACATTTAGGATTATCTGAAGCATATCCAGAGGAAAACGGGAAAAATGTTTTCCCTTTTCCCATACATATGTTGATACCAGTATATAGTTAGGTCTTATTTTTCCCCTTCACATAGCTGCTTCTATTTTTTTTTTTTTTTCATTTTTACTTTTACTGTTGGGAAAGATGTCTTTTTCTACCTGTGCTGAAGATGGACAAAGTGAAATTGCAGTAAATGAAAACAAATTGTTACAGGACATGAATTGGGATTCAGAAGTAGGATTAAATTTTGTGAAAGTGGCATATCTTAGGTATTAGAGGTTGGGAGCTATTAAAAAAGTAGATCAGAGGTGTTTGTAGAAAGATGAATATCTATGTAAAAATGAGGTTGATACTAAAGCCGTTTTGCATTTTTAAGAATGAACTGCAGTAAAAAAGGTGTTAACTAAATAATCTATGCAGGGGATGATAATCTAGTACCCACATGATACAATCTCAGTTCATAAGAAATAGTATTTCTCATAAAATCATAGAAAAGTATAAAAGAATTAAAGATACTAGACTGTTGCCCTATGAATAGAAAAAGTAAAATTAATTTGTTTTGTCATCTCACAAATGCAGAATTATCACCAAAAACAATAGATGTTCTCAGCACCAGTTGTTCTGCGGATTGACTTTGCAGGAAGTAGATGTTTAGAGTGACACTTTAAGATTTTGGTTCAGTGACATGTATTTATAGTTGTGAAATGTACGGTGGGTTTCAGAGACACTATTCCTAATTTTCATCAGCAAGGAATGCAGGTTCTCATACCAAATAGCTGGGACGAAGTAAATGTCTTATTCCAAACAATTTTTTAAGAAAAATCCTCTTCTGATTGGTTAAACTAAAAAGTTTTTGCTGCACAGAGTTGTCCATCATACATTTCTTTTTGTCACTGTTCCTTACTTTCTGTCTGTGATTACTGCAGAATAATTGCATTTTATTTTATTGCAGTGGAGTTGAAAAATTGATTATACTGTGACTGGAATGTGTGTTTCCATTGGTGTGTAATGTAATGCAATGGTAACCATTGTACTGTTTGATCAGGATGTTAACTTGTGAAAAGGTTTCTATCTGGTTGTATAAAGTCACATAAAATTCTTGAACTGCATGCCTTAAGAAATTTTACATAGAAATGCAAGTAGGACACATTAGTGAATCCCCACTGTACACACAAAGGGTCTTTATTTTTGTGCATATTATGGATCACTGGGTTCTGTGTTTTGCTGACTCATATACCATACGACAATTAGCAGTAAATTCCAGTACTCTATAGTAATTATAATCTGAGATCTCACTGTTGAAGTCACAGTGATAGGAAGGATCATTATAATTTTCAGCTTTTTCTGCTTACAAGGTAATCTTTAGAAAGGATTTTACTTTAGAGGAATTATATATTAAAGATACGTACTGTAAGTTCCAGGAGGAATACACAAATTAAGATGTCTGTGAGGAATGAAAGCAAAATTTAAAGAAAATATATAGATAAAACTTTAAAATAAAACATGTTATCATAAGGATGTTAATTTCTTTGTGTTTTCAACTTTGACAGTTGAAGCAGTATAGTACTAGCATCTAGTTTCTCCACTAGAGAAGGTATTTATAAAACTCAAAGGGTATGGCAGTAAGCTGTAAGAAGACTTTATAATCGCAGAGTAATAAGACCTCAAATCCATGAAAAGTGTTATAGAAGACATAACGTGTTACAATGACAGTGCTGTAATTAATGATCATAGTCTTTCCCAAACAGTTTTGTACCTCTCTTTAATTTCTAGCAATTGGTAGGATAGGATAAATAGACTTCCAAAATGAAATCTCTTGCTTAGCAGATTATGATCTAGGCATCAGAAGCCCAAATCCATTGCAGTGTTGTTATTTGGAGGAGCTGTGTTATCTGAGATGTTATAAGAGTGTAAACAATGGGATAATGTAAAAAATAATGATGTGTTGTTAGTTAAATATATATTTCACTTATTTTATAGAAACTTTAATGAAAGACCTTGATGTAATAACAATTCCTAGTAAAGATGTTGTGATGGTACATGAACCAAAACAAAAGGTGGATTTAACAAGGTACCTAGAAAACCAAACTTTTCGTTTTGATTATGCCTTTGATGACACGGCTCCTAATGAAATGGTTTACAGGTATGTGTATATGCTTTTTTTTGGTGAATCTTTTTTGTCTTGTTTTTTCCATGCTAATAACTGTTACACTTACCTTGGTCATAGACTTTATTCTTATTCTCTGTGTTACCAGATGGTATATTGCTGCCTCCATTCTTTTACCTGTTTACTTTTGTTTTAACTCTTTATCCCTAATTCTTCACTTGCAATGTCATCTCCACCTCTGTTGACCTCAGTCCTGCTCCCAATCCTCCTCCAAGCCCTGCTGCTTTCCAGGCTCTAGCAAGCGTTGCCTGCCTCCTCAGCTACTGATTACTTGAGCCACGTAATGAGTTCTCCATTTGCTTCCGGGTTATTGTCTTATTATTAGTGTGTGTGCAGCACCTGAGAAACCTGAGTCATGGCTTTTGGTCATCAAGAAACCTGGAAGAAAAGGAGAGCCCTAGCACCAAAGAGCTTGCAGTTTGGATATAGGATAATTAAGAGATGGAAACAAATCAGTAAAGGGCAAGAAAAGAGTACAAATAAAGTGAGTGAGTTTATATTGCAGTATTGCCGAGGTGCCTGAGCTAACTTATCTTCTGGAAGCAATCTGGCTGATGTAACGTGGAAGTGTATGGAGCTAAGTTATCTTGCTGAAAATGCCAAATCTTCCTAATTTAAAAACCAGCAGCAACAAAGACACATATCCACTTTTAGGCCCAAGGTATTTGGCTCTCCATTTTGTTCTTTGCTCTTCTGTTTCATTTCCACTGTTGGTACAGAATAATTCGCACAGCATTTTTAAAAGCATGTTTAGATTTAACTATTTCCCTTGAACAAGTAACTAAATGAAGTACATGCGGTAGTGGGCAAGGTTTGACACTGTGACATAACCTTGGTCAAAATCTTGGTATGCATCTAAATACTGTGAAGCTTTTTGCAGGGAATATTGATATTAAAAAGAAATTTGGTGAAGATAATTTTTCTTATGCTTGGGAACTGCTTCTCATAGTCTTAAAGAGTACTGACAGAGAAATATCCTAATTCTTGTTTTTAATCCAGAACTAGGAAGTGAAAGTTAGGATCATGACCTGATAGGCAGTGGATAACAAAAAAATCATAGTAAAAGAATTCTTAAAAGGTTGTGAAAATAAAAACTTCGGTCTTATGCTTGTTATAATTAGAGAAGGGGGTGAAAGGAAAACCTTATAAAACTAACACTAACAAAAGAGTTCTAAACAGCAAAGCTATGTCCTTGGAGGTTTCTGTCTCTGCTGGTTGTCTGCTAGTAGCATCTTTCCTTTCCTTGATACTGAAGAGCTGTGGGAGAGCCTGCTGGTTCATGATGCATGAAATAATTCTCTTGCTTGACAATCCATTCTTGTAATCTCCCTCCTTCCTTTATTTATCTGTGTGAACATAATGTTTAAATGTGAGGGGTGGTTTTGGTACACAGTGTTGTATTTTTGTGCTGAGTTTTTTCAGCTTTTTTATTAGTTATGTAATACATTAATGGCAATACAGCAATATATTTTAAGATTATTCTATTCACACTGAAACAGTGAATCTCTAGTCTTTCTCTCTCTCCCTCGTATGGCGCAATAATGATCTTTACTTGAAAGGCAGTCTGCTTTAAGGTCTCCTGTAATAATAGAAGTAAGAGCAAGATAGGTATCATCATGTGCTCTCATCAGAGCCTCAGGGTCATACTGAGGAAAAAAATATTGTGTCAAGATGCTCCAGTTTTCTCCAATATGCTAAATTTACTGTATGTCTGTACTGAAAAAATGTTGTTCAGTCCAAGGTAGAAAAGTACTACTCTATTATTATTACTACTACTGCCATTATTATTACCATTATTACTACTGTTATTATTTTGCTTAACCTGTATTTTAAGTATTTTTAATCCATGAGCCACAACACTGATTTGCAAATTTTTGTTAATATTAAAGAACACTCACTAGTTGGAATGGGTATGCCATATGACTTTTAAAGGAGAACGAGTTTACATTTCTGAAAGACGAAAATTACAAATAAAAGTTCTGGTAAAAGTAAAGTTGGACTCTTTTGACATAGTATCATTTGGAGTTGTGTAATCCTTTACAAAAACTTTTTTAGATATGTTTGTATTTTGTCTTACTTTAAAATAGATACTTTTAAGTCCCTTTTTAATAAATCAGCAAAATAAATAGTTTCAAATTCTATCAAACAGAGTGTGCTTCTAAGATGGATAGACTTTGCGAATTTTTTGATCTTTATATAATGAAAGAACAAACATCAAAATATGGGAATATTCTCTTGAGAAGACAGGAGGTATATACTTAGAAGAAGCAAAGAACAAAAGACAAAGGCTGTTCAGGAATCCTCTAGTATATTCTTGATGAAAATTCAGGATTCAGCTAACGCAGATTCTTTACATAACCCTGGGTTGCTGCTGAATGGCTCAGTCTTGCCCATATTATTTTTGTAAGTGATCTTGTGTTTGAAAGAGGAATGAAAGAAGGTTGCAGCATCTCAATGTTTCTGTAACTAATTTTTTCCTTTATTGGTCACTTACAGGTAATTTATGTGTAAACAACTGGAAAAAGTTTAGAAAGAGTTTTGCAGAGAGACTCATCTCCATATGTAACTTTCCATTAGTTTACCCTTTGCCTTTGGAGCTTACAATGAAATAATGGTGATAAGCAGCTGAAGTAGGAATAATAACTCTGTGTTTCTTAAAGTAAAAATTGATTATCTAAAAAAAGAAAAGATACTTCAGATAATATTTTTGACATAGCAAATAGTACCTCAGGGATAACTAGATTCTTTCATTCTTAAGAGCTTGGGTATCCATTATCTTGAGCCCTTTTTTAATGTACACATGTTCTCAAAAATTGAGATGTGCAGTGTTGTTTTGGCCGCTTGTCTTTCAAATTTAATCTTGGAAGTTGATTTGGGGAGGAAAAAAGCCTAAAGCAGAATTTTAGTATTGACAAAACTCCTACCTGCTACACTGTCATACTTCAGTATCTTATTCTGGCATCCAGACTCCATTTAGTAAACTGTGGGGTGTTGGATCATTAAAACAAGGAAATAATTGTTTTGGGGTTTAAAGAGGAATAATACTGTTGTAAAACAAATGAGAGAGACCTCGTAGCTTGTGATGGTTTGGAAAAATACCTTAGAGCTGGTAGTCTCCTTACTTCAGAAAGTAATGTACAAATGTCCTTTGACCTCTCAAAGTATAGGATATAAAGTATCTATTTTGTCACTTCTGGCCTTAACATTTTAATTTTCCTTGTGGTAGTGGCATCTTAAATACGTCAGTTTCTTAAGTACAGGTTTTTTTGCATTTAAGGTTTACAGCTCGACCGTTAGTGGAGACCATATTTGAAAGGGGAATGGCCACCTGTTTTGCCTATGGACAAACAGGCAGTGGAAAAACCCATGTAAGTAGTTCTACAAGTCAGCAATACTCTTTTTTTGTATACGACACACTTAAATGAGTTCTAATGTATAAGAAATATGTGAACTACAGTTCTGTGATTTTTTTATGGTGCTTTTCTTTTTTTTCTTTGTTTTTACTTTATTTTTAATTTAGACTATGGGTGGCGACTTTTCGGGAAAGAACCAAGATTGTTCTAAAGGCATATATGCACTTGCAGGTGAGACTTCATTGATCAGTTGGCTTTGGGCAGATCAGTTGAGATCTACAAATTTTCTACTCTTTGTCATACAAATATAACAGTTTACCTACTGTGCATTACAGTGGAGCTTTGGTAACATCAAAAGTTGTTCCTAGATGTATATCCTTTACACAATAATGTAAATATAGATTACTTAACAAAAATGCAATAACAGATGATTTAAGTTTATAATTTTGGTGTCTTCTGCATCTTCCAGTGTAATGTGGCAGTTTAGACTGCGTTGTTTTAGACTTGGTTGACTGACCCTCTCTGTCATTCTTGCAAAGTATGAGAGGCTGGAAAACAGACTGTTACACATGAATGAATCTTCACTAAATGAAAACACATGATGAGATTTCTTTTTATTCTGGAAATGTATTCACAGCTCGAGATGTCTTTTTAATGCTAAAGAAGCCAAACTATAAGAAGTTAGAACTTCAAGTATATGCAACATTTTTTGAGATCTACAGTGGTAAGGTCAGTACCTGGTCTTTTTCTAAGAGGGAATTTCTCATACACAAGATTTTGAGCTTGTCACATAAAAGATTTTTTTTTTTTTCCTCTTTGTGTTAAAAGCTGAATTTCAAAGAATTCTTTACATTTCCCTTCCAATCACGTATTTCCATGGAGTGTTTTGCATTATTTGAAATGGAATTGGAAACAGGAATTTTTTTAAAAACTCCTTTTTTAGCTATTCTGTTTTTGTGCTTCCCTAAGGTTTTTGACTTGTTGAACAGGAAGACAAAATTAAGAGTGTTAGAAGATGGTAAACAGCAAGTCCAAGTGGTGGGATTGCAGGAGCGGGAAGTCAAATGTGTTGAAGATGTTCTGAAGCTTATTGAAGTAGGCAACAGCTGCAGGTATCTTCCATAGCTTACACCAGTTTTTCATTGTACGTTAAAAAATCACAAGATTTTTTGGGGGTATCGTTGTACTGATGCCTTTTAATATGCAATAGATTTTTTGATGATGTCTGCAAGTAAGGAATCTACCTATGTTTTAAATAGAAACGTTTAGAGTTCTCTGTCTCCTGGAGAGAAATAACTGATTTTTCAGGAGGATGTGAATTGCATGCATTATGTAAGCAGGGTACTGACTTAAATTCACATAATTTAAAAACTGGAATGCTGCCAAGTCCTTCATCTGTAAAAGGCCTTGATGCGTACTGGCAGAGGTTAAGCACAATTTTTTTTTTTAAAGACTTAATCTTCATTGTTTTTAAAATTAGCCTTGAGCATGGACTGCTGCATGATCAGATAAAAGTGCCGTCAGCATTTTTTGTGTAAACTTTCTGATAATCTTAAATATATGAAGATCTGATTTTAAAAGGCAGGCAAAATGTTACTAACCTTCCATTTCCTTTCGAAGAGATGGAAAAAGAGGAATAATTGTACTATGTGTATCCAATTATTAGGGTTCTATGTCTAGTGTCCACAAGAGTGTTAGACATGCTATGAACATGTGAGACAATACAGGAACCTGCCCTGAAAAACCTATCATTGTGAGGTTAGTGTTTAGCGTGTATGGTCCTCCATCGGTTAATATCTTTCCCTGCTCTTCTCTTGTTTAAAGGACATCTGGCCAGACATCTGCAAATGCACACTCATCTCGAAGCCATGCAGTATTTCAGATTATTCTGAGAAGGAAAGGGAAATTGCATGGTAAATTTTCTCTGATTGATTTGGCTGGCAATGAAAGAGGAGCCGATACTTCGAGTGCGGATAGGCAGACTCGACTGGAAGGTGCAGAAATTAACAAGAGCCTTTTAGCACTCAAGGTAACTGATACATTTCTATTGCCCTTGAGTAGGTGGACCTACATATAATAGCAGTGACAGTAAAATTAGTGTTTTTGCAGGCTTTGCTTGCCTACATTGTATACTAATATGACAGGTAAAACAATGTATTGGTTTTTCTCTGACAAAACAAAACCTCCAAACAAACAAAAAAAGAAAACACCCCAAAAAAACAACTTCACAACAAGTCCCCAGTGGTTAAATAAGGAGACATTTCTGATATATATCTGAAACAGGAAGGCAAATTACTTACTTCAGTACTCAAAATATGAAATAATAATGGGAAATATTCTTACTGATCTCAGTATTTCCCTTTCAAATAAAAAATAAAACTACACTGACAACTTATTTACTGCTGTTAATATATTGAAAGCAAAGCAACAGCAACATGTCCAGAAAAAACTAGCAAATAAGGAAAATAAACCTTGAAAGGTGAAATCCATTTTTGACAACTCTTCTTCGTAAGAAATTGTCTGACACAGTCACTTTACAGACTTTCATACATCAATCCAGGACATAGAAACAGTGCTAAGAAATACTACTTAAATATTCATCTGCCTTTTTTATATGATGTTTTATGGTGCTTAAAAGACGTTCAGTCTAAATAGGGAAAGTAATTTTTTTATTTCAAACTGGAGAAACAGTAGTTGTGAATGTCTCAGAATTTATCTCTGGTTTTGGTTAGTTTTGCATAGGTTTACTACTCTCAGCACCAACACTGGTTTTATATAAAAAATGTGAACCCGAAGATCACTGTGGTTACTTTTTTATTCCCAATATAAACTTGGGAGAAAACTGACATCTGACTAAACAGATCTCACAACACACCACAAAATTGCGATGTATAATGTGTCATTACAAAATTGTATGGCATGTTGAAAAATTGGAAGCAGCAGTTCCGAAACTGTGGCCTATTCTGATTTAGCATCAAAGTAAGCAATGCAGGGACCATTGCATTGACATTGCTACTAGTTTCCAAATGTAATTGAATAAAGCTATCTTGTTTTGGGGGTTTGGTGGTTTTTGGTTTTGGGT
>VZTI01003214.1:336083-359542 GCA_013397865.1 Struthidea cinerea
GTTTTTTTTTTTGTTTGTTTGTTTTTTGGTTTTTTTTGTTTTTTTTTTTTTGGTTTGGTTTGGTTTTGTGTTCTTTTGTGGTTTTGTTTGTTTTTTTTTTTTTTCCCCAGTTTATTTATTTTGTACTGGATAGTGCTCATACAACGTATTTGGTTAATTTTTATACAACTTGTCTTTTTAATTATAGCAAAAGGTTCTGCTGCTGCTTTACCAGTGATTTTCATCCAAATTGTATGGGGAAGGGGAAATAAAAATAAATGGAGGTCTTTCAGAGGGCTAAAAGGTAGTACAAAAAGATAGAAGTTTCTCAATGATATGTTTTCCATTTTTCATCTATCCCCAAAAACATTACACAGCCTTTTCCATTTGTATTCAGGAGCCATGAAGTTATTTCCAAGTTCCAATTAAACTAATATGTTCTGACAAAATGGTCTTTGTTGCTAATCCAAGATTTGCTCTTTTCATCTGGATATCAGTCTTGTCTTAACCTGTTCAGGATTTTGGCATGGAAAGTTGTTTCTGTAATGTCTCTACATGGAAGTAGTGTGGTCATTTTGTTACCTGGTTTTCAGAGCTGTAAGGAAAACCAAAACTAGTTTAAAACTCTGTTTTAAATTTAGAAGTTGGTGGTATCTGTCTGTAATCTTTTACTAATAAGGAGATAACCCAATTCTAATTTTTCAGGAGTAAGCAAACTAAAAATCATTATAGTAAATTAAAATATCTTTACTAAACTTGCTGATTGCCATATCAGTAATTCAACATAGGATATGTCTGCAGCTAGAGGATTAGTTGAAATTTTGTAGAATCATCCATGTAACACAATGGCCATTCCATCTATTACTGCAGCTAAAAGCAAAGCTCTAGTTTGAAAAACATTTGAAGTGTGGTTGGTTGCAGAAGTTCTGTGTGCAGATTTGTTAAAAGTACACCAAGGAAGCCTTGCATCTGAAGAGATGTCCGTTAAGGCAAAGGCACAATCTGGAATTAAGAGTTGAAATATTATGATGACAACAATGCAAAAATTTAAAATTAAAATTTCTTGGCATAAGAATAACTTATTAGACGATTTTAGAGTGCTGAGTGGACAGAACTGATGGTTAGATTAATAGTATCTTGGTTTGCACTGTTGCACTTAGTTGCTGCTGTAACTTCTGTAGCAATGTCATAATATTTACATCTATACGGTATTGCTTACTGGAACCAAATCAATTGCAAATATTAGTGTAGCCCCTTGCCTCTGTGAATGGAAGAGAAGATCTTATCCCTGTTTCTTCACATAAGGAGTATTTTAAAGCAGGGAATGACCTTATGTTTTCAAGTGTCTTCCAATGCTAAGTAGAAAGCTTGCTTCCAATAGAGAGCTGTGCCTGCTTGGTTTGTGACTTGTGGAAGCTTTCAGAAAATTTGTTTTCTTCTAAGCTATAAAGAAAGACAGTGGTACAGTGAGAATCAAAGCCACTGCTTTTAACTGATACAGTTAACCCATGTCCCTGTCCTTACTGCTGCTGCTGGCAGAGGTTGTATGTTACTCAGGCTTTTGTAGCTGATAATCAGGAATAATTGTTAGCCTGAACATTTCACGTCAACACTGTTTAGTTTTGTTGTTGGATATAATAGATGTAAACAATTTGGATGACATCAAGGCAGTTTTTAGGCTTCTAATCCTTTTTAAATTCCTTCCTCTCTACTGAGCTTAATGAGAGGTAGAAGCCTGACACTTACTGAATCCAAGCTTCAGTGGTAAATTTTAATGACATTTTTGGGGGAGAGCACCAAATATAAGGCATGTATTTTCTGATTCTGAATTTCATTTTTATTATGTTTATTTAACCCATGATAAAGAACCTCTTTGTTCTTTCAGGAGTGTATTAGAGCCTTAGGCCGAAATAAACCTCACACACCCTTCAGAGCAAGTAAACTTACTCAGGTGCTAAGAGATTCATTCATTGGAGAAAACTCACGTACCTGTATGGTAAGTTGATTTGGTTAATTACAAAGAGAAAAGACACTGCAAATGTAGGCTTTTATGTTTAAAATTGGTTGCTTGCTACTGGCAGTGTGTTGGACTTAAATTTATTCACTAATTGACATTGTATGTGGAGGGGGATTTCAACAGAGACATTTCTCAATGGTTTAGATTGAATATTAGGAGAAATTTCTTCACCAAAGGGTTTGTCAAGCATTGGAACAGGCTGCTCAGGGAAGTGATCTAGTCACAATCCCTAGAGATATTTAAAATATATAAATGTTGAATAGCTGTAAACGTGCTTTTGCACCAGTCTGAAAAACAGAATTCTTCTGACAGATGAGGGAAAAGACAGTAAAAGTCCTGATGTCCAGTTGTTTTATTTGTGCATCCTTAACATTTCTTCTTAGGAGAATGTGAAGTCTGCAGTGCTTACTGATCACTAGGCTTGTTTGTTTTGGTTACTTTTCACAAGCTCCTTTGAACTAATCAGTCTAGAGGCCAGAAAAGTCTGCAGACCACAGTGTGAAAACCATGGTCTTAGGGCAGCTTAGTCTTCCCTTTAGGTGTTAGGTATGGTTCTAATTTGAAAATTAACCTTTTTTACTCCAGTTTTCTAATGAAATGACAGGATAGTTTTCTTTCCCATTGAGACATACCTAACCAAGCTGAAGATGTCCCTGCTCACTGCATGGGGGTTGAACGAAACGACCTTTAGAGGTCTCTTCCAACTCAAATCATCGTATGACTCTATAACTTCATAAATCCTATGCAGGATTAGATAGCTAGATGGTGCGATTCTAGCTGGTGTATCCACACTACTGAAGGAGGTTTGAAGAATTAGCCTGTTAGAAGTTACTCTCTGCATATGGAATAATTAGCATTTGTGAATATTTCATTAAGTTCTTATTTAATAAAAAGAATCCCCTCTGAAAGTGGAAATACGCTTGAATTATTTTTTTATTTTCTCATTCACATAACTACAGTCTCTTTACAATTAAGCTTAAGAAACCCCTTTGAGGATAAGATACTGCTTTCAAATTAATTTTTCTGCTATTTTTCTTAGTAGTGGGACCACTGGTGACATTCTGGTTTTAGTGTTTGTTTACATGAATTTTTTAATTAAGAATTTAATCAGCAGAGTTTCCTCTTAAGATACTGTTGTGGTTTAACCCCAGTCAGCAACTGGGGTTATTATTAAGGAATTTCTCAACAAGACAATTTGATCCAATGTTCAGATGTGCTGTTTGAATAAGACATTTTGCAACTATGTGGTGCTTTTTAATATGGAATGTGTATAAAATAATGTAGTAAAATCTTGTGATTTTTAACTTACTAAAAGATTCCTGAAATAATAAAATACCTGCTGCATGTTTTCCACTTGCTTTCTGACATGTGAATCTGTAAGGAGGATATTTGAGTAAAGCTCCTTGGGTAGATTCTACAACTTCATTTTTATGTGACTTTTTGTTTCTGGATATATTGCAATTGTAGAAGTTACATATTTAGGGATGGAGTATTCTCTCTGTATATAACATTAAACTATGATTTGGAAACTTTGTGTTTTTCAAATTTCAGAAAAATATTTTGAAAATAACTTCGTAACATGGACAGTTAGGGCTAGGATTTGCTTCCTTCAAAAGAAATCCAGAGACTTACAGTCAGCATAAATAGGTTTTTTAAAATTTTATCAGTCACTGTAGTTTTATTCTTTTGGTCTTTAAATAGTTTGAGAAACCATTTTAAGTTGTTTTTTAAGAGTTGCATTGTAGGATAATGTATCATCATTTGAAAGTTGCAACGTGACTGCATAGAATAGTCTCATTTTTTAACCAGTGCTGCTCCTTGACATGTTGCATCCTTGATGTGCTGCAGTCATAGCTGAAGTGGTCAGACCCCTCAGCCCTCCAGGATGGGAATAGGAACCTGCAGACTTCCGTGTCCCAACAGGGCCACTGATCCACCTGTGATGGCTTATAAGCAGTGTAGACACATTCAAAATAGGAAGAACGGTTATTACAGGTCTATGGATACTCCTGTCCATAAGTAGTGTAGCTTTTTCCATCCTCATTTGGAATTAGGAACAAGAAAGTGAGAAACAGAGAGGTCAGAGTCCTCCTGTCCTGGACTGGGCTTGTTGGGGCATGAGGAGAGGTTGTACATCAAGACTTGTGCACAAGTTCGTGTGCCCTGAACACGGTATCCACACAGACCAGGGCAACTACAATGGCACTTCCCTAGAGCAGCTGTACCTTATACTCTTTAAAACGTTGAAGCAGTCTGCTAGTGTTACAGCAATGGTAGTAAATAGGTAAAGCAAAATCCACACACATAAAGCAAAGGAAAACGTGGAATTCATTCACACTTCCAATTGGCAGGACAATTCAGCTGTTCCCAGGCTTTATCACATGTAACAATGCCTTGGGAAGACAAATGCTATTAGTCTAAACGTCCCTGTCTGTGGCATGCTCTGAACACTCAACTGGTGGAAGAGATGTATGCATTTTTCACATTATGTGAGTATGGGAGGGTTTTAGGAACTTTTAGGTTTTTGTTAATTAACACTCAGAACAAGACACATGCAGTTGTGTGATCTTAAATATAAGCTTGATGTTTTCCTTAGTAACTGATGCATACCAGTATTAGAGGTTTCAACTTAGGAGTGTGTAGTAACAGGCTCTCACTTCCACCACATATTTTTCCTTTCTCCCCAGAAGGAGAAATTCCTCTCAGGATGACTACCTGTGCTTTTATACAGGAATGTCAGCAGCAGGATGAAAGAGAAGACTGGGATTATTTAATCACCATCAGTTTCAGTCTTCTGAGTCTGTGATGCCACAAAAATGTTAGTGTGTAGGATCATAGAGGTGTTTGTTCTGGGTAGAGCCTTTATGACTCTTCAGAAAAGAACACAGGCAGAAAAATTGGACTTCTGAGAGAAACTAGAACAAGTAGTGATCCCAGTTTTCCCAATCACAGTTTTAATTTTTGCTGATTTCGGGAAAGGTGATGCTATCTTCAGAGTATTTCATTTAACTGGAAAAAAAAAAGACCTTCAGATTCCAGACAGGTCTCATAAAAGGTTTGCCATTAGGTGTTGTTTACAGATAACTTCTAATTGAGAAAAAATACATCTCTACTTAGGAAAGCAGTTAAGCTTATCTTTACTATTATTAAGTGCAGTTTCTGATGTGGCCAGAATCAGCATAGAATCTCCTTGAACAAAGGACAGCCTAAAAAGTTACATAAAAAAATAATGTGGTAGTTGTTTGTAGGATATACTAGACTTAGGGTCTATTGAGTTGCATATTTCCTCTTTTGAGGAGTTTATTTTTTCAGTTACAATTTTACATTTACACAGTATGTTACCAAGATGGTTGGGGAAATTGAATTTCTGTGAATTCTTGATACTCTTTGTATGGTTAAAAAAATTAAATTGAAGCTTTGACTGCACATCTGTGTCCCTGAAATGTTGTTGTAGAACAACATTTATGTACATATGACAGCTGTACATAGCAGACATTTTTTGTAGAAGATCAGAAATGAAACTGGGGATTAAAAAATATATACATTTAAATTAATCTACCCTTTTATCTGTATAAAGTGACTTACTAACATGTGGCTTGTTTTCTCCAGATTGCTACAATTTCTCCAGGAATGGCATCATGTGAAAACACTCTCAATACATTGAGATACGCAAATAGGTATGAAAAATGTTATTTCTTAAAGCTATACTGGCTGTTGATGACTGACATTTAAATAGTGTTGTGTCATGATGTATGATTATTTTAGCTACTTGAATAATTTGATTGTAGTTATGTTTCTTAATCAGATTAAAACCAAATTCCTGATCCAGGCTCACACTTAATTTAAATTGTCATTTTGTACAACTATTACAAAAGAATCTATTGAATCTGTATCAGTGCCATTATCCAGAGATGGATAATGCGCGTTGCAAGGTATGTGGGAGATGCTACTATTAGTTTTGCCCTTGCTTTGAAGGGACCATCTCTTGCATTAGGGATGAGTTGCTGTTTATGATGATTCCCTGGGGTGTTGGCTAAAATACTTCTCTGTGATGTGATTTTTTTTTTTTCCATCCCTTTGGTGGAATTGTGTGCAGTTGTAAGTCTCTATTATACATACATATAAAATTTCGTGCTTCCCAAATTCAGGCAAATATCTGAGAACTCTAATTAAAGAAGCTGAAAATCCAACAGGCTTTATGGTCACTCTAGAGAAATTAGCACCTCCAGAGGCAGATGCATCACTTGAGACCTGTACTGCTCTAAGAAAGTGTTCAACTCTCTGCAGTGAGTGTGCAAGGAGCCCTCACCTGCTGCAGTTGTCCTGTATTTAAAGTCTGTGGAGATGGGACGATCAGGTCCTATGTGTCCCTGCAGCCAGACTTGTGACCCAGAGACACGCCACACTTTGCTGCAAAGGACAAAGGTGGCAGACAGCCTCTGGGCCATCAGAAGCCCTGGCTTTGCCCGAAGAGGCCACCGTCTGGGGGCCTGCTTGCCTAAGTGAGAGGTCAGGCAGGACCACAACTGCTTCTGCTTGGCTAGGCACAAAGGCCTGCTAGGAAGGCTTACTGCCTGCTCCTGTCAATCTCCAAATGTTCCTGTGTCTCGAGCTGGTAGCAAACGTGCCTGGCTTGGACCAGTCTGTGTCATGTTCTCCCTGAACAGAATGAGGCATCTACTCCTCTGCTTAAGAGTAACATGATGGAGGACCTTCCACATTCAAGACTTGTTGGAACTTCTACCCCTTACAGAACTTAGGTTGCTGAAGTGACTCCATGAAAATTCACTACAAAACTAATTAAGCATCTCTTTCTAGTGTACTAAATAGTTGTGCTGAAAGTGTTTCCTTCCCTTAGTGTTAAAATTGTTTGTTGTTATGGAGTATATACCTATCACTGTAATGTTGCTTCATGTGTTTTGTGTAGGTTTTTTTTTTTTCCCTAACAATACATCATTTTCATAGTACAGTTAGTTTTTAGGTGCTGGACGCTAGTGTGTGGGCAGTGACAAGAGGAGGCAAAACAGAATTTACACTTTTGTAGCTGCAGTGATTAGATATTTTAAAAGGAGCCATTTAGTGGAATATTGAATATAGACCAAATCATATTAACTGTAAAAACCAAAGTCTGGAATTATTCTTCTCAAAACACTGCTATTATAGTCCCCTGCAAATTAGCAGCACTGCTTTTGTTCAGTTTTGTTAGTGATCTGAACTGTTTGCGGAGAGTTAAAATATGTCGACACACTTGTGTTACAAAAATAATTTTGTAGTTAGACTATTAAAGAAGTATGCTAAACAAAGAGTTGTCATTTTAACTGTGTTTATGAGAACATTTTCTTTTAATTTGCCACTGTATTTTGCTGCTGCAGAGTAAAGGAATTTGGAATTAGTCCTTCGGACATTCCCTTCTCACAGGGTAGTGGCAGTCGCTCTGATCTCTCTCCTTCCTATGAGTATGACGACTTTTCTCCTTCAAACACCAGGTCTACTTCATTCTATACATGGAACTATATTTTTAAGTTTTCTTTTTTGCTATGTAATTTAACAGACCAACCTTTCATTAGTCCCTTTGCCTTGAGTCACACATACTTTGTTTTTGTTTTGGTTTGGCAGGTGATGGTTCTGCATGATCTGCAATCATCTTCCCAGTATTTTGTTTACCCTCCTTAAACATCCATATTCTGTATCCAGGCTTGCTAGTTTCCTTCATACATTTAAAAAAAATAGAAATGGTGATGTCACCTTTGTACATTTAGTGAACCAAATCTAAGAATTCTGGGTTTAGGGTAATTTGATTACCTCTGAAAGAGAAAATTTTCTTACACACACACACACACACACACACACACAAATATATATATGTATATATATGTTATTAAAACTTTTCAGCACTCTGAAGATAAATGAAAAATATTTTCCATTGTAGTAAATAAGTGCTACTTGAAAAACATTTTTCCCATTAAAGAAATTTAGAATATGTTCTAAAACTTGCTTTCAGACTTTCGTGCATCTTTCATAAACTTGCTTTTAAATGGGATTTTTTTGGACAGAATCATCATCAGTCTTTAAACTACTTACATGCTGCAAGAGCATTGTATAATAATACCATTTTATTAAAATATTTTCACCTTTGAAATTAATGAAAGTATCTACTTATTCTCTGAATATATTTGGTTGCAAGTTATTATTTTCTTCAGAATTTTTTGGTTGATTTGCTTCTAACAGCTAATGCAGAGCTGATTGGCTAACTTTTTAAAAGTACTTTTTAAAGTGTATGCAGAAAAAGAAAGATTGTCAGCTCTAGGGTGCTAAATGACCTTTTCTTCGAAATATCACTTCTTGTTAAAGAGTTAATGTTGAGGGGTTTGAAATTTTTGCCCTCCTAACTGCTAACAAGTAGTAAGATTTCAATCAGAGAATACTTCTTTCTAGATTTACTTAAATCCACATTCAAGTAGTAAAAATACCAGGGTCCATGCCTTTTAGGAAGTGGACTAACATCTTTTTGTCACTGAAAGTACATTAAATTTGTGAAGCTGACATCATCATCATCCTTATTGAATAAATTAATTGTGCATAAACCCATAAAGTTTTATTTTTGGTTGTGACTCTTTTGCACAGGAGGTTACTAATTTTCAAATGGAACATTTACTGCCCATAGGGTAAAGGAGCTGACGGTTGATCCTAGTGCCGCAGGAGATATTCGTTCCATTATACACCATGCTCCCAATCAGATGGATGACTTGGAGACACAGTGGGGTGTGGGAAGCTCTCCTCAGCGAGATGATCTCAAACTGCTCTGTGAACAAAACGTGAGTGGTTTACAGAATTATATGGAAAGAGATGATGACATACAGTGGCAGAACAATCCAGATTAATGTATATTTATAGCCTGTTAGTAAGATCTTAAATACATACAGCATACCTCTTCACCTTTTCTCTTTATGGTATTACGTTTATTTCCATACAAAAGAAAAACTAAACCCAAAAGTGTTTCTTGAAGGGTTTCTTTATCTTCCTTGCTGATTAGGGCTTTTAATGTCTAGGTGGACTGTGGTGATGATCTGTAGTATGCATTTTTTCCATGATAGCATCACATTTTTTTAGGCAGTTGGAAGTATCCTAAAACTCGTCTGTTTTATTTAATACCATTTGTAGTTTTGAACATTATTTTCCCTGCATGCAAACCCCATGTTTGGGTTCAGTTGAGTTTGCCGTTCCCTGCATGTAGAAATCTGGCTACCCATCATTCCTCCTCCTGGAATCCTGGTTTTCCTGGGGTGAAACCCCAGTGCACTGTTTGGGAAGACAGCCACATGATGTTCCAGTATGTCTCCCTGGGCTGGAGGAGTAGGGAGCTGAGAGGTGTCTTTTAAAGGGCATTCTCCCTCATTGCTGATTACCAGCTTTAGTCCTGGTTTCTTAAATATTCAAAAGGAATTAAAACTGTATTTGTGAACATGCCAGTGAAAAATAGAAAGGGAAAATTCTTACAATCCTGACATTTTTCACAAGACTCTCTGTCTTGTCAGATATCTCTTTGTGATATCTGCAGTATATCTCACTTTAGTAAATGAGTTTTTTTCCAGGACTCTGTTTCATAAGAACATGCTAGTGATTCCTAGAGCTTCCCATTGGACAGTCCTTCCTATCACCAAATATCCTTTCATATCACACTTGTTCATTGCTCATGTTGAATGAATTTAAGCCTTAATGTTTTAAAAAATACTTCAAAGGCATTGCATAAGGAACTACACTGTCTTGCTAAACATTAATTACAGCCTACCTAGTACTTTTCTCTTCTACTGTTAACTATTCATTTCTAAAGAAGCCTTCTTTGTCCCAGTTTGTAACTTCATGTGTGTATTCTTCTAATTTATCAATCACGATGTACATTTTAGATTTCTGCATCCACATTTATTTAACTTTTTTTTTTCCAAAGGTGTAATTTAATTTTGATTTCCTGGAATATATTGAATGCAATTGCTATTCTCTTTTTTTGAAAAGTGTTGCCTGTCTATTGTAGCATGCACAACAAAATGCCCTGACAGAAAACCGAAGTTTTCTGAGAGTATTAAAATCTATTAGAAGTTATAATTCTTCCCTTGTGACTTTCTCTTCCCACTATTTTAAATTGGTTTTTTTAATGTGGAATATTCTGATTTCCAGTATTTGCTAGGATTAGTGATGGGAAATTTTTGGTGAACATTAATTAAATTTAACTCTGTAAATACTTTGGATTTATTACCTCTTCTGTTCATTGCTGGAGATTCTCTTGATACTTCTTAGAAGTATTAAATTCTATCTTTGACAGGTTTTGCCTTCTGCATACTTTTTTCCATGTTCTGTGATGAAATAGGTCACATTCAATATATTTCTCTAGCCACAATTCTTTCCAGGCTAACAAAGTTAACAAATGTTTTTAGGAAGAGGAAGTTTCTCCACAGTTGTTTACTTTCCATGAAGCTGTGTCACAAATGGTAGAAATGGAAGAGCAAGTAGTAGAAGACCACAGGACTGTCTTCCAGGTAAAAGATTGAGCTCCACTTCGTTTTAACCTAGTTCAGGAATTCAGGTTTTCCCAATCAAAGTGCATACACATGAAGATTGAGGAGTATCTGATCTGTAAGAGCCATTCTGTCTGTCAAAGATTCCTAAATTGATTTATTATGTTAAGCTGATTGTATCAAACAAATAGGAACAGATTCCATAACAACTGATCTTTGTCCCCATGATGAAAGAGCAGTACATTTCTGTATCTTTCCAGAATTTTAGTAAAAGTTTCCTTTGCTGGGCTGGCAATTAATAATAATGTCTCTGTCACCACCATTTCTCCTTGGTCATCTCCTTCCAAATATTGTGTCTGAATCCGAGGATCCTTTTGTGACATCTCCCTCTGATATCCAGAAGAGACACATGTATTTCAAACTGCCTGTTTGCTTCCATGTTATAGCTACATAAAGATTTCACCCGCTATTTGTCAGGGCTTTTGGAAGGAATGCTGCCCATGTAATGCTGGTCAGTGCTATGGAACCTTGTAAATCCACAAAATAAATAGTGGCTATAAGTATGAGTTACTTGTGGATTGCTTCTGTTCATAACCTTAAAGCCTTTTGGCAGGCTGTCTGTTTGGCACATCTGTTCCTAGAGAACAGCAGACCATCAAACCTGTAGGGAATACACATATCTCCTCAGCTTAGGCATCTAGCTTAGTGAAACATTGATGTGTGTTCATAATACAGCAAGATGCTAACTAAAACATCTTACAGCGGATGTAGAGATCTAGTTATTATGGAACATTAGCCCTGAAGTAAAACATAGAGAAGTGTGAAAGTCATGTGCCGTATGCTGTGGCTGTGTTCTAATGCGGCTTCTGGAGAGACAAGCTGCATTAGTCTGAGATGTAATTGCCTCTGTGTGTCCATCTGGCCTTCTGCTGGAGATTACTGCTCCTTCTGGCAGTCCCTGGGAGGAAATGTGTCCAAGCCTCAGATCCCTTCGTTCACAGCATGGCTTGTTAGTTTTTGCTGTGTATGTAGGTGGGCTGCAGCGATACAAAATCCGGCAGCTGTACCAGCCATCTTCTGTCACTGCTCTCTTGGAAGCAGTTGATAACACAACATCCTTTCCTAACAGAAATGGCTAAAATATACCAACACAACTAACTGTGTTCTACATGTTCAGTTGGCTTTGTCTTCAATGTACAAGGTTCTGTTAGATGAGATGAGTCTTACCCCAGTGTAAGCTCCATCTATCCTGAAAGCTAAAAAAACAAACAAGGGGTTTGGACTACATTTTCAATTTTGCTTGGGCTATGGACCACAGAGGGAAAGACTTCATTTTAGTATGTCAGACCAAGTTTTCTAGTATGCCCAGAACTGTCAGCTGCTTTCTTTTTTTAAACCAAAGCATTTCCAGTGGAATCAGTTCTCCTGATCACAATTATGCAAGGTTCTGTAAGATTTAAACTCCTGGCTGCATTCTTCTTTGCTACAAGCTTTTTTTTTTTAACTTCTTTTTTGTAATGTTCCAAGTACAAAGATGAGGTGCTTTAACCAACCTTTATTGTATTTCTGTGTGTGGATTTAGGTCATACAATAGTGAGTTTAAAATAGGTATTCTTTTATACAGCTTCTCTCAAAACAGGACAGAAGTATCTTGGCTCCTTGAGTGTAGTAATGACTGTGTGACTATAGTGGTAAGCAGCCCATACTTAAAGCCTGACTTCAAAGTTTGACTCTTGTCTAAGGACACACAAACATGACAAAGTTCTGTTCCCTAAATTTCTTAGCTTTACAACCACCTAATATTCTGAATATGAAGAGAACTGGGTACCTGGGGTTTACCTGTTGCTGATGTGACAAGTGAAATTAAAAAATTATGTAGAAAACATGCAGTTTTGCTGAATTAAGAATAAGGTTTCATTTTTTGATTGAATTCTGTTTTATTGAGGTGACTAGACAGTAAATGTGTGCTCATTGTGAGGAAAAGTCTGACTCAGCAATTTGAAACTTAGATGACGTATTTCATTGTATTTTTAAACTTTTATTTAGGAATCCATTAGATGGTTGGAAGTTGAAAAACTCCTTCTTGAGATGACAGAAGAAGTAGACTATGATGTGGATTCTTACGCTACTCAACTTGAAGCAATTCTAGATCAAAAAATTGATATTCTGACTGAACTTAGAGGTAAGTTGTTTTCAATCACTTCTCTGTGCTTTATTGGCATATGCCATGGAGACTTGCAGTGAGAACAAGGAGGAAAAAAAAGTGGTTATATTCTAGGGTCTTTTTTTCCTGCTTATGCTGGCCTTCAGTGGAAGGAACATTTATTCTGCAGTGTAAGAACAAGTTCACATCTATGATCAGTTCATCCTAATGTAAAATAAGAGTCTATGCTTTACCTCCAGGAAGTTCAAACTCAATCCTGCAACTTTTCTTTTTTTCCGAAACACTAAAGGAAGGTGAGAAAATCCAAATGAACTGTATAGAATAAGAATAGAAGGCCAGGAAAGATGAGGAAAAAGCAGTAGGAATTCCCAGTCCCTGCTGTTGCGTTGTGTAGTGTAGCAGGGAGCCTGCTGTCATTTTTAAGACTGTGCTTAAGAGCGGCATCAAGCTCTGAGTATCTTAGTTGTTAGTTTACTTTTTTTTTCAACAGCCTTTGCTTGAATTTTGTCAGCTTGTCTTTGTTGAAAAACAAACTGCAGCTAATTCTTAGTGCCCAAAATTAACTGTTCCACTTGCCTTCTAAAATCAGCTTGTCAGGTGGGTACGTCCTAGAGATGAATTTTCCTTTTAGTTTTTTGTTAACTGTTTAGACTCCAAGAGACATAGTGCTATACTGGCAAATGTGCAAGGGTAGGTTTGGAGACTGATGGAAGAGTTTTCTTGATCTGTATTAGAACACTGTACGTTAAAATCTCACTTTTTACTCAGTCTGAGTATCTGCTCAGAATACATCAAGCAGATCAGACTGCTTGCCTCCTAAGAATGCTAGGAGTTGGAGGTTCCTTTTGTTTTTATGAATGATGGCTCTCTCTTCAGAAGATGACAATTTGAGACACCAGCAATGCAGTGAAAAAATAACAGTTTTGGTGACTACCTGTTCAGTAGATACTGGTTTTGAAAAGGCTCCTGGAGGTAAAATGCTAGGAGATCTCGCATCTTTACAGCCAGCTTAATATAACTGTGGTTTTACAGGAGGGAACACACATCAAGTCAAAAATTCTCTCTCAGTATCTTCTCTGTTCTGCTCATGACACATAATGGTCACTGAATTGTTCAGCCTTTACTTCTGTCACTGTGGGACTGACATATTTTTGCCATCATTTTGGTTTCCTTCTTCCCATTCTTGGGCATATTACTGAGGAATGGAAGGGAAGAGAATAGAAATATGAGGATGCCACACTTCCTTTCTTAGATTTCTCCCATTCTTACTGAATTATAATGAAACCAGTGAACAATGCTTTTAACCATTTACAGTGAATGAGTCCCAAAACTTATTCACAAACGTTTTTCACATTCATAAGAAAACAGAGGGGACTAGAATTTACTCTTCTGGGTTTTAGAATGTACAGAAATGGCAGATTGTACACTAAATATGATTCTGTATGTCCCTAAGAGTGGTTTGGAAGGTGCTGGGAAGGAAAAGGATAATAGGTGGTGTGTATCTCCCTAGACTCTCTAAAGCAGAAGGAGAATGGAAGTATGAACAGTTTACATGCTGGGAATACAGTTGTGCCATTTGCAAACCTATCCTGCTTAGAGATATGGGTAGTATCCAAGAAGAGACTAAGTTGCTAAGCAACTTGTTTGTATGGTTTTGAATGTAAGCTTATTGCCATCCTCTTGTAGTTTGTAGTGTCAGCTATTTTTGTGGAGGAATGTTCTTTGTTGTGCATTAGGACTGGGATGTGGAGGATCAGGGCTTAATTTCAAGATCTGTTGAGCACAGGCACATCAGTACTCATTCTTTTCTTTTTTTGTTAAAGACAAAGTGAAATCTTTCCGGGCAGCTCTACAAGAAGAGGAACAGGCCAGTAAACAGATCAACCCGAAAAGACCACGTGCCCTTTGAAAAGGGCCTCTGCTGCTAAAGGAATCCACGAACCCGTACTGCTGTAGCACACATTTGTTACAAAACCTAGTGGCCGAGAGAACTCAACTACTTGAAAGTGTAAAAATGTTAGAAATGTTTGTGGAAATGTCCTGTTTCTTATTCACCGGAACGACACTTACAGTTTTATGTGAAATGCTCCTATGATGTCTACAAAATGCTTCTAGACCAGACAGCACAGCTATGCAGGGTTCAGATCTGTGAAGCACTTTGTTTTAAATATTTCATTTATTCAAATAGTAAAATGTTTGGAAACGCCATATTTTTAATAAAGTAAAACTGTGGCCATTAAAAAGTCACAGCACTTCCTTCTGACCATGTTCAGTTTTATTACAAAGACCAGCTGTGCAGTTTAAAATTGTGGCATGCATGCACGCCTCACTAGTGGTTTTACGTAACTTCTCTTCCACAGACAGCTGTGCTTACTCTTCCCATTCTGTGCCTTGATGAAGGCTATTTAACCCTAAACATCATCTTTCTGAAGCACAGCCTTAAAAAAATACATTCCTTATTTGTCAATATAAATTACTTTAGTGTGTGTGTACATTCTTGATGTGTTTCAAGACTTATTTTTTGGTGGCTAGTTTCATTTCACAGGATGTGCCATATCATTTTAAGAGGAACTGCAGGCTGTTAAGAGTGGGCGAACAGCTGGACATTCCATTTTCCTTGTAAAAATCTGGAATCTTGATTTATTTGAATACCATAAAGAATGGTTATATAATTCTAACATTTTATCTGTAACAATTAAAAAAAGAAAAAACCAAAAAAACCAACAAATCAACAAAACCCGACAAAAACATAAATTAGTTGATGTATATTAAAGGGTAATGTTTTAAGTACTGAGGAGAGTTGTATCTTAGGATAATGAAGATAATATGATATGTGGTATAGTGTGATAATGCTATGTATGGATAAGTTAACTATCAAACTTTGGGGATAAATACATCCATACTGGCCTTTCACATACTGTTTTAAAAACTTGGATTTTGATGCATGACAAACTTACATGTACATTAACTGTAGTTTGTAGGTAGTTTGAGTAGTTCTGTTGCTTTAAGAAGTAGCTAATACCTATTTTTCCCTTTGTACAGTGCCAGCAGCTGAAAAGTGGGGTGAAATTGCATCATTTGATGATTTTGCACAATACCTCTACCTAGCGCTAATAGAAATCCCACAAGTACCTGAATTCTCACAAATGGCGCCATGTGTATCAGCACTTTTTAGGTGGTGGCACTCAAGTTATTTTTGCAAGTCAGTATCCAAAAAAGATTGACCTTTCATGTAAGAACTTCTTGTCAAATGAAGAACTGTAGACCTCTCTAGGAGTTCTCCCTCTTTCCAGGAGTTTGTATCAGCAGACTTGCCCTTGGAAATGTTTAAAAATTACTTTTGGAATACAAGCCTGTTTGTTTGTGCCAGGCCTGGGAGGGGGGAAATAAAGGGAAGGCAATGAAAAGAGAGTTAAATGAGCCAGAACTTCTTGTAGTGTTTAATGTTTGTATCTCCCATAGAAAGGTAGGCTATGGGAAGCTCTTGTCGCATCATGGTTAAAAATAAAAAAATCTTCCTGTGTGTAAACATGAAAACTGAAACAATGTAGATTTTACATAATGTGTTTAATAAATTAAGCTATTAAATGAATTTCATCTGAGAATTTTTGTTGTGCTTTGGGAAGGGTTTCAATTTATAAGTGCATTATATTTTTGAAAAGGCCTCTAACTTCAAAATGAAGCCAACTCTTCTGTACAAATTTGTTATGTAGAAAGAGTTCCCCAGACCACCGTCCTGACTTTAGTTTTGCAGCAGATCTTTAGATAAAATCACACCTCTTTCTGAACATTTTTTCAAGATCATCACCCATCACAGCTAAAAGAAAAAAACAATTGAATGGAAGGCAGATTGTGTTATCAGGTGATAGTACAGGTTATCATATAATATCAGAGGTTTTCTCTGAAGCTGCTCTGGAAAATTCCTATTTTCTAAAAAGCTGCGGCATCCTACAGGAGGGAACAGTGGCTGCCATACTATTCATTCACGCAAGCCTAGCATCACAACCAGGCTGTGGCTTATTGTGTGTCCAAACAGGACAGAGTCATCTTTCAGCACCTTTTTACAAAGCCCTGTGAATTACATGTGTCCTGGCCAGTAGCACATGCAAGCTGAAACTGTCTACTGCCAGTCTTTGTGCCAGAGCCTGCTCTAAGTCATAGCTACACTGATACTGAAGCAGTGAGAATCAAGAAGAATTGATAGGGCTGGTTGTGGCACTTGAATTCCTGCAGCCCATTGCCATAATGGACTGAAATTACTTGAACAGGATTTGAACAAGCTTATCCTTGACTCCTCTCCTGTAAAACAAAAGCGTTTAGGAAGTGTGACACGTATCTTCAGAACTTGTTCCTTCCGTATTAGTCCTTGTGGCTATTTACCTGACTCATCATTTGATTCTGCATTAAGTGAAGCAGCACTACAATGACTGAATTATTAAATTGTGAAATAAATGTGCAATTCAGTTTTTGAAGTCAATGCTTCAGGATGCCTCTAAATTTGAGGGCCTATTTCTATACATGCTTCTGAATCAATGACTTTTAAAAAACCGACACGGGATGTCAGTGGGGCTGCTAGCTGGACTCTGTCTTAAAACATCTTTTCTGATCTTAATGATTCAATGATGCGGATAAATGAAGTTTTTCTTAAAGGAGGTTTTGTTAAACTGCATGCATTGCTGTAAATGTCACTGAAAGCTATGATCCATGCTAAAACTTCTCCCTGCCTCAAGGGTGAAGTAGTTACCTTAAAAAATAGCTACTTTAATTTGGTTAACAAAAACCCCAACACTTCTGTCTGTGTTTGAGCCCTGGCCCATTGGTGGTTTTTTTCCGGTTTCTACCGTGGAGGAGAGGTTAAAGGCAATTCTCTAAGTGATATCAAGCCCACAAGGTAAATTCTTGTGTTTTCTGAGAAACACCCACTGAGATTCTCTAAGAGAAGCAGATTACTAACAGGCTTGGAGTGCTGGTAGTTACCACAGGGATGGGAGACAGGCATCTCAAATCAAAAGGAAGTGTTTAAATACATGTTAAAACAAACACACAAACAACTGATACCATAAAAATGGAATCACTACAACTTTCTTTTTGTTGTCCAGACCCCTTATGGGTTGTACTGTCAAGTACTGTGCATGAATATACTGAGGTGAAGTCTATGATCAGAGAGCACAGATTTCAATTATCACCAATCCATGTTTGGGGTATACTTAAAAACACTGTCATGAGGTAGTCCAGCACCTCACTTCAGCTCTGAAAGAAATTACTGCTTTTAAAATAGTGAGCAGCAGCTTCTTGCCTACTGTCTGTGATAAAACTGCATCTAACATTTCATTACAAGTCCAAGCATATTGCCGTATTCTGTTCATTGCTTGTTTGAGAAGAGCTTGTCCCACTGCTCTCACTCTGGCTTGAGTAAAACTTTGGTGAAAAAATACAGCATCTTTCATTCTTCTAGCAGGATCTATGAAAAATGGATGCCTTCTGAATTGAAGCCATGTAGCAATCTGAAAGAGTGAAATATATGTATTACAAATCTAGCAATTTAAACTTCAGCTTGAAGCATTTCTAACATGTGCTGGCTCGCAAATAAAATAGCATGAAAGCAGCCATCACTGATCAACTGCAAAGAAAGAATTTTTACAAAACTGAAACTAGAAGTTATTAGCAAATTTGCCATTTTAAAGATGCAGGTTTATTTTCAGTGCCGTTATTTATGCTGGATCCTACCAGGTTCACTATGTTTTTTCAGAGAGCAGCACCTGTCTTAGTTCTCCCAATGAGAAACACCTAGGAACTTTAATCTCAAATTAGGAGAGGGTTCATGATGCCACCAGAAGTAAGAGCGGAATGTAGCAGTTAATTGTTCATGTTTAAAATTATGCTATAGACTAGGGCCTAATGCTCAAGACAGAGAAAGGCTGTATAAGACTCCAGGGAAATTTTAATAACCAATTTACACTATGGCCATTTTTAAAGGAGACACAGAACGGTCTAGTACACAAACATCTGAAATAGGGATTCTTAGCTAGTTGTTCCTCAATATTATTAGCAGCATTTAAAATACTAAGTGTTTGCTCATGTTCAGGATTGGAACCAAGGAGTGTCTGGTACTGAGAGGGAAACCCTACTATTCCTGTGCAACCCAATACTAATCTGTGCTACGCAGGTACAGATGCAGACAGAATTTAAAGAAGCTTATAAGGAAAACATAAGAGAAAAAAAAAGAATACCGAATAAAATCATCTATATCCATTGAACGGGCTCGTTTTTCAGAGTAACCTGTATCTTTTAGGACTGTCTGTATTTTCTCTGCAATTTTGAAGTTTTCAGGGATTTCCTGTCAATGAAAAATGGGATAGAAATTATTTTCTACCCATAACACATAAAAAGGTTCATTTAAATAAATTCTTTCTTGCTCTTAGAATAGTTCTTGTTTCAAGTGACAAAAAGTAAGTTATACTTTTTCTATTATGGATTTTTGTATTATTCTATTGTATCTGAATTTTTTAATCTCAGTTCATTCACTATATATGACTTGCACCAGCATTGCAAAGCAGAAACAAAACGTTTTATTAAATTAGTAAAAGACCTTGAGATGTACATATATGGACAATATTTTAATAACATACGCAATTTTAAGCTTTTTCACTATGATTTAATGACCTTTTTAGATTTTCCTCTAAGAGAAGAGGCAAGTTCCTCCTACCTTCAAACTCTTTTGGAAAACCTTTAATATGTTAAGCTTTTCAATGTTTATTTTTTACTCTTATAAAAGTGAGTATGTAGGCCACACTACGCAGAAATAGAATGTAATAGATTTAGAAGAAACTTACTGTATTATGTAAGGAACAATGAATTCGGTAATTATGATCCAGCAACTGCTCTACAGCACTTGACCTGAAAGAAATACATGTTTAGCATGAAAAACTGAGCTGTAACTATTGCTCGCTTGATTGGTTGTTAAAGTCTACTATAAAAAACTGTAACAACTACACAGAACTGTTCTTTTTAAACAGCTGCCTAGTTTTCTTCCAAAACAAAAAGCTTGTGACATCAGTATGAATCTTCCATTATGGTTTATCCCTGACTGTGCTGGTATGCATGTAACACTGCTACGCATTTGCAAAAAAGAAACGGTTAACCGCATAGGCTTCAAACTTCAAAAATATTTCCTTTGATAGAAATTACTTACTTAAATGCTGCAGAGAGTGTCTTGTTTTTCCTAACAAAGGCTATCCTTACCAGACCATCCCACTCCTGAAATCAACAATTTCAGAATTTTAGCAAGTAACATACAGCTACTACAAACAAGAACAGCGACATACTGACATCTTCAGAACAACACTGGACACAAAGGAAAACCCTTCTTCATGAAAATGTCTTTCTAAACAACACAAAACCAGTCCGGTCTTGTACAAAGCAATACAAAAGGAGGAGAAAATACTTTGCCCCCAAAACCCTTGGAATTGTACTTTTTCATGTCTAAGTGCTATAGGCCAGATCTTACATGCAGAGAAGGCAGATACTTGAAGAACATCTGGGTAACCTTGAGCAAGGCTGAAATGGTCTTGAAGTATTTTAAAAATTAAGAATACTCTTCCATAACATTTGTCTTCTGAGATTACACAAACTCATCGGGAGATAAATCTCATAGATACTCCTTTGATCAAAACCTGCAAAATCATCAGCCAGAAACATTTCTGGGAGACATAACAATGAAATCTCTTTCATCAACCATGATGAAAGAGACCCTATTACTATCAGGTCTCCAACTGACCTCAGTCTTATGAGAAATACTGTACACAAAGCTGCACAAAGTTGACGGTGGCATGTTCTGTTAATGTCCTAACACAAGCCGGATCAACAGAGGAATAAGTATTTTGGAAACTCCAGTGAATAGCCGGTAGTTTGTACGAGAATTAGCACATGGAACTGATTAGTAAGTGAAAAGAAAAATGAAAAGAAGTATTAGCACTAGCATGTTATGTTGAGTATACACTGCTCACCTGGAAGTTGATAGGTGGTGGGGGGTTCTTTGGCTCTATTCTGACAACACTGGATTCCACTTTGGGAGGAGGCCTGAAGTTGTTCTTTCCAACCTGTTAGTCAAGAGGAGTCAGGCAGCTGTGTGAATAAGCAGCAAATTCCTCACATCCCTTGAAACACTCTTCTTCTGCCTTTGATAGCTGAGTTCCCTAAATGCAGAATGACGTACCTTCATCAGATGGTCCACTCGAGCTAATAACTGAGTATTAATAGAGAGTCTGCAGTACAGTTTACTTCCTGGTTTTGCAACCAAACGAAGTGCAAATTCCCTTTGAAACATAAGTATTGCACACCTGAGAGTAACAGAAATGAGAAAATCAATTCTAAGTAATCAATTTTTACATCAGAAGCCAACTAACGCACTTGAAAAACACACGATTTGTCCCAGCACTTAAAAGAGTAAAAGTTTATAATAAACAATCTCTGCCTTGATAAAGAGCATGTTGAGAAAAACTCAAAACCCATCACAAAACTTGGTGAAGCCATCTAAGTATCCTTGAAGCTGATCCATAATTTGATTATTCATATTGCTAAATGGATCAGGATCAAAGAGACAGTGTAGTCTCAGAGTTGCTCAACTGTAACAAACCATTTTGAATAACTCTATGGTGAGTTCTTCAAATCCAAACTTCCCAAAAATTTACCAGTAATGTCACCAACATTTGTCTTGGAGAAATCAAGAGCTGCTGATGTACTCGTATCAGACACACAGACAGTGCAGTTACATTTTTAGACCAGACAAAAAGAAAGTGACTTGGCATTGATTCTACTCTTTCCACCCTAACATTTTCTTAGGTAGGAAGGTATTTGAAATGCTTTGATGCCCTGCTTATCCCTGGCATAATAATTAGTTGTAGTATTAAGGGGCGTAACTCCTGTTTTTATCTGCTGGGCACTCACTGTTGCCAAGTTTAAATATCCTCCTCATGGTCAATACATCGTCATAAACTTAATTTCCAACCATGGTCAGGCTATGTAATAGAGAAAAAATTTGGGGCAGCTCTGATCCATCAAACTGCTATTTTAGAAACAAAAAAAACATTGGATTTGAAAATATTTTTAAAACTATTTTCTTTCCTACCAGGTAATACAGAGCTCTCTTCTTCCACTTACCTGAAAAAAGGTCTGTGAAGCAGTAATTTGAAAACAAAAGGTGAAGAAATCTGAGCAAAAAAATTAATAATGTTAGTATAATTTCTGGGAAATTAGCATTTAAAAAGAAAATTTGTTATGTTGTTGTATGCTATGTTGTTTGGCCCATACCTGGTAAGGCAAGTTAGCCACACACGCATCAAAGAATGGTAAGTCTGTTTTCAAGATATCTCCAACCTTGATTTCAAGTTTGTTTGCTAGACACCTGGGGAAAAAGATACATTGTGGTTATCCTCAGATAAGCACGTTGCCAAATTTTTTTGCCAAATTAGCTCCACTGCTTTAAGTGCTCCCTGTTTCCACAGTCGATACTTACGTGCCCTGGACTCTCTTCTGAAGCTCACCAACAAGTCTAGGGTCAATTTCACATGCAATAACCTGAAAAAAAGTATATATTTGCAACTCCATGCAACTCCTCCTAACTGGAATTTAATCATAAAAGCCCCAACACTGTATCTATTGCTATGGGTTTAAAGAATCCTTTAAAAATCCCTATTAGGCTATGCACCTTCCTCCCTCTCCAAGTACACACAAGCTTTACCACATAAATGGGTAACAGCAGGGTACTTTGATAAAACCACACAAAATTTATGTGATCAGCTAAAAACTCACTGGGATTATTTAAATGCTAAGAAAAATATCAATGGAGTAATTCTACTTACGTGCATCATGCCTATGAAGACCCTTCTGTTTGCCACAGTCTAAGCCACAGCGTGGTCAGAGCTTGGGAAGGTGGTGTATGTGGGGGAATTTGCACTTACTTTTTTGACTTTCTCCAGCATCTTTACTGTCAGGTTCCCGGTTCCCGGGCCCACTTCCAGAATGACATCCGTGCGGCGCAGGGCAGCCTAAGGACAAACAGCATTTCTGGTCCTTCTCTAGCACCGATTTCGTGCAATCAGTTAACTTTAGAATGAAAGTAAGTGCTTTTTACACAGCAAAAAGCGGGAATTTGCTATCAAGGGAGCTTGACAGTCGTTTAGAAAGGAACGAGTGGGAAACGGGGAGAAGAAGAATGTCCTGGCACTGGTTTATGCGGGATCGCTGGCCACGCGTAAAGAGCCAGCGAGCAGCCACGTTAAGAAAAAAAGGAACACAAAGCCCACCACGCACACAAACACGCAGCATGATGGCAATAGCCGCGGTTCAGCAGCGGGTCTCCCCGCAGTCCGGGGAAGGCCGGAGCCAGGGCGGGGGGCCACGCACCGGCCGCGCTTTCCCGACACCTCCGCCAGCCCAGGCTCCGCGGGCCCGCCGCCGCTCCCACCTTATCGATGATGCTGTTCACGACGAGGGGGTTCTTCAGGATGTGCTGCCCGGCCCCGGTGTTGAAGAGGATGCCTAGGGCAGAGACCGGCGTGTTACCGTGGGCAGCCACGATCCATCAGCATCCCGCCGGCCTCCGCTCGGGTGCGAGCCCGGCTCCCGGCATCCTGCCCGCCCGCCCGGCCGGGTCCACACTCACCGCCGGCGCGGCCCTCCCGGCGCTCCGGGCGCTTCCCGGCCCGCGCCTTGGGCATGGCGGCGGCTCCGCTTGGATCCCTTCAGGCCCGCTCGGTCCGGCTCGGCTGGGCTCGGCTTGGCGCGGCCC
>VZTI01003214.1:360692-416886 GCA_013397865.1 Struthidea cinerea
CGTCCCGCCTTTGCCGGCTGCGCGGCGCGGGCACCGTTCTGGGGTCGCGGGGCAGTGACGTCGGGGCCGCGCGCCGGGGAGGCGGTGGTGCCGCCGCGGCGTTCGCTGGTCCCGGTTCGTGGGAGGCCGGGAAGGGACGGGGAGAGGGGGGGAGGCGGCTGCGGCTTCCAGCGAGGCAGCGCTCGGGGCACGGAGCCCCGGGGCTGTGTCGCTGCGGGCGGCGCTGTTCCTGCGCACTCGCCTCGGCTGCTGCTCCGCCGGCTGTTGCCCCCGTTTGCGCTGCCCGAGACGGCGCGGCTCCGGCGTGGAGTGCCCGCCACGGTGCCGGCTCCGGGGCACCGCCTCCGGGTTAAGGCAGCGCGGCCTTCCTTACCTATTATACCGGCAGTGGCAAAGAGCCTGCTGGGAGCCGGAAGGAAATAACTGTTACCTAATTCCTGGGAACAGTTTCCCGCTTTCTCCTTGAAACAGTTTTTAGTCAGGATAGAATTCATGGGAAGGCATGGGAGGAAGATGAGGCATTAACCTGACAGAACTTGTGTTTTGCGGGAAGGGGCATGTTTTGGCCTTTATTTTAGGTGGTTGTTTTCTTCCTGCAGGCTGAAGAACAGCAGTTTTTCTGCAGAGCAGAGTCTTCCCTTAATCAGAGGCAGGCTCAGTGCAGCAGTGGTGAGTTATTTCTCTAGTTTGTTGCCTTAGAAGACAGCAGTGTGTGTAAAATAAAAGAACAAGGCCCTAAATCCAGCAGTGATGCTGCTTCCCTCTTAAGCTTCCATGTGCCTTGCTTCCCGTGTCTCATACATGAAGTCATGCCTGTAACATACTTAACATGGCTTTTAAATTAGCCCACAGAGCACGTCAGCAAAATGCTGCCGAATTAAAATTATGTTCATAGAATGTAAGATACACCTCAGTTTTTGCAAATAGTGTGTTGCTTATGGAGTTTGGTTTCTTGAAACTTCATGGCAACACCAAGTTTGTCACTGCTCTCTGTTCTTCTCTCATTCTTTCTTTGTACTGTCCTCCTCAAGAGCATTTACTATAATGCTTATAAATGATAAAGGTTTTTGTCACCCATGCTTTACATATAACATTTTGAAACTGTATCATCAGAAGTGGGATTTAACTGTACTTAAAATGAAATGGTTTAAACCTGTTCCAGAGCATGAGGGCTGACTGCAACTTGCATTTGCATCTCAGCTGTTGGGCACTAATTTGTTCTTAAGTGGTCTCTCAGGTCTTTTTGAAAATCTGATAAATTAGGTAAATTAGGAAGAAGTCAAGGGAATCAGATCGACATTGTAGTATTGGTCATCCTAGAAATTTACTATTAAATGTTAAAAATATCCATACATTGTCTCTGTATCCATTTGGCTTTTCCTACATCATCGGTACTGAACCCTGAAAGTGACAGAGTCTTTTCTGAGTTAATCCTTGGAATTGTCTCACTCATTTCTTTACTGCCTGTTTTTTCTGTGGGGAATGTTTGGTCACTTTGGTGGTTTTTGTTTAACGTGAAAGGTCATTCTTCTCCTCACAGTTTTTAACATAATCTGATCGACCTTCCTTAACGTTGTTTTCAGCCTTGCTTGCTGCTGTCTTGTGTTGCCATGTTCCTCATTGTTCTTTGTTCATGTATCCTTCATGTCTTCTGCATGCTTTTTAGGTTTTAGTTTCAAGGTTAAATTTTTGTAAAAATGAAATTTTGGAAGTTCTACTCCTTGATTTCCGTCACTAACAGTACGGGAAAAAAGCACCTCTGACTCTTTCCTGCTCAGACATTTTTATTTGTCTTCTTTACTGTGGCTTAAATTGAGCAAACTGTAGATAGCCTGGTTCAATTACATGACGAAGAAATAATATGTAGGTTTTGAAAAATCTCAGTGACATTTAGCATTAATCCTTGTGATGGTGTTGGTGATTGCTGTAGTCGTTAGTGAATTTAAGTAGTACCTTCAATAACCAGGATAGTATTAGTTCACTTGGGTTCACTCCTCAGTAGGAGTACTAGCATGTGGCATGATTGATACAGATACTGGAATGCTACAAAAGAGATTCATGAAAAAGCTTGTAGAAGGCTGGAGAGACATCAGTGTAACTACCAACTTTTCCTGAAGGTGACAGTATACTTGCTAATGTATAAATCTATGTGACTGTGAATGCCAGCATTTGTGTTACTCATTTCAGGAGTTCTTGTGGCTTTTCAGCATGGAACCTTCGTTTTCCCTGTTTTCCTTGAAACAAACGTGCTATAAAAGACAGTCATAAGTTTCTACTTGAACCTTCTAAGCTGCAGGGTGTAGCTTTATAGTTGTTCATTAGTTGTATAATCTGCTGGTAAGGTGCAGGAAGTCCTCCTTGTAAGCGCTGTTCAGGGAGTTAGTTTTAAGTGTCTGCAAAGTCTTCCTCAGGTTCCACTGTCTTAAAACCTCAAACTCTCCTCACAGTTAATTTGCTTTAGACCACAGACTATCCTAGTAGCTCTGGCATCTCTCCAGTTTTTTCCTTCTTGAACTGAGGAGAGGCGGAACGGTGAGAAGCAAACTGGAAATGGTGTTCTAGAAGCAGTCTCAGACACTGTGTGAAGAAGGATAATGACATCCACAGAGCCATTTGTGCTCTTGAAGTAGCCCAGCATGTATTTGCACTATGATCAGGGAGAGCACACTGTATTTTGTGTAATATGTTTACTGCTTTGTCTCCTGATTTCATAAAATCTTAACTGAATTTTTTCTTGCACCTTCTTACAGTGGGAAAGCGTTTATTGAATTCTTAACAAAAGAGAACAAAAATACACAGAATTAATTGTCTGGATACGAGTGAGTTGTTGTACTGCATTCTCTCAGAAAAAGTGAAGTATGTAGATTTTTAGTGATGAAATCCTTTGTTTTGTACCCCTTCAGATGTTTAGCAGTCACCGATTTCTTTTCATAGTGATGCCATGATGATTTTTTGCCTTTTATTTTCATATACCTTTATGTATCCTCAGTATTCTTAACATGCATATTTGTAATTCTTTAAGCGTGATGTCTTAGAATAGTCCTGGTAGTCTGCTAGGCCAGAAGACCAAACACCCTAAAGGCCTCCCAGCTGGAGGCTGGAAAGCCTTACGCTTTCTTGAGAAACCAAGGCCCTCTCTAGAACATATTCTGTAAACTAGGATTAAGCCCGTCTGGGGGGAGATACTTTAGAATAGGGAGATGTCACACCATCCATTTAAGCCTCTCATTGGGGCATCTTTGTCAGATATGCTAATTTGTAAGGTGTATAAAATTGTATATGCGATATACGTGGGTGTGCATTTTGGCGTATTCCACCTTGACAAACTGTTGCACCATAGGGATCCTTATTAAATACCAAGGTAAAAACCCTTTTATCCCTTAGCCGTGTCTGGCTCTTAGTTCTAGGAGCAGGGAAAAGGCATCAATAGCTAATGCGATTTTAAAATTAGGATATATTTTAGTGTGATGGGAAAAGTACCTAGAAATTTCTTTGTCTGTATCGAAAGCGTTGACTGTTAGGAAAAACATTAAACTGGCATGGCTAGTATAAAGCTAGAACATCTAAGACACTTGAAATATTCTTGGAAGTAAAACATGTTTGCAGATACCTCCTTAGAAAGGGAATTAAAGAGTAAAGAATAGAACAGAAATGAGACTTGGGTTTTTGCCACTTAAAGGAGATAAAGGAATTTGAAACCGGGAATGGAAGTGCAGGACATTGGATGATAATGATGAGGAACTGGTATTGGTATCTGTGGTCCCTGAAGACACTAACTCATTGTGCTAATGGGTGGCATTTGATGTGTTGTTTATATTCTAAGTGCAACTGTGTTTGGTTTTTTTTCCGGCCAGCTGAGACTTGAGAATATGCTGTTGTCTAGTTCAGTATTGTTGTATCCAGTGGGATCTTGAGAGCAGCTTTTTCTTGTTCTGTGTGGATAGTCTCTTTATCCTTTTGCAAGACGGAATTCTGGCATGACAATACAGTCATGCCAGCATTTGCAGCTGACTGCATTGAACACTTTCTAGTGAAAGGGATTTCCTTCCTTCCAAAATGTTTGTGTGCAGTTTGGTTGTGCAATGGGTGTGGACCACAGAATAGCAGGAGAAAGCAGCCAACATTCCTGATACTGCTCAGTGTTTGTTGTGAAGACACAGTCTGACATTAGTAAGTCAAAAAGGGAAATGACACCCTTACTCAGTAATCAAACCTGGAAATTCTGGCTGTTGTGACACGAATGCAGACCTTGCCTTCCTTCTAGAATGTGTTGCTTATAAGGTTGACAGACTGCCAAAATTTCTATACATGCCTCGTGTCTCTGAAAGTACCCAAAAGACAACAGCTTAATTAAATTAATACTCAACTTCTCAGTTTCATCTCCAGGACAGTCTTGTAGAAACAGCTTAATAGTGGGTAAAGCTGTAGAAGTCCCCATATACTATGGAGAAAATCCTTGTCCCTGTCATTTAACCAATCTGTGGGGTAAACTATGTCCCTTTGCCTTTCCTGTGCAACAGCAAAGTCACATGTGTAAGAGGTGAAGATTGTCTCTATCCCATATATTAGAGGCCATATTCATAGCCTTTGCAGTTCTGTGGAGTCTAAGAGCATCTGTATGTCCTCTGTGTAAATTAGGGTCTAAAGAGCCCTGGTTCATCCGTTAAAAAAGAAAAAAAAGAGGGCAGTGTGGGGGGTTCACAACAAACTAAGATTGGAGAGATAGATCTGGCTTTAAACTCCTGAACTACAGCTGTGTCTGTCTGCAGGAATAAATTTCGCACGTGCATCTGTACATGGCAGTAATTAAAACTGTATTTCGAGCAGGTCCTCCTGAGATAGGAGCTAGTGCTCTCCTTGAGTCAATCGTCTTTAGAGGGAGCATGCAGAGAATAAGTTCCCCATAGAAATCATGAGAAGGGAAGGTGAGGACTTCGTCAGAGTTGAAATTACATGCTAGGACCTGAGTCTGTAATGGCTTGACATTGTTGAAAGTCACATATTCCTCCTTGCTCCCGTAGTGTCCTCTGGTGTCTGTGGAACAGCGTGCTCAGATGGCTTGACTTCTTGGCTTGTTTGGGTTTTGTTGTTGGGTGTGCCCCCAGTATCCCATCCCTGCCTTTTGCCCTTTGGTGAGCAATTATGGCTCAGTCACAGTGTGTAAGCTGGTTCTGAGTTTACATCACATTTTGACAAGAGCATGATATAAAAGCTGCTTGCTGTTCTGTCTGCTTTTTTATGCCTAGGATGTTTACCTGTCTAGCAGTGTGGTGTGAAAATGATTGGAAAGCTTGATCCAAACCAAAACCTGTGTTTTTCCCAGTCCTTCCATCTTTGGGTATTTAAGGGGTACAGAGAGAACAGAGGGTTACATTATTTATTTTGGTGACCATAGCTCTTTGTTTTAGCTTAACTTATTTGTAGCTAGGTTAAATTGCAAATTCAAGTTTTGTGCAGTAGGGATTGATTCAAAATAGGTTTTTTAAAATTTTTTATTTCTTTTTATTTGTTTTTTTAAAAATAGATATTAATTGTACAAGTCAGACTAGTGACTTTCTAGAATAAAACAAACTGTACAGAGAAGTTTTTTGAAAGTAGAAGCAATAGGCAGCTTTCTGTTCTAATGATAGGTTTGCAACTGACTTTGCAAAATCCCAGCCATAATGAAGCATTGTTAACCTTTTTTGCAGCTCTGCTGTTTGTATTTGCTACACATTTATTAGATGTTTTCCAGTTAATTTTTGCTACCCAAATCATACAGAATATACCACTATCTTAAATATTTTACAGTATTTATAACCTTTATCTAAAAGTTGACCCATCTTCTGGGAGATTATTAGTTTTTAGTTCAGTTTTGCTATTTGGCTTGTGACAGCCTCATCCAGTATTGTGTGAGGGCTGTTGTTTACATGGGATCAAAAAGCAACTGTGCAAATTGATCGAAGACTAAGTCTTGAGGGCTGTTAAATTCCTTGCCTCGTAATAGAAAATCCTCAAACCAGAGTTTTCTGGGTGATGGGCTAGAATTGTGTTGAAATGTCCTGACCTGGGTATCTGCTGTGGTTTTGACAGAGAAAGAACATTGGGTTAATTTAATTTTGGTTCTGACCCACTAAGCTTAGTTTGATTTTTCTTGAGGTTTTTTTGGAGCAATAGTAGCTGCTCCAGTTTTTACATGCAAATACAAACCTTTTCAAGAATGAGAAACGTTAATAAAAAAAAGAGAATATTTCACTTTGATTTTTGTTGTTGTTCTTTGTTGTTGTCTTTAGAACTGCCAGCTAATCATTTTGGAATAAGAAACTGCAAAACAAGTCACCTATTTTTTGTGCTTGCATTCTGCTAATTAAATAAGTATGTCTTCTAATGAGGACTGTTCTAGATGAAGTATATAAGTTTTCAGTAGAAGCAAAAGCCTTCGGGTTTTTCCTCCCCCTTCTTAAACACGTTATCCCAGAGGTGCTACCACTGTTGCTGATGGGTTCAGCCTTGGCCAGTGGCAGGTGTGTCTTGGAGCCACCTGGCACTGCCTCTGTCAAACATGGGGAAAGCTTCTTGTAGCTGTTCACAGAAGACATCCCTGTAGCACCCCCCGCCTTCTGATACCAAAACCTCTGCACAAGTGGTTAAAGCAGAAAGATTAAAAGATTCTTCACATGGGAACTGTAAAGCAGAGACGGAGTCATCTGTTCAATTTTTTTTTTTTTTGAGTTTCATGGGTTTGTAAGTAGACTTTCTTTAACCTTAGGACCTTCAAATTTTAGTCAGCTTTTGTTGAGGATGATTGGAGATTTGGAGATGAAGAATTTTTTTTAGGGGTATTTAATTTTTTTTTAATTGTGCAATGCTATTACTGGTATAAAAGGTCTTCAGTATTTTGGCTAGTTTTGTTGTTAAGATGATTTTTTTAAAAAAATCAAAATTTTAAACCTTTATCAGAATAATTTTTTTTTTCTCAGACTTCCTTACCATTACTGTAAAAATTTTAATCTTGATCTTTTTCCTGAGGAGGGAGAAATAAACATTTATTTCCCATTAAATAAAAGCAAATCGTAGAGTTATTAAGGTTGGAAAAGACATCCAAGGTGGAGTCCAGCCTTTGACTGGTCACTGTCTTGTCAGCTACACCACAGCACTAAGTTCCATATCCAGTCATTTCCAGGGATGACAACGCCACAACTTCCCTGGGCAGCTTGTTCCAACGCTTAACAATCCTTTCCGTGAAGAAATTCTTCTTGATGCTCCACCTTAACCTCCTCCTCTTTCCTCTTTGAAGAGAAGCTGTTCTTTGTTGTTTATGTAGAAAACTTAAGTATATGAATATTTAACTGTGTATGTGTTGAAAAGTTAACATAGGCTTTAAACAGTATTTTTTATAAGCAGAAGACAGACTTCATAGTTTCTTTTATATGTGTATTTTTTTCTTCTGTACCATTGTTTCTGTGGTCATTATAATTGTAATCTCTGTCATCTGGAGAGCAGTGTTTTGTTTTGTCTTCATAGAGTACAAGAGTGTATAAGGATGTATATACATTGGAAATCTGGCAGTACGCATTCATAGTTCAGTGGTTAGCGTTTGTGTGCTAAGTAAGAAGGAAACCAAATACACTGAGAAAAATTCTGTTTCATATAGGATTGTGAGACTTCTTTCTTTTTTAATTTATATAAATTGTTTTGATTAATTTGAATTATAGAATTTAACTATCTTAATGTGTAATTTTCTCTCTTGAAGGAAAAATAAAATGCAAAAATGTTAATAATCTGCATCTTTGACTCTTTCAGACAACCCCATGGTTTACTCTGCTTACAGCTGAGTAATCATCGCTGGTTGCAGTTTTGCTCTTAGTTGCTGTGCTTCACAAAAGAGGTAACTGTTTTACAATCATAATAGTTCCTGCAGTTCCTCAAATCTAGTAAATGTGCTTGTAATGATAGATTTAATGCTTGCTCCTTTTGCTGAAAGATTTCTGAAAGCAAATAGTTCTATCCCTGTACCTCAACACTGCCTGTGAGTGGGTGTCATGCTGTCTTTACACTGTGTAGTCTAATGAAAAATGAGCGTAGGGCATTTAGATAATATGAATGGAAAATACCTGTCTATATTCCCTGTTTTTTTCTCCTCAAGTGTTTTTTCTCCTTTTTAAATGTTTTCAGATTTTCATGGATCTCAACAGTGCTAGCACTGTTGTTTTGCAAGTCTTGACTCAAGCTACTAGCCAAGATACTGCAGTGTTGAAGCCGGCTGAGGAACAACTGAAGCAGTGGGAGACACAGCCAGGTTTTTATTCAGTCTTGTTGGTAAGATACAGTGGAAAAGTGCTACTAAGTAAACTTTGAATAATTTTGAGTACTGCTCTCTAGAACACAGTTGAGCCATGACCTCTGGTTGAGGGAAGCCCTGAGGTTTCATGGTTCAGCCACTAGTATCCTTATGCTGAAGGATATGGTAGGTAGGATATGACAGTGGTAGGCATTGTCATCGCGGTCTCAAAGCAAGGGCTTTCCCCAGGCATTCAGAAGGTGGAAATCCAACCTCTAGCAGTATGAGTGGGCAGTGGTGCTAAATCTTTTGTTGGTCTGTTGTGAGGTGTAGATGGTGGAAGGCTGAGGCAGCCCTTGTAAAAGGAATTGCCTTTACTGCCTCAAGATGCAGGGACCTTTTTATATACCAAGGCAGTAATCATCTTTTCTTTTTTGTGGAGGTGATGCTTTATGAACATTTTTTAATAGAAGTTCCCTCATGCTTTCCATTGCGCTATTTGATACATCTCTGGGATTGCTTTCCTTTTTGTTAGTGGAGGGAAACTCTCAGGGAAATTAGCTGACCTGGCTGTCGTAGTAAGATCCTGGAATGGGGAAGGTGAATACTTCCAAAGGTATTATGACCATTGGTGAAATGGATGCATTGATATGGTCAAAGTGATGACAACACAGTCAAAAAGGAAACCAAACTGTCTCAGCAAACACACTTAAAGTTAAAACTTTCAGTATTGTTATTCTCGATATCTATGCATGTGTTTATAATAGTCTTAAAAATACAAATAAAGTGCTTTTTCTACAAATGTCTGTCCTCAGGGCATAGATTGAATGATTCAGATTTGTAGAGTGACATGTTCTGTTCTCTGTAGACTCTCTTTTATTTGTTTGGAAAGTTGAAGGCAAGCTAGATGATTTAGGGAAAGGTGTAGAAGAAGATAGAGCTTTTGAGCTGTCAAATTGCCTTTTACCCACTACCTTTGCCATAGTGTTTCTGTAGTGGTAAATGATCTTGATAGAAAACAGCAGAAATTGCCACTGGTGACGTTTTTTTTTTCCTCTGGATGTTTGCTCTTGAGAGCAACAACCTTAAGGTGTAGACAAGTTGAGCACTCACTGGTGTAATTGGAATTTATATGAGTTAATTTTAAATATAAGGGCTAAAAATGCAGAGGTTTAAATGCTTGTCAGAGAGGATCAGATGCTGATAATTCCTTTTATGTGGTTAAGTGGATTTGTTGAGTATCAATTTTCTCTTTGTTTTGTTTTTTGTTTTCTTGAGTGTGTTTTACTCAGAGTTCGAATTAAAATGCAGGAAACGCGGCATGTTTTCTTTGGTCTTAGATGTTTATTTTATCTTTTCTATAACACAGCTGCACTGAATGTGCCTTGTAAATTAACAAGGTGAAAATGGCCTTGAGTTTCAACTTCCAAGGCTATTTAAAGCCTAATTTACCCAGTTAAAAATTACCAAGTAATATGTTTTTATTTATAATCCAATAACTAACTATTCATGGTCCGCATTGCAGGACTTTTGATCCAATAACAGAACACCTAGTTTGTGAAGAAGGAAGAAAGAAGTACAAATCCACACCCAAAATCCTCCATCTTGTTACCAAATCCCATAAATCTAAATTTCAACATCTCTACATATTCCACCCAGTGACATAACTTTGATTACACAGCAACAACCTCAGTGCTATCACAGAGTCTGGGAAGTTTTTCCCAAGGTCTAAGGTCAAATGGAGTGTGCTTTTGAGGATCATTGCTTATCAGACCTGAAAGAATGAAATTCTCAGAATTCAGAGTTCCAACAGTTGGGTCCACATCAGTCTTTCTTTAAATGTGAAATATCAACATAGTCTTCCAAACAAAACAGAAGTATCTCCTTCTTTGTTGAACATGATCATGACAGATCGGCTGTCTGGGAGAGAAAATAGTTGGCACCTTCTTGGTGGAGCAAAAGAGGGTGCAGGGAAACAGGTAATTGTAAATGGAGAGTGGGTCAGACAGCTGATATCTGTGGGATGCGGCAAGTAATATAATTACTTACTGTGAGATACACTTGCTTCTGGGACAATCAGAGTAGAGAAAATTACAAAGAAACATGAGACATGCATCTTTGATCCTACTATTTTTAGTACGTAGTGGAATTGCTATTCTTACTTTCTGTGTTTCTCTTTTGAAGGTATTACGTTTCTCTCTTTTGATTCAGAGATAAATTGGGTGGTTTTGAAAAGAACCTCTGTACAAGTTGTATCAGTTTGTGTATTGGCTTCATTCGTGTTATTTCTCTGACAGCATTACTGTTTTATATGAAATACTTCAAGCTTTGGGAAGTTCGTATGAAGATACTGAATATGCAAAGAAGTTCTACTTGTTTTTATGTAGATACTTTGGTGGGGTTTTTTTGCATTTTTTATCTAGGCCCAGTCTAGTTTTAAGGTATTTTTTATCTGCAGAAGCTTTGCTTCTGATAAATATTTTAGCAAGGAGAGAAAGAGTTGTTTGTAAGATCAATGGAAGTTTCGGTATGAATAGTTTGGATTTTCTGTGTTTCATTTATCTTGAAATATTTTTTTATCATGCGAAAGTGGTGTTTGAAGTTACCTCTTTGTGTTTTGATATGCTTAAGTTGCATTTGGGAAAGGTCAAGTCTTCTAGAGATTCAGTCTGTCTTCCTAAATAAGCTTTGGGGAAGAAGGGCATATTACATAGGGATCATTTTCATGTTGTGTTGTGTTTATTGGTGGGCTACCACCTTTCTGATATTTTTCTACAGTTTGCTAGTTTTGAAGTTGATATCACTGTTGGCATGTAAGTCTGTTTACTTTCTAGGGATTGGAGTGTGTTAGGGTTTTTTGCAGGTTGGCCATTACCTCTAGAAAGCTGTTACTATTAAGAGAAATAGATTTTGAGAGAAAGTTACATTTTGAATTCGTAGTGAAAATAAGATCTCAAGTTTCTACAGTGCTGAGTTATTTGAAAGGTTTGTTTATAAGTCTGCAGGCATGGCGCCCAAAGGTAGCAGATGCTTTTGACCAGAATCCCTGCATTTTTCAGGTCCCTTCATACTGGACTTCTAAAAGCAATGAGTACAAGTGGTGCACTCTTTCTGCAGTGTGTTTTACAGTAAAAACACACATACTTGCTCCCTAAAGGAGGGAGTAATAATGTCTCATCCTCTTGAGAAGGATCCATCTGATGCAGTGGAAAACAGGAGGAGAGCTGTTGTTCAGAGTAGTAGCTGTGTTGAGAGTCATTAACCTACCTTTATTTTAGCTTTTCTTGGTTGGTTCATTTTACAACATTACTGTACAAAATAACTCCTCTATGTTTGTCTGTATATACAGATACATAAAAGCATATATAGATACATATGTATGTATGTATCTATAGATATATAGCTTTTTATTGGTAGAAACTGATTTCCTAGAATAAGCATAGTCAAATTTGAGAATTGCAGTCCTACCAGGTCCCTGTTTTACAAACAGTATTGGTAGACAGGATGGTTCTTGGCATATGACAAGTTAAGGAAGAAATAACCTGAAGACTGGATTCTGACTAGAATAAGGAATTATCCTGTATTCTGCAGTGCTGCAGACTTCTGAGAGCTATGTCATTAAAGAGTGTAATAATTGTCTGGTTCTAGTAATTATTACCCTTATATTTCTTTCTCTGCCAGACAAGATTAGCAATACATTTGCCTTATATGTTGGGTTTTTTTTAATAAATCAAAATTTGGTCTACTGATAAACATTTTTTTAATCTCTAAAAATGTGTGTTTAACACAGTGTTGCATTTGTCTGTCAAATAATGATTAAGACATTTTATTTATGTACACCCATACCACAGAGGTGTGTGTATTTCTACATATACCAGGTCATGTGTTGATACAATTTCTGTCTTGCTTGTGGTGTCTTGAGCAGTTTTTGATTTAATCTTTTCTTTTCTCTCTCTCTTTTTTTTTTTTTTTTTTTTTTTTTTTTTTCTTCCCCTTTTTTTTTTTTTTTTTTTTTTTGTTTGTTTGTAAACAGAATATTTTTACAAATCATAGCCTGGATGTGAATGTAAGGTGGTTAGCTGTGCTGTACTTTAAAAATGGAATTGATCGGTACTGGAGACGGGTTGCACCACAGTAAGTTTTGGGTTCTTCCACTTAACAGTCCTAAAGTTGGCTTTGTTATGGTTGCCAGACTGGAAAACCAGCAGATCCTTAGTTCATAGAAGTTACTTTAGAATTTATGGTGAAACTGACAGCATCCTTCAACTTCAGGACTCACTGAAAAAACATTTTGTCTTTATATTGCTTCTTTCAACTCTGTTCATGATTTACTTTTGAAAACTGAGTTAGAAGGTTGTTTCCTAGATGACAGGTTTTGAAGTGATGTAATAAGTATTACGGCATTAACGCCTGGATTTACTGATAGTGACAGATGTGAAAGGTAGTCAATCTCTTGGAGAGTGAGTGAGACATTTCGTTTAAGCTGATTTGTTTTGAATGTGTACTTGGGAAAGAGGCAGTAGTTACTGTACTAATAAGTTCTGGTCTTCATTTCTTTGTTGTTCTGATATGTGGGTTCTGATAATGCATGACAAAAAGTTCTCCAAAGAAGATGAGAAATATAAGCAGTTTTCATGAGCACCATGTAATTACTTCAAAATTGCAAAAAGCGCCATTTTAATATGTAACGCCTAGAATTATATACTTCTCAGTCTCTTGTGTGATGTACTTTTTTTTTTTTCCTGTAAAAACAGGTGTGCTTTCACAAAGAGTTTCAATTCCAGAACTCATAAAAGCTTGCAAGTGTTCAGTGTCTCTGGAAGTGTTCAGGCTCTCTTAAATGCTAGTGATATAGGTAGGACTGCCACTGTCAGATTATGGGTATTAGATGGAATTCTAGGTACAGTTTTTCTGGATCACAAATCTAAGTTAGCGGTATGGTACAAAGTATGCTTTTCATTGTTCATTGTTTGAGGTAGTTCTATGTATTTTGCCTTACATTGTAAGCTTTTCCAGAGATCTACCAGAAGAGGGAAAAATGATAAAATTCTGTATCCACAGCATATTTAAATAGTACTCCTTCATTATTGCATAGAGCACTACAGTATTTGTGTGTGTAAATTAGTATATAATTGCAAAACATCTGCAAGCATTTGGGTTCTCTTTTTATGTGAAAGGAGAATACCATCTTTTTCATGAAAGATGGCATATATATTTGACATTTCTGGTTAACAGGATTCTGCTTACAATACTGGTACTTAGCAAGAACTGTTGGAAGAAGTTAAATATTGTTTCATTTTGTTAATATTTTTAGACACTAGTAGCATTTCTGGTGAAAAAAGCACGGTTTATGTCCTGCAGAACTAAAGACTAAAATTTTACTGTGAGGTAAAAATTAAACAACAATCTTGTAATGTAGTTTTCCTGTAGTTTTAAAGGAAATGTAATTTAAAAATTAAGTTTTTCTTGGCTATTAAAGATTCCGTGGGTTAAATCTATATTAAATTTCCAGTGCAACCCTATTTTTCCCCATTTCTAATTTTTCTGCCACTAATTTAATGCAATTAAAGTATAAAATAAATTTTAAAAATTGTTGGCTACTGTTAAGGATTCCATGGAGTATATGCGTAGTGAATTTTTAGTCTGTGTTCAGCTGTTCCCCCATTTCTGTTTTTCTTTCTAAATTTCTTAGATGTGACATTTTGTCAGCACTTACCCAGATCATGTTTCTTTTAGAATATATTGAGACCATTTTGAGAAATTCTGATTTGAACTGTAAATTCTTGGTTGTTTCGTGAGCCAATCATACTTTGAATGTCATGATTTTTGAAGGCTTCCTTGTAGGGGCTGCATTTTTGTTGTCCTTGTAAAATTCTTGTGTTTCATCTTGTGTCTCATTTCAGCATCTGTCCCCTCTCCATCCACAGTAGTACATCAAAGCATGTTTTGATCTACAGATCAGACTTAAAACAGCATTTTCCAGTGAGAGTGATTTTGAAGATGAGCCTGTGAACTTCCTCCCTCTTGCTTTTTCAGGCGGCTTTTCATATAGCTGTGGAGAAGAGCCTAGAGTTGTCGTAGCCTCTTTTCAGGCACAGTTTGGCCTCTTTTCTGAAATTTCTTTTCAGCCTCCTGAGATGGTATCGCAGGATGATTTTGTATGTGTTTTTATTTTCTTCAAAAATGATTTGTCTTGAATTCAAGAGTTGAGCATGTTTTTGATTTTACCAACAATTACTTTTGTATCCTGTCTCTTGTGGACTTCGTTCTCTTATTTGAGTACCATGTTAGCAACTTTACTTTCAAATACATGTTTTTGCTTGAGTGATAACTCCTCATAAGCCAGAAATCCAAGTCTGAAGTATCAGACTTTTTTAAAAAAAGCTCCAAAATAATTTTTTAAGTATTTGGATATACATTTCTCCATACCACAAACACAGAGAAAGATCAAAGTAATTTTGAATTGCAAATTGTGAAAGACTACAGCAAAGTAGATAGTACTTAGAAGTTTATGTCTAGATGAAGTTGTTTTAATTTTTGGGCACGTATAATTCAATGCTGAAGGGAAATAACTCGCTGAGTGAGACACATTATTCCTAACTTCTCGCCTGCCTATAACTTTTAAATACGGAATTGTGGAGCTGGCTTTCTTGCAATGCATTAAGGGAGGCTGAGGACAGTGGTGCCGGTCTGTGTCTCCTTCAGGGGCTGAGGGTGTCCCTGTTCCCCGGCAGATGTCACTGTCGTGTTATTTAAAGGGTGCCTTCCTCCACCCGGCGCCCGGCAAACCCTTAGGGACCCTGTCCCCCAGTGCTGTGTGACACTTGCATCGGCATTGCTTTTCAGATTTTTATTTGCATTACTGTTTTCCAGTTTTGCTTATCACAAGCTTAGGTATTTGAGGTGTTCATCCTCATGAATCTATATCTTTTCTTTCCTTTGTTTTGTCTGCAATGGCAAAAGCTTAATTACAGCGTTTTTGTTTACAGTAAGTAATGAACTATATTCTTGCTGCTCTTAGACTGTGCATATGATAAGTTTAATATAATTGTAATTACAATTACGAAAAAGTAATTAAGGCCAGGGGTCTTAGGAGTCCACAAACAAAGTAAATGAAGTAATATAATTAAATGGGGTATTTTTTTCTTTACAAACCAGATTTTAGGTGCTTTCTATTATCTCAGAAAGTGAAGTATTATACAATATACATTTAATTGAGAATAGATTTTTAAATTGTGTTAATACGAGGTTTTAAGTTTTATAAACCACTTAGAGTATGCCTGTATGTGTGGAAATTATATGCTCTATTTTCATATTTTAAAAATCCCTGCAAAAATTTATTTTCCTGAAATATCATCTCCTGGCTTTAGATTAATAATTTAAATAGTTACCTGCAGAGGAACTTTTAATGTTGCAGGTATCTTTGTAAATTTTAACCAAAATGTTTTTAGGCATAATTTAATTTTATGCAGGAAAAAAATCTTAAAGCCTAAGTCTTGATTTTAAAAAACAAAAAATAAAATCATGGCTCCTGAATGCTGTAATTACCTTTGAAAATAAGAGTTAGTGTACAGTTCTGAGTCACCGGTGAAACAATGAACTGCCCCCCTTTTGTACTAGGAAATAGTGATTATTTGTGTTTTGTGCAGGTGTGAAGGGAAAGTGAAAACTAGAATATTTTTGCAAATCTTATGGCAAATCCTGCCTCTGTTTTTTCATTATTTTGAGATTGGTATTTGTCTAGATGAGTGCAAAACCTATGCTTTAGGGAGTTTTAGACATAATTTTAAACGTCAGTATATAAAACTAGCTGGTTAATATTGGTGCCTGAGGTCAGACAAGAGGAGGTGGTTGTGTTGGTGTGTTTAATCCTAATTTCCAGCCTCTAGTCTTCATTGAGATGTGATGTGTGCATGTATGCTGTTGAGTCATTGCAATGTTAGGTGAAACTGTTGCATCTGAACAGCCTTGGGTGGTAACTTAAAGGGTTTTTATGAAGAAGAAACTGCTTTCTAGATGCTATCAGTAAATGAAAAAGTGTTGGGGTTTTTTGTTTTGGTTTGGTTTTTTTTCCCTGATAGTATAATCTATAGCTACCAACAAAGCATTTTTCCAAGTGGTGTGTTTCCTGCCCAAAAATTGTAAGAAAATTGCATGGATCATATAAAGTCTGAAGTAATGCAGGAGCGATATCATACTGTAACTTGTAGTCTTAAACTGATAGAGGTCATTTAAAGTATTGAGATACCACAATGCTGCACTTGAATGAAAATGAACCTTTATGGCTTAGAATTTGCCCTGCTCACTCTTTTCCCCTGCATTTTATGGAGACTGTATCAACGTCTTTTTGCACAAAGGTATAATTTTCAAAGGATCTGTACTTTTAAGTGTAAATATATGATTTGCTTGTAGAAAAAGATTTGTAATAGAAAACACTTACTGCTTTTACAAAGAGATCTGTCATCTGATATGATTGCCTTATTCTGGACATCTTTTGGCCATTGTCCATTAGTATACATGGGCAAATTCATGTTCAAATAATCAATTCTGACAGTTATAACTGTATAATAATTGTCTAAGAGGAATCAGTTTATAATTTGTACAGTTTTATGGTTTTTTTCACTATATATCTGTGTATCTGACTCTGTGAGCTCTCTTCTGCCATTTATCTTTACAAAGGTCACCTCAGGTCTCAAAACCTGAGATTAAAATGCCTTATAAGTATTTCTGTCACTGTTGCCTCTCTTTTTGAAGATACTTGAGATAATGGAAGAGCAAAGGCTGTTCTTTTGTTAGTTTTGATAGTGGTTTTGATAGTTACATATGAATTGATAGTAGTTTTTTAATTGAAAGTAAATAATATTTTAATAAATATATCCTGACAGTGCTCTTTCTGAAGAAGAAAAAACTTCATTGCGTGCTGGACTTATCACCAACTTTAATGAGCCAGTGAATCAGGTCAGTGATGATTGTTTATTGCTCTCCCAAGACCTGCTTGTATTGATAGAGAGCTTGGTTTCTTTCTTTACAAGGTATTTAATTATAATAATAAAGTTGCAGTTTACATATTGCTTTCCAGGCAGATCTTAAAGTGAGGTCTTTTACCATAAATCATAATTCAGTGAATTATAGGATTACTGTGGTTGGAAACAACATGTTTTGTCTCTGTTGTTTGTTTCTTTTGGTGTTGCAGTGGCAGCTTGTTGTCCCTTGCTGTTTATGCAGCCATTTGGTGAAATGGCTCAGGGAATGGATATAGCTCAAAAATAACCTTTCCCTGAGTGATTTTTGGTTTTTTCAGCTGTGTCTGTTCTCTGACCTGACTCCCACTGTGGCCGTACAAGGAAGTGTGATGGTGGCATAGCAGGAATGAGCTGTTGAGGTTGCTGCTGCATAAACCCAGCTAAGCAGTATTGCTGTTGCATATCTAGTTATAGCATTAGTGAATTTAAATAAGCTTAATAAAGCGTCAGTGTGATAGTGTCCTTTCGTACAGAAAGTGACTAATTGTAAGCCATGATTTTGATTAGAATAAGAATTTATTATTATATTGAGTATAGAACTAATCTTAGGGGAACAGAGTATGCCTATACTGGATGAATCAATCTTATGTCTGCTAACTTCTTCATCATATAAGATTCTTCAAGGAAGTATTTGCTAATATTTTGAGCTAGATCTTAACTTTGTCAAGAAAATACAGAAATGACTGGCATAAGATAAAGATTAAAAAGAAAAGGTATTGGAAATAAACTTCTGTTCTGCAGACAGTTCGGTTTTAACTTTTTAGGATTTTTTGACAGGATTAATGTAACTTCTAGGATTAGAGCAATTTATTGAAATCAGAGTAATTTAGTCTTTGTAGAAGCCTATTGTGAAATGACAGTTTTGACTAGAATTAAAAGTTTTCATAGCAAATGCAGTTTTTAAAAAAGCAGATACATATGAAGTATTTTAAAATTTGTTCTGCAGGTATAGTTTCAATGTAAACAATATGACCAAATATTATTTGCTTCTGTATTTTAACCAAAAAGAGCTATGAAGTTGGTCAAGCTGAATACATAAGTATTCACATAAAGCGTGTGTGCTTTATGCTTCTACTAGGTAGCATATAATTTAGCAAATATTTAATTTTGAAGAGTTTGTATGTTTTTTGCACATATAAATAGGTAAATTAGTTATAAAACCCTAATATTAATTACATTGTAAAACAATTTGAACTTTTTATTAATAGTTTTTCCATACCTTCATTAGTATTTCATCAGTTTGCCTGCTAAGATAATAGCATAGTATGTTTTATAGCTAAAAATGCCACTGCTGATGAACAGCTTGGCAGTTCTCAGACCATAGTTGCAGTTGAGATTGGAACCTTTCTAACTGACATTTTAAAGACCAGTGGCTTCATGTTTTGATTTGTGTGTCCTTATGATATTTTTTGGGATGACATTTTTTAAGATGCAGAGAATTTTGTTTGTTTTTATGGCAGCAGTCTAAATAATTGCCTGAATAATTGTGTGCAATATTGGAATATTGTTAATAGAGTCCATCTCCCATTCTTTCTTCTTGTTCCCCAATCTGTGTTGTAGGTATTCTGAGGTGTCCTTTCAGAGGAACCTTTCATTTAGTTCCCAGCCTGCTTGATATGTCTGAATTTTGATATCCTGTGTTCCTGATAACTGCACTTTTCCAGTCTTAGATAGTTCATAACACAGTTGCTATCAGCTTGTGCTTTTTGCATCACTGAAGGCAGAAAAATTATGACTCTTGTATAGAAAGAAAAACAACACAAAAAAGTGAGAAAGAGGCATAGTATGGAAATGTGATGATACAACTTGACTTCCAGGGGAGGTGGAGAACAAAAAGAGAATATACCATCTGCTGAGAGCATAATTTCCATGCCCTCTGAAGATATTTACCATATGGAGGGAACAGTGGAACAAAATACTTCTTCAAATGTATGACAGCAGGTTTTTTTTTCTCCCCAATTAAAAAGCCAGTCCTCAAGATAAAAGTACTTTTGGCCTTCCTGGGAGGTTGCTTCTTGCTGTGTGATCATAGGAGGAGGAATTTATTTGCTCCCCCTGCCAATTGACATAATTTGATCTGGTAATAAGTAAGACTCCCAGTTTGTCCTTGCGATTGTTGATGTCATTTTCCTGAAGCAATTCTCCCTAAGCAGCATGGTAGGAATAAATCGTACAGAAAACTTGGTGGATGAAACATCTCAGGAAGCAGTAAAGAAGGAGAAGGGCATAGCTATCCCTCTTAGGCCTGTAAATTGCTTGGATTCCTTCTGGTGAACTTGACTTCTTCCCCAGGCTGGAACCGAGGCTTGTACTAGTGTGTTGAAGGAGAGAGTATCTGCTTCACTAATCCAGTCAAGGACCTTTTCAATTAGAATGGATAAGAACAGGGAAAACAAGAATGTGAAATTTTTGGATATTCGAGGTGGGGTTTTGAGGGACCTAAGAAAATATATTCAGGAATGTTTAGGGGTAGGGAGTTGCACAGCAGCCAAGTGTGGAATAGACAGAAGGAGGGCATAAGAAAGGCCAGTCTTACATAAACCACGGGTGGTCTGTACCTGTGTCTGAACAAACCTGCACCTGATGACCACTGCCTGTCCTGTGTTCTGACTGCATCCCTTACCCATCTTGCTGTGAAATCTCACTCTGTGCATCGTGCATGTGTGCTGCAAGGACCAAGTTCCAGCTGCTGGCAAGAGTGGTGCGAGTGGGATTTGGGCCGAACAACCAAAGTCAGATGGTACAAATGGTGCAGGTGCCCCTGGCCTGTAGTGTGAAGATCTGGAGCAAGACAGAATCTCAGTCCCAGCTACTGGGATGGGGTTTAGTCTTACACATACATGTGCCTGGGGCTGGGAATGGCTCTGTCTAAAAGTCAGGTAGAGCAGAATTAAGGGTAATATGTATTCAGCAGTGTATGTTCATAGAAAGGGATAGAAAAGATCATTAAGTAAAAAGTGGTTCCCAAATATTTGTGTCTTCATTTATGTGACTTCTAGAATAAATACAGTTACTGGTCTTTATGTAAAATTTAAACAAGGTGTCAAGTTTAGTATTTTATGTAAATACTTGCTACAAACATAAAATAGAATACTTTTTCTCCAAATTTATTTGCATTCAGCAAACTTAAAAATAGCTTGAGAAAAAGCACAGAAAAATCTAGCAATCCATCCTAGTCTTTTTTGATTCGGGTTTTATTTGGCTGTTGATCTCTTCATTATTCATTTCCTAAATGCCCTTGGACTTTGTGGTGTCTGTGTTTTTTTGCAGATAGCAACTCAGATCTCTGTGCTGATTGCTAAAGTTGCTAGAGTGGACTGCCCAAGGCAATGGCCAGAACTCATACCCACTCTTGTAGAATCTGTGAAGGTGCAGGATGATCTTCAACAACACAGAGCGCTACTTACGTTCTACCATGTTACAAAGACCCTGGCATCCAAACGGCTTGCTGCAGACAGGAAGCTTTTCTATGATGTAAGTGATTTAATGCAGTATTGTAGTGCATGCAAATCATGTATTGTATATGCTAGCTTCTTCCTGAATTTAGCTGGCAGGGCATTTATGGCTTGTTTGTGGACTTTAAGGTCTGCCCTTGGAACAAAAGTTCTCTTATGTTGTGGGTATATGTATACTGTGGAATAACTGGAAGTCAGTTTCTGGGTGAGATGTTTGAGATCTTTATTGATTTTGCATACATCTTGAATGTTGTTATCTTAATTTGTGTAAAGAAGCAGAGCTTCATCTGCAGAACAATATTTGCATATCAGCCTTATGACGTACATGATCCTACTTTTCTAGGAATTCATTGAGTTTTTTCGGAAGTGTGTTCTGGATTCATAATTCAGTATAGACTTTAAGAAATACTGGGGTTTAAACTTCCCTACTACCACATTTTAGTTTTTTATCATCAGCAGGAATGTGTTTGAGGTTTTTGCAGGCCATTTCTTCAGGTTAATTAAAAGGCAAGATATGAATGCAAATGCCAAATCTTGTGTCATTCAGTTTACATTCTCCACTGTAAAAATCCACTGATTAGAACACAGATTTAACTTTGGCTGTAGGCCGTGCATGTCCAAACACATTTGGAGTTGGGCAATGATGTAGTACAGTTAACTGAATTTAGTGAGTTAAACATTTTTGCCAAACATGTTACTCTTGAATTTTTTAAATTTTAGTTTATTCCTTCATTTAAAAGGAAAGAGTGAGCACAGAAAATGATGACTGTTTACGGAGGTTTAGTTATTTATCTGTGTAATCAATAAGATCAAATTTTAACCATCAGGATTCTGAGGCATTGAAGACTGACTTGTAAATAGGACCTTTACTAACCTTTACTCAATCCAAGCAACTAAATAAACAGGTCCCATGCTTTTGACTCCGTTGATGTAAGGTGTAGCAGACTAACTGCAGATTTCTGTAATTATGAAGCTGTCAAGTGCTACCATAACTGAGTGAGAAAAAACTTTATCTTCTGTTTGTAATTCAGATATCTTTATCAGTTAAGCACTGTCTGTGAACTGTAATGTGAATTAAGTTTCAGATTTGTTCAGTTCTACCTGATTAGAAACTTTGTCATTCTGTATTTTAAAAAAATTGAGGGAAAAAGTCAGTGTTTGCAGCTATCAACAAAGTAAAGTTAGTTTTGGAGTAGGCATTGTTCAGTACTATTGCACCTGTAACTGCTAAGTGTGTCCCAGAGTAAGTTGATTCAGATATTAATTTAACTGTAAGATTGACAGCTTGTCTTGTGGGAGAAGAGGTGATAAGGAAAGCTGATAATTTTTTGAAGTGTCATATTATACACCAGCAGCTGTATTTACTGAAAATCAGGTAAGAAAGGAAACAGTTTTCTTTAAGGTGAGAGTCATAGACCCAAGTAGTCAGGGAAACCAGTGAGTCTATCATAACATCTTCAAATTAAGGCAAGATATTTTTCTGGAAAACATCTTTAGATTAGTACAACTCAGTACAACAAAGAAGCAAATTAAACTTTGTGGCCCACGATACATACAAGAAGCTGGATTAAATATTTTGATAGTCTAAACCAGCCTTTGAAATTTAGGGATTTATTATGCTACAGCAAAATTCAGGAAACAAAATATATTCTTCATCTTCCTTTTTGCAGCTTACATCAAGTATTTATAGCTTTGCATGTTCCTTGTGGAATCATCATACAGATACATTCCTACAGCAAATTTGTACAGGGGATGAAGCTGCAGCTGCAAATTCACTAGAAAGGACCTTGTTGTCGTTGAAAGGTAATAATATAGAATGATGTTAAGTGTAAGGAATCAAATAACTTTCTTCACATTGTAGAATGTGTAGAACTTCTTCGGTAAATAGTTCCCATTCTCTGTAACTGTATTCCTGGTTTATTTTATCTGTACTGTAAGGCAGAAGGAGGATTAATCATACCAAAGGGGGAGAGAGAGTAGTCTTGTTTCTCAGTATGTGAGAAACTGTGCATTCCACTGTCCATGTTGTAAGCAGTCAATGTCTAGGAGGTTGGAAAGTGGAGGGCATAACAGGATGTTTTCTTACATGTGTTGTGATTTAGGCTTGTATATCTTTAGCACTGAATTGAGGAAGCTGAGCTACAAGTTTCATTCCATTCGGTTCAACCTGTCTCCAGTGAAAAGCTAGCCTTAGCAGTCAGTTTATATTTTAGTTTGATGCTTAAAGGCTTATGAGTGGAGTAAATGCATATGCTGACTACTTTGCTGCTTTGAACAACTGAGATTTTTGTGTGCAGTGCTTGCAATGTAGATAATACATGTCCTGAATTGTTTCAGAAGATGCATCATGCAGCTTTTCTAGGTTACTGACAGTGATAAGCCTGAGAGAATTCACAAGTGTCTTAGGGGCCTTACTTGACTGTACTTGGCCCTTTTCCTACTGCAGAATCATTCAGGAGCTCAATATTTAGAGTTTTGGCAGAATTCTTCCTGATTGAGTAATTCTTGGAGTTCTCTTCATGATTTTATACAAGATGTATTTTAAAGTAATTTCAACAAAGGTGAATGTTAGGTATGGATGAGACATCCAGGGACCTAAAATCATGTGCATTTTTTAAAGCTTTGAGTTAAAAGAAAGGCATGGCAAGTGGAATTGTGATTGTGTTCTGAAATTTGTTGAAACAAGAGCTGATAAGTAGCTACACAAGTAATTTCTTTTTCCTAGTGCTTCGAAAACTAACAGTCCATGGCTTTGTAGAACCTCATTGGAATGCAGAGGTGATGGTAAGTGATGTGTGCATTTCTAGTTCTTAATTAGAAATCTTCTGTGATGATTTCAGGTCTTGTTAGAGCTATGTTTGAAAATCGTTGACAGGCACACATTTTTATTATGCAAAGGAAGATCAAGCAACATTCTCTGAAAGTTGTCTTCCCATCAGTATAGAACTGTCAGATCCTAGATAGATTCTAAATGCTATGACACTAATGGCATCATGTTTCTAAAAAGAAAAGACACTTTCTCCCAGTTATGCACCACATGATGGTGACACTTTTTGCTTACTGAAAGATGTCTTACATGTGCTCTCCTCTCTCCAGTTAAAAGCATTTTGTTTAGTCATAAATGTGATGCCATACTTGTCCTATCATATTCTTTTGATAAAATTTGTTTGATTGAGATAAAAGCCTGTGGTATGCAGCCCATGGAGAGGGTAGGGTCAGGGAAAGAAACCTGAGCACCTTCCTTAACCGCAAGTGCTGCCTGTTTTGATGGAGAAATTGAGTACCTACAACCTATGTCCTCTGCTGGGAAGTTGAGAAGAGGGTAGAACTGGATAAGCATACTTTAAAGGATATGTCTGTAGTTACCTGTCCTTCCTTCTACCAGAGTTGCTGTGCTGTTTATGTAGTGCTAATAAGGACAGTTTGGATCATCTGTGCAGTCTGCTTGCTAGCTAATTATTAATTTCACGACGAAATTGTTTGTTCAAAATAATCAAAGAGTGCAGTTAAAAGTTATGAGGTCGTGTCTGAGCTGGTAACACATCTGAATGACTTCAGTCTGTCTAACTTTGTTCTCATAATACATTGCAGAATAAGCTTCATCTTTAAAAGACATGTTTGTTTTTTAGGGTTTTCTACATGCTGTATTTGAGCGGCTGAAACAGTTTCTGGAGTGTAGTAAGTATCTGGATATTTTTCTTTGTCTTCATTGTTAAACATTAGAAGCTGGGTGAAAATATACAGGCTAGTGCATCATCAGTAATCATTTAGGTGCAAAATATTTTTGTATAAGTCAAAGCTGCTTCTTTAAATGCTGCTGAAACTATCAAAGAAGAATTCAGTAAAAGTGTCTTTTTGTATCAACAGAGTAAAATCACACCAAAATTGTATTTGATGTCATACTTCAACAACACTTTCTATGAGAATAGATGTCTAAACTGAATAGGAAGAATCTTTTTAAAATAAGTTACATGTAATTTTGATATTTTGATGAAGTTCCTTTATTCAGGAGCCTGTACTTCAATAAGACGGCTGATGTGGGCTTTGAGCCTCATTTTTAGAAGACATGGAAACTGCCACCTTTTGCCACTTTTACTATACTGCAGTCAGGCTCCTTATGGCTGTCCTTTCATTTTTGACAAGAAAGGTGCATAGTTTAAATAGAAGGAATTGAAGGCTGTCCCATGCTGAAGCATGGTGGTTATTGTAGTCCCCTAGAATATGAGGACCTGTGGGGTTTCTGTGTCCTAAGACAAGAACTGAGCTGAACCTTCCCATTTCCACTTTTCCAATCAGTAAGTTGTTTTGCAAAAGCAGGTACAACTACCTTACAGGATTACTGTTTACATTTATTATATCGTGTTTCTGCCTGTACTCCTTCAATATGGCCCCTTTTTGGTTTTTCTATTTTTTATAGAAGTTTTTTCTGTTTCTTTTTTCTGATCCAGAGTGTTTTCTGGTGTCCATAAGAATTTAGTCTTTCAGGTGGAGTTTCTAGAAAAGCACCTCGTATTATTCAGTAATAGTTTTATTAAAAGGACATTTTTGTATTTTCGATGCATATTTATTTTTTGTGTATACTAGCATTTGCTTGCATTATTTAAACAGTTGTTTGTCATTGAATTTTCTGTAATGATGTCACAATTGTTGTAGCCTGATCAAGTGCAGTGAATGTCACTACAGCTGAGAGAAATAGTTTTAAGATTTTTTTATTCCTAGTACTCGTTACCTTGAATTTGACTTTGAATTTATTCTGCCCTAGAACTTTTTTCTGATGACATAATCTCCTAACTACAGTAAAAATAAGTTCTTTTCCAGTGTTAACTTTTTAAAATTTAGCTATCCAGAAAGAAAATGAAAGTCTGAAAATTTATAGTTGTTAAATGTCTGATTTACCAGGTAGAAGTATAAGAGCAGAAAGCATATGCAGAGATCGTCTAGAAAAGACCATAATTCTGTTCACTAAAGTGGTAAGTAAAATCTCCTTCCAGTTACTGTATAGTTTGTAGTTCTGCAGGAGCAGTCCCCATCCAGACACATATGTGCCTTTAAGTGAATGCGTTTCAGACCTTTCAAAGAAATGGAGGGTGCTGCAACTTAAAACTTTTTTAGGAGATGTATTTTTGAAGAACAGGGTATCTATTTACTCATGCTGATGTAGGTTGCAGCAGTGAAGAATACATTTTCTTAGCTCAAACAAAATTAAGTGCATTCCATAAGTAAATTATTTAGCTAGGATTTGTTTAAAGAAGAGTTCTGGAAATATTGGTAAAACAATGGTAATAGTATTAATGAATAAAGAAGAGATAGGCTTTTCATTTTAGTTTTTATAGGTAGTTAGATCACTATTTCCAAGGCTTCGTTAGGTCTATGGAATTACTGGCCACACTAGTTAATCAAAAGAAAATGAAGAAAAGACTCTCTTGCCTTCTGAGGCTTGTATTGTGTAATACACTTGGACTTGTCAGCTGATTCTGTATAACTGTTAAATGCATATTGTATTGGAAGGTAATTTAAACATTGACACTTGGTCTGGTTTTTTTGGTGGTTTTTTTTTTTTTTTTAAGTTACAAAACCTACATAGTTCCCATTGTTTTTACATTCTGTTTAGGGGCCATGAGTGTATTTTAAATATTCAGCCTAGTTATCAGAAGTAGAAAGCACCTATCAGCTTCACCAAAATTGAGCTGAAGGTGCTCTGACACATTATTTTTGGTCTTTGTCATAGTACTTACATTGCAAATATGCATCTTTTTTCACAGACCTGAAGAAAAAGTAAACTTGAGTAATAGGTAATCTACCACCTCTAGAAATTCAGATGCAAGAATATAGGTTTAGGCATTTTTGCAGTACTAAAGGAGATTAAAGGAATCCACCAGTGTATTTTAGACCATTAATTGGAAAAGCTGAGTTGAGGAAGGAAGTACTTGTACTGCAGTGGTGGTGTTGGGGGAGGGGAAGTTATATATCCCTCATACCTCTTTTACTTACACTGATTCTAATAGGGATGAATTATCTGCTGAAATATTCACTGTTTTAAGTATGGCCGATACACTTCATTTACTACTATCAGGCTGGTCCATTTGAAAATGTGTATTGTTCCTCATATTAAAAAAAAAAAAAAAACTTGAACCCAAATCAATAATTTAGCTGTTCAATAATGCGTCATTAACAATTGATACTGATCTCTTCCTAATTTCCTGTCTGTGTTCAGGTGTCTATAATTTTATATAAATTGGCACCTGTTTTTGATAACTAGTTTACTAAAGCATTTAACAAGACTTCACTAAAAATGTTTTGATTTCTTTTTTTCTTCCTTTTTTTTTTAAGCTTCTGGACTTCCTGGATCAACATCCTTTCTCATTCACTGCTTTGATTCAGAGATCACTGGAGTTCTCTGTAAGCTATGTTTTCACAGAAGCTGGTGAAGGAGTTGTATTTGAGCAGTTCATTGTACAATGCATGAATCTCATTAAGATGATTGTAAAAAATTATGCATACAAGCCATCCAAGAATATTGAAGGTACTGCTACTATTTACTAAAATAATTTTTATGTCTTGAGAAACATTTTGCTAGCTATTCGCAACTGTTTAACTCCTTTATTAATGTTTTAATAATTATTTAAGTATTTATGGTTCTGTCTCTATATTGATAATTGTTATTTTAATTTTTCTAGTATTAATGTACATGGATAATGATGTGCCAAAGGAATTTTAAATGCAAAAGGAGCACAAATATAGTTTCTTTTTTGATTGTTTTAGTCTTCATTGAACTAACTTTAAAATGTACTGAGGTATAGAATTTGGTTTATTTTCATCTACTAGTTTGTTACATCTTTTCCCATGAGGTATGTTTGATAAAATGGTATTATTTTCTGTAATTAACTAATACCAGTACAATGAAATACAGAAACACAGTGGATTGGAGATGCGGTTGAATATAAAAAAGTTAATGTGTTCTGCTTTGTAGGACTGTGTTTAATTTTGAAACTTCATACACTGCTGTATGTATGAATTAAAAAAATACCTCAACCTTTCAGATTAGTTTTACATGTGGCAGTGACTAGATAAAAATTAGCATTCTCTTTATGAATTTGAAAAAATGTTTCATAAACGTACTGGTATGCGTCAGAATAGATTACTTGCTTAAAAACCTGCTTACCACCTGAAAGTCAGTTAAAGTCTGCCATGAAAATACATTTTTTTTTTTGTTTTTATCGGAGGATAAGAATTTTTTATTTATTGATTTCTTTTTAATTTTACTAGACTAGTCTTTGATCATTAAGCCACTTAACTGTAATCTGAAATTTTCATGTTTTATTTCAGACAGCAGTCCTGAAACTCTTGAAGCACATAAGATAAAGACAGCTTTTTTCACATACCCAACACTAATGGAAATATGTAGGAGATTAGTCACTCACTATTTCCTGCTGACAAAGGAAGAATTGACCATGTGGGAAGAGGATCCAGAAAGCTTCAGTAAGAAACATGCTATACAGCTGGTTGTAGTTTAATTAGATATTTGTCTAAGTGCTTCATATCCACATTGTCTCTACAAATTGCCTACTGCAATATTGGCCATATTATTTCCTGCAGTCTTCTCACATGGACAAATACTCCCGCTAGACATTTTTTCATAACAAGAGATTTCTCAGTAATCTATGATACCCTCTTATCCAAACACTAAACTTTGTTTGAAATAATACTTGAAATAGTTGAAGTAATACTTTTTTTTTCCCTTTGTGAAATAATAGCTGTAGAAGAGACTGGAGGAGATTCTTGGAAGTACAGTCTCAGAGTAAGTGTTTCAATTTGAAAGAAACCCATTAAACATTCCTGAATGCAATTCTTGATAGTCTTGTAACCCAGACAGGTTACAATATTTTTTAAAATATCCATAACTTTCTTTAGATTTAGTGAAGTTTAACTTCTTACTTTTATCAGTGTTCAAACTTGCTGAAATACACAGGAATCCATGCACTTCATATTTTAGGAGGGAGGAAAAAGGAGTTTGCTTCAACATTTGAATTATGTAACATCTGGTTAAAGTCAGCAGAAATTGTCTCTTTTTTAAACTGATAACTGATGTAACCACTTATGACTTTGTTAGTAGACAGTAAGACATGTTGAGTGAAGGAAGTTCCAGGTGCATCTTTAATTAACAAATATAATTAGCTAATAGTTATTATAGTAGTTCATTTAGTTCAGATCAGAAATATGCTCTTGTAGTGTATCTCCCAATTGTAACTGCTGTGGTTTGCTTTGCAGAGAGATCTCAAAGTTGATTTGCTAGATTACTTTTATTTTAAAACTAAAACACCCAGCATGGTGCGTCTTGTATGTTCCATTTGTAAAAGGTGTTCAGTCCAAGTCACTGACCGAGAACCAATAAGCCAATACGAAAACAACCTGTGACATACCTACAGTGTGGTCACTGGCTGCACAGCACGAGCTGTTTCACTCCACAGATTTATTGTTCTTCTGCTACAGAACTGGTTGATACAGATGCAGCCATCAAACTCTTGCTAGACTTAAGCACAATGTCTTGTAGAAAGAGTGGTATTTCTTACAGTACTAATTTTGCTACAATATATTGTGTTTTAAATTACCACCTTCAGTGAGGTATTCAGCACTTAAAATTTTAGCATAAAATGTATTTTAATTGCCTTTATTTTAATAGATTCTAACCAGATCTTTTAATTTTTCAGCCATGCACGGAAGTTCTTTTTATTGATATTTTTCATGAATATAATCAGACTCTTACCCCAGTTCTTTTAGAAATGGTTCACAGTCTACAAGGTAAGTTCTTTAAAAAAATAAAGGATGCAAAAAATGTAGAATTGTTTGCATTCATAACACACTCTTGTCAACTATTAAACAATTTGACCTTGTAATATCTAATTTTATATAGTGTGTTCTCTCTGTATTTTTGAAAGTGCGTCTTAGTATTTTAAAATTACTTCTAAACTTGCTACAACAAAATGCACTGTGTATCTAGGAGGAGGAAGTCCTAAAGGCTCTTTGCTTTTCATCATAACTGTTTTAGATGATTGACAAATGTGGCATTTCTAATTTCATGAGGTTTCAGACATTTGTGACAGTGATCCACAAGCTTAATGAATTCTTTGGGTTGTTTTTTATTGGGAACTTCCTGTTCAAATGTTGCAAGGCAGTTCATGCTGTGTCTCTGCCAAAATCTTGGGGGGAGAAAAAACTTTAAAATAAAAAGTTTAAGTTATACTGTCATTTTGGAGAGTCTGGAGGACTTTCCAGATCTGAAGAATCTGCTTTAAAAATTTGGGGGTTTCTGTATGAAGACTGAATTATTCATAGTTTGAGGAATGATTCATATTTTCTTTGTTTTACTTTCTGATTCTTTGTCCCCAAACTAAGTTTTATAACGGCCAGGAAAGATAATAAGTGGGAGGGGCTTTTTTTTCCCCTGTCATTTCAGCTCAGGTTGTTTCTCTCGGTTGTGCCTTAGTTGACTTACAATATTTTGTATTTAATATTATCAGAAAGGATCATTACATTTTATCAAAATAAAATAAATAGTCATTTTCTGAGTGTACAGAATCTCTTCATAAATTGATTTGTGCACATATATTTTGTGCAGCTCGTTGTGCTGTAATATGGGGAGTAGTAAAAGATTCCTTATCATAGGGTTGACAGGTAATGTGCTTTTGTTTCCCAAAAATTACATGAGTTAATACTACCATGATAAAAGGTATACCTGTACTTTTTTAACTCTCCTGGGGCCCATAGCAGCTTTCTTCTGCTCTTCATGTTTTCAAATCGAGATTTACTGTTGAAGTACTAGATGATACGAAGAATCCATTCATTCTTGAAACTTTGGAAAAACTTTACTTATGGGCACGCTTATATAAAAAATAAAGGAACTAGGTCTAGGACCCTTTTGGATGTAGTACTATGTGGCTGACAGTTGTCTGCAATTTACAGGTTTTGAGTCTGTTCATACAAAATACTTGCTTCTGACTTATGTTTATGTTGCTATTAAAAACCAAAGAAGTAAGTCAAAAATAGGGTATGAAAGCAGAGATTTGCTTTTGGTGTATTCACTGAACAAAGTATCAAAAGTGAAATTACTGAACTTGTAAATGAAATAAAAACAGTGAAAGCAGTCTTAATTCATGTCTTACTTTCTTAAAGCATTTAAGTGCAAAGTTTCTTGCATTCCTTGTTTTAGTGACACTTTTTTATTTAACTTTGGCTTGTAGGATCTACCAACATGGAAAATACCAATGCTATACTGATTAAAGATGCTGGTAAATTAAGTTTTACTTTATCTTTGAAGTAACAGAGCCACTTTTGTGTGTGTGTTTGACTTGTTAAAAATTGCATGAAGAATTTGCAAGATTATTTTAAAGTTGTTTGGAAAGCGGTACCTAAATCGTAATATTCCTCTGATTGATGTTAGTCTTCGCTTTTGAAAATGTTTATGGAAAAATACACTGCTTTTTGGCTTTTTTCTGGAACAAGCAATCTCCTTTACTGTCCTGTTCTTTCTACTCTTCGAAGTAAATGACTTTCAGTGCTTTCGTGGAGATACTCTGTCCATTTTACAAGTGAGGAGATTTTATGGCAAAAGATAATAATTGTTTCTTATGGAACCATCCTTGATGACAGAGTAAGATCCTTATTGTTCTTTTGGCTTCTAGCTATTTTCAGGAATCTGACCTTTCTTCTGTAGTGTCTTTCTTCTACTAATAATTTCCACCAGAGTTCCTTTCACTGTGGTCTGATAGAACTTTCTAAAGAAAGATAAGCTTTAGTTTTGTTTGCTGTATTATGTTCAGGTTACCAAAATGTGGTTTGAATATTAAATTGATCTGATTATTTAGTATTAAAAAAATTAACATTTAAGCAAACAATAAGCATTACTATTGTTTTTTCCCAGTGTATAATGCTGTCGGACTGGCTGCTTATGAACTATTTGATAGTGTGGATTTTGATCAATGGTTTAAAAATCAACTGTTAGCAGAACTACAGGTTTCTCATGACAGGTAAGCATCTTGGTTTGTTATACCTTCATCATTTAAATACAAACTGTTGATACAAATCTGATAAGATATAATGTCTAATAATTGCTGAGTTGAAAAATAGTCAACTTTGAAACATACCCACTAAATCAGTAGAGGTATGAAATGCATACGGATAACTGATACAGTCGCAGAAGTGACAGTGTTCGTGACAGTTTCTGTTTAAATTGTGGTGGATACTTCCAGGGTTCTGTAAAAGTACATTGCGTGTCTTCTTGCATACATTAGAGTTGACTAAACCACCTCAGGATAACCACCTTCTCTCATTTAAAGAAAGATATTTAGGCCTCCAGAGACCCTTGAGTCCTCTAGGCAGGAAAGCCCAACTGAAATCTGCGGAAATAGTCCCTGTAAAGCTGTAGTTTTACAAAATAGTGATTTGTTCTTATTTAGTTTAAGTACAAGCCCGCTGTAATTCTGTTCTGTTAATTTTGCTGCAATAAATAGGGGAAATAAGAATTTGAGTTGTGTTGTAAAGAGTGAATGATTGCGGGCTTTTTCTACATGAAGAGTTTTTTACAGTCCATCTACTGTGGTGTTTCCTTCTCACCAAGGTCACCCTCACTTGGATGGCCTTCACATGAGTACTTCTTATTGTTTAGCGGATATCATGGGGTACTTTGAAAGATCATTTTTTAGCATCTCAGTACAGACTGAGCTATCTCCATTTGTAACTATCTGGAAGACACTGTTCCCCCCTTTTCCTCAAACTCACTCTTTCCCCAGGGGAAGGACAGTGACCACTATTGTGCATGCTAATCCTTATCAGCCAAGTTCAAATCAGCCGTTGACGCTAAATAAGTATGTCCTGTTTTTCTCAGCACAGTCATTAGCAGTGATCCGAATGTTGTTTGAAGACTGTTACTATGTTTTTCTTCTACATTTGCAATTCATCTTACCAGTGTCAATCTTTATGTGAAACGTGAACTAATTTGTTTCCTTATACCCTTAGGAGCTACTATAAATTGTAAATGATTTTCCATAATGGGTCGCTAGTCAGCTCTTTTATTTCCAAATGCTCTATTTACGTAGAGAATTCAGTCTCCTGTAGAGTGGAAGATCCTGTTAAAATATTAAAATGCTTCTTTTCACTACAGTGTACTTCTAAAATAATGAATTATTTACTTTTGGATGTATAACCTTATGTTAGTGTCAAAGAATGATTGTCACAGTTGTTTATCTGCTGTCTCCTAGTGCTTTTATTCTTTTTCTCATTAGACTGTTTTTTTTTTTACTAAGATTTCACTTACTCTTTACAAGTGGCCAAGTATTCTAATGGTTAGGCTAAATGTCAGAAGAACAGGAAAAAAAGGGAGATCTTGATTGTTCATTTGCTGTTGTGCTCCACCAACAGCAGTCTCTAAATAAAGCTGCCATGAACTTTGCAGCACATGCTGGCTATCGCATTTTTATGCTATTCACCCATATGGCATAAGTAAAACTTATTTTGTGTTGTGACAAGTTTTGTGTTGTTGATACAGTTGTATTACAGTCAGAAAGACACCTGATCTAACCATTTGGTTGGCATTTGTGATATCCCAGGATGAAATTCCTGTGGGGCAGAAGCTTGCAGTAGAAGTTGTCTGGAATTTTGAAGCCCTTTTTCATTGAACTGCTTCTACTCACTTCATCGTTGGAGACCACTGTGGCAATAAGGGAAGGCAGTGTTAGTGATTTGAATGGAATGCTGCTTTAACAGCAGCTTTGAAATACGTGTGCAGTTCAGATAAAGTGGGTTGACAGGTATGACCTGCTGTGCCACAGAATGTCCCATGGTGACTCATGCTTGTTCAAGAACTAGTTGATGTTTGGAAACACAAACTTGTGTGTTGTCAGCAGTGAGCATGGAGTTTGCAGTGTTTTGTTTTCTCTGAATGTTTCATTACCTATTGATAGTAAACCCATCAACCATGACCACAGCAGTAGAAGAAATATGGAATTAATAAAAAAATTCTAAAAGATTTTTAGAAATAGGACATTGCCAAATTTATCACTTGCCATGTTGCTTAGTTTTGTACTGATTAATGAGAAACTTTTCCATAATATGAAAGTAGTTTACTGAATACTTTTTTTTTTTTTTTTTGTGGTAACTCGTTTGTAAAGCAACATTTCCTGCTGAGAGAGAAAGTAAAATACTTTTGACTTGAATATCTGATGCAGTCCAGACTGCTTAAAGGTACTGTCCTATGGCTAATCCAGCAGAGGCTGCCTTATTTTGGAATATGGTCACTTTTCCCATGTGAGCTTTAGGTCCACCAGGCTTAGTGGTAGACCTTTGTTTAGTCAGTGTGTGCTCTTTTTGTGAAAGCTAACCTTCTGAGGCGAGCTTTTCCCAGAAATAGTGAATGTCAAAAAAGTAGGACCTCAAAAATGAGCACGTATGAGCGGAAGAATTCCTAGAAACTTAAGTATTAAAAAAAAAAAAAAAAAAACCACAAAAAGCCACAAAACCCACCCCCCAAACAAAAAATCTCAACCCAGACAAAACCCAAACACACACCTACCCCCAAAAATCTCAAAAACATGCTGTATTTTCTCTATCAGAGAGAAGGAGAGAGAGAGAGAGAGATAGTATAGACATGCAGGCAGAATGTATGGATTGAACAATAGATACCAGCAGACCTGAAAATCTTTGCTGTCGGCAGACAGTTATGTACTTACATCATGTAATTTAAAACTTTTCTTTATGGGGTAGCAGTTTGAAAACTATACAACTCCAGTCTCAAGAAAATCACTTAGTTTTTTTAATACTCGGATGTTTACAAGATTAAGTGTCAGATACAGGCCTTCTAAGAGTAGAAAAATTGTATCACCACAGCTTCTTGAACAAATCGAAGGATGTGTTAATAAGGCAATGTCTTGCGTAAGTCATGCTTCAGCATGCGTTATTCATGCTTTACTGCCACTCAGTAAACATCAAGCAACACTGGACTGTTATTCCTTGTTAGATTCGTGTTCCAGTCTAATGAATTGCTTTATATATGCCATTTCCACAACTTTCATGTTCTCTGAAGATGTTCTTTGTTTATAGTCTCATAGTTATGGGAATGTTTAATAAAACACACTTACTAAATGTAGAGAAATGTCAATAACTTCAGTTTAAATGGCTTCTTGATGGCTGACAAGACATTTGCATGAATCAAATGAAAAATACATTTATGATAACAATATATTAGTTAAAATTCCATAAATATGGTTCATCTTTCTTAACTTTATATATCTGCAAGTTAAACATGTAAATGTGAGTTATTTGATCAGTGGGGGAAAATAGCAGCTCTGTGAAATGTTTTTCTCAATTATTGCTCTGTTTTGTTCTTCCCATCAACTCTAATGCTGTTTGATTTGTGCCCTTGTTATGGCAGTAGTGCAAGATAAGGTAATGTCTGTTCTAAGAATAGTTTTAGGCTGATGAAGTGAACTAGTCTGACAGCTGCTGTAGTGCAGTCCTTAAGTTTGCATTTTTAAATTGTATCTGACTTAAAATTTTTGAGCATAAACAGAATGTCAAGGGAATTGCTGGGAACTATAGTGAAAGCAGTAGATACCATGATTGCAGTAGTAAATGTAACTTTTTTTTTTTTAATTGGTGTGTTGTGTGCAGAATGAACTCTTATCTCTAGAGAGACATTCAAGATGCAGTCATTTAGGATGAAAGTTATCTTTTTCAGACTAAGTTGTTTTTTCCTGAGCCCTTCTTGTGAAGAATTTTAATGGAAAAGGTTTTTGCTCTGAAGTTGATCTTGACAAACTAGATGATTTAATTGTTTTGGGCAATAACATTTGCATCATGATTCTTGAATATCTTTTTCATCAAAGTATTCTATTACAACTAGTGTAATGAGTTAACGAGTGCAATTTTTTTTCCTCCTACTTTTAAAGGTATAAACCAATACGCCGACGAGTAATATGGCTGATTGGACAGTGGATTTCTGTAAAATTCAAATCAGACTTGAGACCTGTTTTATATGAAGCAATTCGTAACTTGCTTCAAGACCGTGACTTAGTGGTAAGTATAATTAACTAATCTTTTGGATTACACATTTGTTGTAATCACAGATGAAACAGAAATACCTTACTTTGTGTAAACTTGATTGAGAATTTCATAACATCATGCCTTAAAGTCTGTTTTGTCTTGCAAAAGATTAACCATTGGGAAGATGTGTTGATGTTTAATTGTGGAGATATTGAACAGTAATGTCGAAGATGTTAAATGAACCCTGAAGATGTTCAGTTAAGTGATGACTTTGGTGGGAAAATGAATTCCAAGAGCAGCAATCTGTTTTTTGTAGGAATAAAATTATGAAATGTCTTGCAGTAATTTATAAATGAGTGGGTACTTTGTGTAGTTAGAACAGAGTTATTCTGTGATAGTCCCTTCACTATACAGCATTGATTGAGTGAGTTTGCAGATGACACTGAGCTGGGTGAGAGTGTTGATCTGCTGGAGGGCAGGAAGGCTCTGCAGAGGCATCTGGACAGGCTGGATCACGGGCTGAGGCCAGTGGTGTGAGGTTCAACAAGGCCCAGTGCCAGGTCCTGTCCTTGGGTCACAACAACCCCAGGCAGCTCCACAGCAGCTGAGGGAGCGGGGGGTGTTTTGCCTCGAGAAAAGGAGGCTCAGGGGTGACCTTATCACTCTCCACACCTGCCTGAAATGAGGCTGTAGGCAGGTGGGGGTCAGTCTTTTCTCCCAGGCAGCCAGTGACAGGACAAGGGGAATTGGCCTCAAGCTGCACCAAGGGAGGTTCAGGTTGGACACTGGGAAAAATTTCTTCACTGAAAGAGTTGTCAAGCATTGGAACAGGTGGAGTCGCCTGGAAACGTGTTGCATTGCTTGGTTTGGTTTAGCAAGCCGCAGCCTTCTCAGAAAGCGCTGCGGGGCCGCTTCGGAGAGAGCGGCAGTTCTGCTCTCCCGTAGTCCTTCCGGATGGCCCCGCGTACCTGCTCCGGCTAGCTGGGCTCCGCAACACGGTGGCAGTAAAGGAGGCGAGAAGGGTCCCTGCATGTGGGCCTCAGAGGAACTTTTATTGTTACACGTTCACCCGCCTGTTCCCAGAGGCAGAGAGACCACGTGGTCAGGGAGCTTGGGGTCTTACCTGGGGAGGAGGGGGGTGGAGAGAGCAGGTGGACAAATGATCTCAGGGTGCAGGGGCGGTACATGGACGGAGTTGGGGTACTGGAAACAATAGGGAGAACTGGAGGGAGTGGCCAGGGCTAGGGGCTGTGAGGGTTGGGACAATATGGGAAAGGTCTACAATTTAGTGAGAAAAGCAGTGGGGAAATACAGCACTACAGAAATTATTCAATAATGTGTGGATATGGCAGTTGGGAACATGGTTTAGTGATGGTGGTGCTGGTTTGACGGTTGGACTAGATGATCCTAAAGGTCTTTCGCATCTGTAACGATTCTGTGATTCAGTGGTTATTTAAGCATTAAAATTACCTGCTAGCAGGATATGATAAAAGGCATTGGTTGCTAAATTGCTTCAGTACACATCTGTGGTTTTAAGCTACAACTTCAGCTTGCCAGCAGGTGAGCTGAAGTTGAGATGCTGGTTTTGCTTTTGTTTGTTTTGATTTTGAACAAACAGGGTTAGCCCACAAAAAAACCCAATAAATAAACTTTGCTAGTTTGGTAGGTATGTATTAGTTAGTAATTGCCAGTCATCATAACAATAATTTCTGTGATTCCAGACAGCTTTAGCAGAGTAGGTTGTGTTTCTGTGTCAGCTGTTTTTACTTAATGCTTTCTAAGGCCTTTCTAAGCATCTACAGGAAGAACAGTCTAACTTGCTGAGTTTGTTTGTTTCTGTGCTTCTTGGTTGACAGCAAGCCGTGAGATAATTCCAAGTTAAACTCCTCTATTGCAAGAGTTTTTATCACAGTCTAGATAGGTATCTTCTTGTTTAATTACTTCTTGTCCTTGAAGGTTTTGCCTGAGTAGCTTTTTCAATTTCTACCACTTTAGAAGTGACAAATAAAATGTAAAGGGTACTAAAATGAAAGTGAATGAAAATGAACTAACTACATTTCTTAGAGGATGATAGAACACGGAGAATGATTAAATTGCGAAAACATCAGCTGATTTGATGTTGTCAGATACTATGTGGGTAATAAAAATGCTTAATGGATGTATGCATGATGCTTCTTGCCTTTTGTCTTTCAGGTCCGTATTGAGACAGCTACAACACTGAAGTTAAATATCCTTATTTGCAAAGCTGTTTGATTAGTTCTTAATTCTGAGTTACTGGAATGCAATCAATTTTAAACTTACTACCAAATTCTTCACATTATATTTTTTGCTCATTTGAGTCTTGGTGTCCATCTGCAGTCCGTATTATTTTTCCTTAATGTTTGTTTACCTGTAGATGACTTTGAGTTCAGAACTGACCAGTTCTTACCGGTAAGAGCATTTATATATTCTGAAGAGTTGATAAATCCATAGAGAAAAGCAGGAAAAAAATATTTTCCAATTTCATTTTGAACTCCGTTGTCTAGTAATTGATGTGTGTACATGTTTGTATTGTATGTTCACTCTTCATAGACCAAAATATATACTTGTACTGCTGCTGTTAAGGTTGCTAATGTGTAGATACAAAGTTTAGAACATTTTAATATTATGGCTGTTACAACTTCATAGCAGTGGGTTTAGTACTCTATATACTGGGTGTTCCAAGATAGTAATTTCCTTTATGATAAGAAAATATTAAAACAGTGTCTAACAAATACATCTCCACACCACTGTGGCTTTCCCACATGCCCATTTCATGCAGTACTTTCCAACCTGCTGCTTCTTATAAATATTAAATACAGGTGTGTGGTTAAAGTAGTGCCTTAAAAAGGTGCTACTTTCTGGTTCTCCTGTATTTGTGTTCTTTACTGCGGTCATTACTGTTGTCATTAAGAAAACAGTGAAAAGAGATATATACACCAAAGTTGTATTTTGATCACTCAAATTTAGCAGATGTTTTTTCTTATTTTGATATGACTTCCGTGTTAATTTCAACTCGCTTGAGAACGAAGAAAACAAAAATACAGAGTGCATCTAGACTGTAAACACTGGGATTTTTTAAGATGTCTTTTTCAGTTCAATGTTTAACTGTTATCTACTGACCCAAAAGCTGGAAGACTGTACCTTTGCTTTGACTCTAACAAAGTGCTCCTTCTGAAGAGACAGCCTGTTTTACCTGTGAAATCATGTTTACGCTTACCAAAACACAAAAATTGTATATGTTCAAAATGATCATGTTTGATCTGTTGTGTAAGAGCATATCTGAATTTTTTTGCCTTGCTTAGGCAGTGATTGGCTAATGTGCTTTTTTCCAAGTGAAAGAGTAACATTTTGCATGCTTTGTAAGTGTTTTTCAAAGTTTACGGATGTCTTAGAGTTTTAAGCATACAGGAAAATTACAAGTTCATGTCACCAGTTGTATTTTTGATGGTCTAACCTATAATTCTTTATTTTTCTTTTAGTACCTGGAGTCCATGTTTACACTGCTCTTTCAGCTGCTTCAGGAAGTAACACAGTGTGACACCAAAATGCATGTTCTTCATGTTCTGTCTTGTGTGATTGAAAGAGTCAATATGCAGGTATTTAAATATATATTTCAGTTTTAGCTTTGTCCTAAGAACACAGAAGAGGACTTGATGTGGAAGGAAAATGTCATCAATTAATAGACTGGTTATTGTTGTCAGAGATGCCTGCACTGTTGGCATTACTTGGTTCTCTTTTCAATTCTCATTTATCTTTTGTGTAAAATGTTAACTTATTTTTCCTAAGTTACTATGTATTTTTTGTATTGAATCAGCTTTTGGGGTATGGAAGGATTTTCACATCTTGTGGCATTTCTTGCAATTTTATTTATTTATTATTTATTCTAATTGTCTCATATCTGAACTAATATTTTAATCTATCTTACATATTAAAAAAGATGTTTTTGGGGAAAAAATGCTTTGCACTCCTAGGGAGTGCACAGTTAAATGTGTAATTTCTTGTTAGTACTGGTATGGGTCAGAGTTGCCTCTAAAGCACTCTCCTTAACTGCATGATAGGTTTCAAATTCACATTATGAATTTTCTATACTTTAGAATTAGAGTATGTGCTTCAGCTTTTACATAAAGCATTTGAAGATAGTTTTGCACAATTAACCACTGAATAGCTGACTGCTTTTGTCTCAGGTTTTGTTGTGGTGGGTTTGGTTTGGGTTGTTTTTTTTTTTCCAGTATTACTGTATTAAGGACAGAGATAATGCATGTTTTTGAGCTTATTTCGTCTTTTTACAAATAATCCTGTCTGAGAGCCAGATGAAGCTTTCATAATTGTCCCTTGCAGGAAAAGTCAGCATGACAGCAAATTTCCCTGCAGTTTAGATCTAGAGAAGCAGCATTAAAAACAAGTTGAGAAAGAACCCTTGAATATGTTTAGGTTAATTCCTAATTAAATACTTTCGAAGACAAATAGATTAACTTTTTAGTATCGAAGAGCATAATAGAAAAAAATGTAGGCTAGGACAAATCTCTGGAAGTTACATAGTCTTAAATCCTGCTCAAAGGATAGGTAACTTCAGAGGTTATTTAGCTTTTTTTTTTGTTGTTTTACTGGGGCCGTTTCTGGTCTTAAAGTATGATGTCTAAGAGCAGTATGATGTTCTTAAAGAATCCTGTCTAAATGAAGATTATATTAATATGAAAATATCTCTGCGTATCAAGTTTTAGATATTTTTAGTGTCCTATTGACTACATAAGCTTGATTGCCATGCACGAATGTCACCATAAGTAATATGTTCTTTTCAAACTACTCTGCAGTCAGAAGTTACTTCAGTCACAGAATAAAGAATACGGTGTTTTAGAAAGATTTAAGCAAACTCTGTATTTTTACTGTGACAAAAGCAGCCTCTACATTTTTCAGAAACTATGCTTGGGATAAATTATTAGTCTTGTTTCACAACTAAGAAACCAGTTTGTGTTCTGAACTTTAGATACGACCATATGTAGGATGTTTGGTTCAGTATTTACCACTCCTTTGGAAGCAGAGTGAGGAGCACAATATGCTACGATGTGCCATTCTAACCACCCTAATCCATCTCGTCCAGGTAAGGAATCAGAGTCACATAAATGTTGTCAGTATCTCCTACAGTTCTTTCTTGATGATAAAACAGTATGTGGCTATATTGCCTGCAGAATCCATGCTATTAACTACCTCTTTAATACGGACTGTGTGCCACCCTACCTTCTCCAACCCCTGCTGCATCTCAAAGAAGATGTAGTAGGACTAGCAGAGACCAAGAGAAGTGCTCCTAGGACAGTGTCTGTACAGGAACAGACTTAATATGTGGGCAGTCTTGGTCTTGTGGAAATGCAGGACTTAAGAGGATGGTATTGTAGAGGTTAACAGCAGAGAGAAAGTGAAAGGGGAATGACAAGTATTATTACAAAAGAGGAAATAAAGGTTCTTTTAAAAGTGGCATAACTTTAAATGAAAAGGAAACATGTTTTTACCATAAACAAATTGTGGAAATTCTTGTTTCTGTCCCCTGTGGAACCTGAAATGTCAGTATTTTTTTACTAAAGGTGTATCTCTTGGTCTAGGTAGACACAAAAAGATGAGGCAAATTTATAGAAGAATCTTTTTCTTTTAAGGCATGTTTGTTTAAGTAAGTAGATAAATCCACAAAGAAGCTGCAGCTTAGAAATACCAAATAATTTAAAATTTTCCAATATCAAAATACAGGAATTATGCAAATTCAGCATTCCACTAGCCTCAGTTCTCTTAAATAGTAATATTACAATATTTTGTAATGCTGTTCAGTAATTGGCAGTAGTTCCCAATTTACTCGTCATTGTTCAGAAGTCTCATGGATCATTTAAAAACTAAATCACTGTCATCAGTCTGTGAGTCTTTGTGTAGCTATAAAAACAAACCCTTCTCCTGGTTATCACAATATGTCAAACTATTTTGTAAATGATAAGAACCAAAGATCTTTCTTGATCTGTAAAACATTCAGGTTTTAGTCATTTGGTATTTGTTAGACTTGTGACTCTTCCAAGAAAGAAGGTTTTTAGGTGTGTATGTTCTTTATCATTTTTTCTTGCAGACTATTGATAAGTACGCTTAGGAATATCAGACTATTTTATTGTTGTACGTAATGGAAGCAAGTTCAACCTTTGATATCTCGAAGGCATGTTTACATGTGAATATAACAGCATTGTAGATCTTTTCCATGCTGATTTTGAAATGCTTGATTTAAGGTTTTTGACATATTTTATATTTCTTACTTATTTTGTAGGGACTGGGAGCAGACAGCAAAAATCTCTATCCTTTTCTACTTCCAGTTATCCAACTGAGTACAGATGTTTCTCAGCCTCCACATGTCTATCTTCTGGAAGATGGTTTAGAGCTGTGGTAAGAATGTTTCCTATCTGATTCTAATTTTGAAACAGTTATTTTTGTATCCCCAGAAGAAAAAATTGTAGAAAGCTTTGAATATTAAAATTGATATATTCTTGTTACCTTACCTTGACATCACCTATGTCGCACCTTTTCTCAGAAGACGGGAGAATAGGAAATTTATATACTCAGCTATTTTTAGTTGTGTTTCTTTTATAATTAATTTTCAGGCAGTTGATACTGAAGATACCATTCTGTAGTGATAATGAACAGCAAGACAAAAAGTCTAGATTCACTATAATATGCATGCTAAACTAACAGTTTGGTGTGCTTGACTTCAGAAGAACAGTGAGCCAATGGATCTCAGAGCTAGTTACAGGAATTGTCAAAAGTACAACGATAAAATGTAGATGTTACTTTCTATATCTCAGACTATTTGGTGACTGAACATAAAACAACAAGTGACACCCTCTTCAGTTTGCCATGAGCCTGATTTATTTGTTTGTGGTGCAGCTGATGCTGTAAGAGGGGAGAAAGTTACGTGGACCAAAGTCAGCACATACTTCTGAAGAATAGGAATACACAGTTTGTCTTCAAATAGTGAGCGATTCCTTTGATCTAAATTGTAGTAAATGAGATCTAAATTGTGTATTTCAATTACAAGTACTTAACCTACAAACTATACATTCTATGTACAGCAAAACTGAAATTTATAATGCTGGTGGCAGCAAGTCAAAGTGCAAGAGCTTCTCAAAATTTAGGATAGGGGCCTTTTACATGTATCAGTTCAGAACTTTTATATCTTTCTAATAATACTGATCTTGAGGTTGCTCTTCTGATGTCTATGCAGAAGAGTATTTTTAGATGTCCTAGAGCATCAGAGAAATCTGGATGGAGCTGGCAGAAACAGTTGGAACTCTAATGGCTTCTTCAGCCAAGATCAGGAAAAGAGCTATTCCACATGACCAGACATATTATTTAAATATGGTAGTCCCATGCCTCAGATCTAGGAAAAAACTGGAATTTGCTGCTGTGCCTTTAAATGCAAGCTTGATTTATAACTACTGTTTTCAAACCTCAGGAATTTTAAATTGTTATAAACAATGTATGGTAATCAGTGCATCGTTTCAGACATAAAAACCGTAAAGGTGTGAGCTGGTCCAGCACACCTTCTGCTTTGAGGTGTAGAACACAGCATGTGTTGTCCTTGCACTGTAAATATCCCTCTCTACCCACCTTCTCTGAGTTCCCTGGCTGGCTAATTTCTCACTGTTTTGTTTCAGAGCTTATGTTGTCTTTATAAAAAGACAGTAGCATGTTTTTCTTTGTTTTCCTACCCTGGCAAGACCTGTGCCTAGACTGATGAGTGTGTTGTAAGGACTATTGCTCTGCTTGAAGTATGCTTCTGATAATTGTTACACATTGTTGATAATATAGATGGTTTCTGGAAGTTAAAATGTTTACATCTGTCAAAATGATTGCTCAAAATGATTGCACTTGTACATCATCTGAAATATTTTGCTTAATCTGTTTTTAGGTTAGTGACGTTGGAGAACAGTCCATGTCTTACACCAGAACTCCTGAGAATATTTCAGAATATGTCTGCCCTTCTTGGTAAGTCTTTTACTAATAAAATTTCAGAGTTTTTTCCTGCTGCTTGTTGTTCATGCACTAAGCAACGCTCCTGTGGCTACAAGTACTATGGAAGCTTGCAAAATTATAACAAAAATTTAGGAACAGGTTTTTATTGTCTGACTTTCTCACCTTTTTTAATATTTATCATCTACTTACCTTAGTTCTCTATTTTTAATAAATTGGAGCTGCTGTACCCAAAAGATAAGACAAATTTCAGTTTATCATTTCAGAGGTTATTTTAAGAAGCTTCTGAAATTTAACACCAAATGTGCCAAGTGTTATTGGTATTGATTATATGGAATACTTGCCTGTTCCGTTTACAACCACAATGAAGTTACTGGCTTTTCCCTTGTTCAGTTAATAACAATGTAAGATGTTTTCAAACTACCTAAATATGTCTATAAACATTTGGGTCAAGCACTGAAATTAAAAACAGCAGTTTGTTGGCAAAATACAAACTTAATAATGAGAATTAAGATTCAGTGCTTAGGAAATACTGATATTTCAAGTGCTTTTGCTTCATAATTAAAGGGAGTATAAAAATTCCGTGATTTAATTTTATTATGTTAATATGTTTGTGTTTAGATCTTTAGCTGTGCTTTTGTAGGTTGCAAAGCTAGTAGAGCAAACGGGTTAATTTTTTTAGAGAAATGTGTTCATAGAATTACAGAAGTTAGGCTTTAAGTTGATAATTGTTTTCAGCACTTACTATTTTATTCTGACGGAAGGTCAGTAGAAAGTTACCTCATGGTAGGTGGGTGCAAGGTGATGTCTTCTGTTATTTCTCCTTGTATTCAAAATCTCTTATGACAAAACTGCTCTGTTAAGTAGTGGTTTTATAGTTAAATACTCCAGAGCTACCTCCAAAATTCTGTAGCTGCTGAGTACTTAATGTTGCCATCATCCGTAACTACACACCTACTCTTCTGCCTTCCTGTTCTGTGTCAATCGGAGGTAGTATCTGCTACAGGAAGCATGCACTGCATGAATGGCTGTGATTTTCATAGTTTCTCACACTGCTAATCTGCTTGAGTTAAATTCAGAAATACTCTGTATTTGTGGCGTGTCTCTTGCTACTGATATTTTCTCCCCAGTCCTCATGTGATACTTTTCAGAGTAGAGATAAGTAGGAATGGAAACCTTGGCATACTCTTCTAACAAAAGGTGGATGTATTCAGGAATATTCTATACTGGTAGTGACTTCCTTAATTTATGAGTGAATCCTGGAGAATAGTGATGCTCTCCTTTGGAAAAAAACCCCACATTATCAAGAGAATGTTATTTATTCTGAAAAATGAAAGCTGTATGATGCTAGTACAGCAAGCAGTACGGTTAAGCTGGGTGAGGTTTCCTTAGGATGAGCCTTCAAACATGCTTATGTCAAACTTTTTTTTTTCAGGGTTGGGAGTGAGTGGCAAAAACACAGCAGCTGATGTGTAATCACAGAATGATTTCATCCTATAGGCTTCTGTACTACTTTAATTCCTGAGCATTTTTCTAAGAAACTTTTTTTCCTGAGTGTCAAGTTTGTCGAAAATTTTGATTGCCGTAGCCCAAAATGATTTTTTTCCTGGCACATTTTGCCAGGAGGTGGAAACCATTCTGGGTATGCTCTTTGCGTACAAATTCTGTCTGTTGACATCAGGAGAATCTGACTAGACAGCCTCCACCTAACACAGCCATGGTATTGTGACACTTAAATAGAGCTGGAATTTTGGATTAGTGCTAACCTTATTTTAAAACATGGTAGTTAGAAAACCAGTATAATACTGCCATCCACTACCCCTCAGGGAGCTACTTAATTCAGGACACTTGAAAAAGAGATTCTTCACTTAAATCAAGTGCGACAGTAAAGGTGCAGCATCTTGCAAAAGAAAGTGCATTGATCAGTGATGATCAGCTGTGCTAGTTAATTAAATAACTGTTCAGTCTTAAACCTGTAGCAGGGTTTTTCCAGTATACCAGTAGCAGTATTCACCTGAAACTTCCAGCACTTAGTCAGACTCTTCCTGTCCTTCTTAGCATGATGATGTAGCTGTCAGAACAAGGTATTTTAACAGGGAAGTCAGAATTGCGAAGTCTTGTGTGACTTAACTGTCTCAGATAAGGCAAAAAAGATAATTTCTCATAGTCTAGCTTTCAATTCAGTCTGAAGTCATCGAAGTAAAAGTCGAAGGACAGATAAGGTGAAGGGAAGTTCTGAATAGGTAGTTACCATGCTTCTGTCTTTTGGAGAAGGGTGGAGAGCTAGTGACAAGATGCTCCAGAAATTAGTTCTTGAAAATACAATGTAAGGAATGTTTACCTCCTGACCTTTTTTTTCTGAATTTATTTTTACTGAATGGAATTACTGTAATATACCGTAATGTAATTATTTTTCTGGTATGTTTAGCTTCTACATCAGCATGCAAGTCATTCAGAAAAAATGTCAGAGGTCAACATGGATGAACTAGACGAGCTGGAAGACAGGGAGAGAATTAAATTGTGAAATTTTTGAACTGAAAGGGGAAAAGTATATAAATATTTCTGATTTTCCTTTTTTAACTAATCTGAAAATAATATGTAGTTTTTCCTTTCCAGGTATAATTGTCCTTATGAAAAGATCATTTTGTACCCATTTCAGGATACTACTGCTGTTGGTAGTGGATGTCAGAGGAGTTACACAAGTCAGTTAGATTTGCCTTCAGGAGCAGAATGTTGCATTTGATATGAGGGCTTGATTTCACTTGCATAAGTGACCGACCTTCAAAGATTCTGGTGCTATCACTGATGTACAATAATTATTCACAGCATAATTGCCATACTTGATTTTCAGTTCAGCACTGCTGCTACTGTTTAAATTCTGTTGAAATGTAATTGCCCTACAGAGGGGTTGGAGAGTCTCTTTAATACAAGTCGTGCAACGTATTGAATAATGCGGAATGGAGACATACATTAATTATCTGAGGATGGAAGCATTGCTGCACTGAGGCTGCTTAAAATGACAGCTGACTCTGATACAATTTCAGGTTGGGAATATGGTCAAAATCTAGACATACCTGTTCCGAGAAGCACCAGGTTTAATGTGCATGGGCTGTGTTTTTAAAGGTACTGGCAAAAACCAGATTACTGGAACTGGACTAACTCCTCTGATCCAAAAAACCTGGCAAGAGAATTGATGTATAATTCGCTTTTAAATGTAGTTACTTGAACATGAGATCTTTCTAGAAAATTTTGCTAAACATTGAGCTACAGATAAGTGAGGGAAGTTCTGTCATTTCCATTGCATTTGTCATACCTGTTTATTCCTTTTGACCTGAAGTACAATTTTTGCTACACATATTTTATTACCTTTCATCAGTTATCACAGAATCACAGAACGGAAAGTTATGGAAAACTTAGTAGTACTTCATGTTTGTATGACCATTTAGTTACGACTGGTCTACTTGCTTCAGTGTCTGAAACTTCAAATATGGTTGTATGCAGCAAAGAAAAAAACACAAATGCAGACCTCTGAGGAGAACGCAGTGTGTAACTCTAATATGCTACTGAAGCTAAACTCATAGATATATTGGACTCTTTTGATGAGCATGTTGGATTGATAGGTGATCTCTTTTCAAGTCAAGAGACATAAATATGCAAAATAAATGATAACAAGTAGTGACCTGTCTGAGTACTGACATACGAATGTACTCATGAATGCAAAGCTGTCTTATGGCCATGTCAAATGGAGGAATATTAATTAATGTTCTTTTTGTTAGGTAGAACACAGAATGTTCTACCTAATGGATGGGGGGAAAAAGAAAATCTGCTGAACCTCCCAGAACTTTACAGATGTTATAATGGAAAATCAGCCATGGTCATAGTGTTCTGTTATCTGATACTTTTTTGGTAGAAGGTTTTATATATAAATATCACTAGGTGTAAGCCACACTTTCATACAGGCTGATTTCATCTAAGCCATGGGAGACATACAAAGTCTTAGCCAGATGCTGATTCCATGTGGTAAAGGATTTTTATTTAAAATTCATATAAAAGTATTTTCCTGTTGCCTCTCCATGATGATTTTATTAGATGTTTTAAAGGTGATGGAGCTGAAGTCCGCTTTCTTTACCAAGAATAGTTTGTCTCCCAAACTGGTTTTAAGAAATTTTATCCCTTGGAGGTTTTTTGGTCTTTTGCCTTGTTTTTAGACAATGTGGACTTTCTGCACTAGTATCAACATCCATGTGAAACTTCGAAATTTTTCGTTTTGCTGTGACTTTCGCTTATACATGTTCCAGAGTGATTTTTTTTTTTCTTAAACAGTCTTACAGATAGTGCCTGAGGATATATCTTTTTTTCTCTCTTGAAGCTGCTGCTGTATATCATCTTCTGTGTGTATGTGTCTCTTAGACGGGTATGCTCTCATCACTGAAGTAACCAAGCTATGCCCTTCAGCTCAGTGTTTGTCAGCTCAATGCCATTTGATGTGGCATCTGGGTCAGACAAACAGAACTGCAATCTTTATTTCATTCTTTCTGCTCAGCATTTAGTGACTCAATGTAAGAGAGATCATTTATCAGTAATTGCAAGTCTCTAAAGTATGTGTTTCATTTATTCTGTCTTTAACATCTTCTTATCCCAGTATTACATCCAAAACCTGACTTTTGTTTGTTTGTTTTTTGTTTTTAATTAGCATTGGCTTTTGAGGTCATAGGATTTCTTGCGCTTCCGTTTGAGCACGAGAGCTGTTGTCATCCCACTTCCATAACTGTCTCTGCAGGAAGAGAGAACCTGATTGGCACTGGATCTAAGATCTTTTTTCTACTTGTTGGCATCTGGCACTATAAGTTGTGAGAGGATAAATACTTTTAGAAGCAAATCATCTTGGTTATACTTCAGTTTGATGATCAGGTTCTGAATTGTGATTTCTGTTTTTTCCAGAGCTGAGTTCAGAAAACCTCAAAAATTGCTTTAAGATCATCAATGCTTATATTTTCTTATCGTCATCTGAATTTTTGCAGGTATGTTACCATTATATGAAGATTCATATTACCACCTCAGTTCCTTACTGGCAAACTGGTTTTTCTCTCGTCTTGGAACATACCATACACACAAACATTTATACTCTTATTCATTTATGGTATACAAATACAGTGTTCTAATGTTAGCTCTTTATGGTGCACAATGGACACACATATCAGATTTCAGAAATATTATTATTTAGAATTAATGCTTTGCGGATTGATTTAGTAGTTCCGTATCTGAAAAGGTCCTGTGTTGGGTAATAATAGTTACTCTAATTATCCTACCAGATTACAATTATGAGTATAGGTTCTAGCGAGAGTTGAACTAGAGATATTATGCCTTGTTGTCACACGTTCCTCATTAGAAATATCTTTGAGATTAATTGTTTAAAAGTCCTGCAATGTTAAAAACTCAACAAAATGCTTAGATTAGGTTTTAATTAGTTTAGGAATGATGAACATTTTAGCAGATGCAATCTTTGAAGAGAAACTGTGTCTTTGGACATATGTAAACCCTAAGGAGTTGAGTTTTTAAATATATACAAATGCATAAAATGCTTTGCATAATACCTTCTTTTTCGTTTTATTTCAGATGTATGCTGCTGACTTATGCCGGTCATTTTGTGAGCTTTTGAAGGACATAACTACTGAAGGCCAAGTTCAAGTTTTAAAGGTGGAGTATAATGAAAATAATATCCAGATACTCAGCTCTGTACATGTAATATTTTCAAGTGGAATGTAGAACATGTAGAAGAAACCAACGTATTTAGCAGAACTTGACATTGGAGTCAGTGGTGGTTTAACTATTTATTAAAGTCTGTGCTTGTGTGTAGAGACCTAGTGAGTATAGAGCAAACTTTTCCAATCTTTATTGAATGTTGTATGTGTGTGGTCTCCATGAAATTCCTTTGCGTCCCATACTTGTATTTGTACCAGACAGAGAGTGCAAACAGTCTTTGTTTGCCTTTGGCATAAGTTGCTGTTATAGTGGCCAAAACTGCTTAAATGGAGTTGCTAAAGGTTTTTCAAAGTACCAGAAAGTATATTTTCATATAACCTTCAGATGGTGTTGTGGAACTCATAAGCTTTTGAAATATTAATAATGATACTTTGAATCTGTCTTTTGAATTTCAGAAAATGAAGCTGGAATATACATTGAAAGATAACTGAGTAGTAGCTGTAGTGTACTACTACTACTACTTACATTTCCAGTGGTTGCACTAACAAGGGGCTCTGTGTGTCTTATAATAACTTGGACTGGAACTCAATTAATTGTAAATGCAATGGAGGATATAAATAGGATCCCACCTGTCTCTTTGGTGGGTCACACAACTGCTTGCAGAACCCAGGACAGAAAAGAGCTGAAGTTGATAGCCTTCCCTGTTTGTAGATACTGCTGGGAGGAGCTTAAGCACTCTAGTTCTGAAATTTAAAATGTCAATTCCAGGCTATCAGTGATATTATTTAAAGTCTATAGTTGCACAAATGTTTTATGCAGCAGCTTTAAATCAGATTTCTAAAATGGAATTACGCTGCTAATACAGAATCATTTATTCACTTGTGTCCCAGTGTGGTCTTGCATTAACTGCAAGATTTGTCTAGTAAACTTTGAACAATTTCCTAGTATGCCCTCTTGATTCCAGAGGGATAAGTGAGCTGTAATCCTTGTAAATATTTCTAGAAAAAGCAAAAATTTTGTCAGGCTTCACTATGCTGACTTGTTAAACAAACAAAAAAAATATCCAAGATAAGCATTGGGAACAGAAACACCCGGGGGTGTTTTCTGTAATAGTTTCCTACTTTGGCTGGATTGAAAGTAGGCATTAGAACAGTAAATAAATTAATAAAGTTAAAATAAAATTAATAAAGTTAAAATAAATTAATAAGACTGATAAGACAATTTATTGCAAGATTGCTGAGGCCTATGTGAGTTGGTTTGCTAATTATCTGACACAGACAATAAAAGGTTTGAAAAAACTGTGCAAGGAACAAATGACTTGGCCAAAACTTCCAGTAGCCAGAAAGATGAGTGGGGGAAGAGTTATGCTTACCTCTGTATGTAGCTTCTTTTATCCCTCTGCATATTAAAAGTCTACAAAATTGAGAGGCATTGGAAAGGGTGAATTGCTTAACACTTTTCTCAAGGCAAAAAATAGAAATGAAATTAAATGAAACTAGTAGAAACAAGGTTCAAAAAGGAGAAAAAATATTTAGGAGAGATTGGACTAGAGCACAGAAGAGTAGGTCTTTGTGGAAATTCCTCTGAGGTAGAAGTCAATGGAGACTATGAGTATTTAAGTGAGGTACCTTTATGATACCTTTATGTGCTTCATAAACACATCAGTGTTTTTATACATGTGTGGTCTCTGTCTTTCCCTGGAAGTAGGAGTGAGCATCTCTCAGCCCATTATTCTCACAGTCTCTTACCATCTCCGTCGTGGTGCGAGGGGAGAGCACAAACATCTGGGCAAAAGGAAAACTGAAGAAGGCAGGAAACAAGTTACTTCAGGAAACAGCACATGGTGGGGGGGAAAGGAGCTGAAAAGCAAAGAGTAAAGAGTTTAAACATTGGGAACCAAAGCAGGGTACACAGAATAGCACCTCTGAGAGCACACCTGCAAAGAGCTGGTAGGTCCTAACCAGTGGTTTCTCAAAAAAGTGACAAGACAAAGCTATGGAAATAAGCCCTGAACTGCTGGTACTTTGCCCTGTCAACCACCTCAATCTGCTGCTTTTCCTGGAACCTGAACAAGGTCCCTTCTTCCAAACCATCTCATCAACTTTGCCTGGGCCGTAGGGAGGCTTGTGGGGTGTTTGGCTAGATGGGTTTCATTGGCATGTTAGCTTTCACCATGTGTGTTTATGCAGATCAGGTTTGCAGAATATTAGAATATAGTTTCAGAAATCTGGGGTTTGCAGAACATCCTATGAGCACTTTATATGTGTATACCAGTACACATGGTTTTAAAGCTTCAGTTAATATTTATGAATGTACTTTACTAATTGTCTACTTTTCTTTTGTTCTTAAGGTTGTAGAAAATGTCTTAAAAGTCAACCCTGTGTTGGGTCCTCAAATGTTTCAGCCCCTTCTGCCATCAGTATTCAGGGGGATTATAGATGGGGAGGTAAGAGTTGCTTTAACTACTCGGAAAATGACAGTACCTTCCATTATCTGGCCCAGTCTTTTCATATTGATGTTGCATTTTCTCTTGTTTTAAGAGCATCTGATAGATTTTTGACATCTATTTTAAAAGTTTGCCAAAGTAACACAGTAACACAAGATAAAAACCAACATATCTGTCACCTGTTTTGTCACATAGTGTTTATTTTAATAAAACAGCACAAATTTTATTCTGCTGTTCGGCCATCCCTTCGCTATTAACACTTTTAAGGGCTGTAACTCTATGCCTAGTTAATCCTTACTAGGTGTTGGAGGTTTTTGTTGTGGTTTTTTTTAAAGACACATACTATTCCTTTTTAAGTGTACCTGGACCAGGGAAAAACAAACTGGACCAGGAGAGTATCAATTTGACCTTCTATTCCTAATTGGCATATCTAATATGAAGATCTGAAGGATGTGAGAATGCTTTGTGTGAGATAGAGTTTTTAAGATTTTGCTGGCTTAGATGTCTTAACTTCTCCCTTTTTTCTCTTTGTATTTAACAAACTTCTATGTTGGATGAAAATGAGTAAAATCCAATATGCCTTAACTGTGTTGAACCTTTCAGTTCTAGCAGGAATCAGTGGGTGGAATTCTTCATGCTTTTTGACTTCTTTGATCAAAACCTTTGTTTTTTTCCAGTTGAAGACTTTCAAATATCAATATGTGGCCCCAATTATTGAGTTGAATAAGATTTCCAGATTTAAGCCAAGTAATACTATGTAGCAAAGTACTTTCTGCTGTACAAAGCACAAAGAGAGAGAGTGGATTATTAAAATGTCTTCTGATTTAAGACAGAAGATTTAAGACAGTCTGATTTAAGACTAATAAATTCATTGTACCCTATTCAAAATGTATTAATCTGGGTTATCATTTTCAGGTAAATGTTGGCATTTTCTTTTTTAAGTAGGCTATTCTACAAAATACAGTTATATTGTTACGTGCTGAATTTAATATGAAAAAATCTATACCTTCTTTTAAAAGTAATAACCAAGGATAATAAACTAATGAACTTATTACTGTATCCAGTTAATTTTGAGATACCTGCAGACTAGTTATTGGCAAATGTTTTATAGTTTCTATCTGAAAAAAGTAATGACTTCAGAAATGCTAAATGTTTTTAATGTTGCTGAAATTGTAAGCAGTAATTTGGAACCATAATCCACTTCAAAAGTAATTTTTTAACAGTACAGTAAACTGTTAGTTCCTTAAGATACAGGTTTTAAAATTGAAAGTGAAATCAGCTTGCAAGTAGTCTTGGCTGTTTGGACGAAATTGACTTTGAAATTGCCACGGTTTTCATATTGTAAGAACTGAGAACTCTGTAAAGATTGGTCACTCAGTTTTCTGTTCCTAGAGGCTCTTAAATTGCAATTTATAATTTAAAATACAGTAAAAGACATAAGGGCTGCATACAAGTATTTTCCATGTATTGCTGCTCTGTGTGTCCAATACTTTCTTTTAGTTAAATTAAGCACCTTTTGTTTTGGTTCATTTTTGTTTCAGAGATACCCAGTGGTGATGTCTACTTATCTGGGGATCATGGGTAGAGTTCTACTACAAAATGCAAGGTTTTTTTCATTACTTTTGAGCCAGATGGCATGTGAATTGGGTCAGGAGGTAAGGTTTATTGTCCTTTTTTATCCTTTTGGGTTTTTTGTGTCTCAGTATTTCAGCTGTATTACATAGGGAAGTTTTGCCTTCTTTCGACCTGAAGAAACTTTTGCCTCGATTATCCATGCTTGTTCCTGCCCAGTTCACCTTGAAAAGGGGCTCTACCCCCTCCTGTTCTCTTTTCCCTGAACACCCTGTAACAACTTTTCCATGTTCCCATAATTACTTAAAACATCCCATTAAAATTTTTGTTTCGTCCCTGAATTCTCTTCCTGCTGCATCGCACAATGTAAACCCCCTTAGTTCACACACGGTTGTAGGGTGAGAATTTCTTTCCCTGTGCCATCTTGATGGGTCTGCCACCATGGAGAATGGTCTTACCGTTCTCCCCTGGGTTTCTAGAGTATCAGGTTCATTGTGCTACAGTTTCACTTCTGAAGTTACTGAGGTTCTTTTGCTACAAGTGTTGCATTATGTCTTTAAGTGAAATTTTAGTATTTTCTTTTCCGGGATATAACACAGTTTTCAAACAGATAATGACAAGTCTTTTTTTTCTTTTTATATTTGTCACTGTGTAGGTAAAACACAGTAAGTCCGTGTGCTTTGTCTGTATGAGACTGCTAGGGGAAAACTGAATAATTCACTGTCCTGAATTAGTTCCCTCTTCATAAATGAAATGCAGTTCAAACATCTAGGTTACAACTAATGGTATGGAGGGTTCAGTGCCTGGAAGCATTGTCATAGAAAATTTAAAAAGTACCTGTTGCTTACTACTTCTGTCAGATATACAACTGTATAGTGCATTTCCAAGACTAAATAATGTATTCAATTGGTAGAAAAATTAAAATAAATTATTTTCTAAACATGCTGATGTACTCATAGCTGAAAAGGAATGTTGTGTTTCCCATTGCAGGTGGACCAAATTCTTGGTAACATGATTGAAGTGTGGGTTGATCGGATGGATAACATCACTCAGCCAGAAAGAAGAAAACTTTCTGCTTTAGCATTGCTTTCTCTTCTGCCATCATTGAATAGGTAAGCAAATGTACAATACCTTAAATAAGAATGCGTCAAAGGCCCTTGGAATGGTTTTTAAAGTATTTCACAATTCTGCAGCTAAGTATTCCAATATAAGTAGTTTTATTTGTTCTTTCCCCCCCCCCCACCAAGAGAAACTTAAAAAGATAGAAGTTCCATGTTACATTATATTAACTTCTTTTTTGGCTTCATAGCATTATAGTAACCTTTCTTCTATTTTATAGGAAATGTCATTTAGTAAAAGTGAGGAACTAGCCCTGCAGATTTTATTGACGATTCTCATTAACTCTGAACTATCTGCTTCTCTCATCTGTGATTAAGTAGTTGTTTTAGTTGGCATGTTAGTATTTTGCTGTCCCTTCCAGGGAACAATGTTCAGTTTTCTTTCCTGTTGTAGGTAATCTGAACTTTCATCCTGGTTTTCTCCTTCATGACGTTAAAAGGAACAATTGCTGTGAAACAGTTTTTGCACTCTGGATTTTATAGCAAGCAGGTGTTACTATTGTCCTTTCAGTAGCCATCATCATTGCTGGATGTACATGGAAAATGAAAGTTTTAAATGAAAATGCTGAATACACTGACTTCTAAGTTGTCATTGCTAGAATTCATGTTTAAGTGAGAGTTCAGTCCATGTTTGACATTCAGGAAGACAAGGCTGCATGAGTTTACCTTTAGTCTGCTGGGTTTCCTGAACAATCTTTAAGTATTGTCTGTTGGGAATTTAGATGTTGCTCCCAAATCCTAAAAGCTGTGTTAGTATCTGTAGAATATGTAGTGTCTGTCAAAGCTGTAGACTGCATAGTCACTATCTAAAAAAAAATCAAGGAACACTTACATGTAACTTAGAGACTTCATTGCTTTTTATATGCACAGAAATTTTCCTTTTTTTGTCAGGTAGATAATCAGGATAACCATCTAGCTAAAGGTGAACCAAACAGTTGCTTTATGAGATGTTTTTTTCCCAGTAAATGTAACAGTATTATGTTGTTTATAAGTGTATTTGAAATGTGTTCAAGGAGGTGTTAGCTAAAATTTAAGGTGCTAAACTACATCTATCTTCCTGTGAAGTTTCTTTTAAAGACAGGAAGGAAAAAAAGAAATTCCTTTTGAAAACGATGTTATTTTGGACTACCTTCAGCTGCTCCAGATTTCCTGCTGTAAAAGCCAATTATTTCTGGCAGTCTTTAACATAATAAAACCTTCTGCAAATGACAGCTTTATTTTTCAGTTACTCAAATCGTTTAAGAAAGCTGCTTCTCAAAGAAAAAGCCTCTCTTTAGTGGACATATTTATGTCAAAGCTATGAAAATTTCACTTATACAATTGATAGACTGCCAAACCTACCTTCAGACAAGAGTGTGTGAAATGGATTCTGTCAATTGGTTGTTTCTTTTACTAGAACAATGTGAGTTACTCTGGTTTTGCCATATCACGGGGCTTATACTTGCTGCATCCTGTATCTGTAGGCTTCTTGTGCAAGCCCATTTGCACAGTTGAAGCAAAAACGTTTTAAATACAATACAGTATTTAAACAAAATGTTTTCATTCATGTAAGTGATGCCTTAACTGTCCTC
>VZTI01003215.1:15850-67845 GCA_013397865.1 Struthidea cinerea
GCGGGAGGCGGTGGCGGGAGCGGGCGGGGTGAGTGTGGCCCCTGGCCCGGCTCCGCGGAGCGCCCTTAAAGGGGGCGGGCGCGGTTGGGGGCACCGGGCAGAGTTGCCGGCAGCCCCGGGGACGGTCGTTTGTGCTGTGGAGCAGCGGCCTTGCTCGTTCCCCCCGGAACGGGCCTGTGGCCGAGGGCGGGGGCCTCAGCCGGTGGGTCGAGAGGGCAGCGCGGGCGGGCCGTCGTGGCCCCGCGAGTGCCCGTCCGTGAGGGGCTGGGGCCGTTTGTGGGCGCGGGGGAGCTGGCGGGGCGCGCAGCGACAGAGCGGACACGGACAGGCCTTCGGGGGCAAAGTGCTTGCAATTAATTTCCTTTTTTTGTCGTTGTTTTGGTTTGGTTTGTTCTTGCTTGGTTGGGGTTTTTTGTTGTGTTTTGTAGTTTTTCTCCCACAGCACCGTGGCAGTGACTCAGTACCCTGGGGGAAGGGGAGGTCCCTGCGCGGGGTCTACCTTGTGTCAGCCAAGCACTCGCGGGTGTGAGCGGGGTCACGGGCGAAGTGACATCGCTTGACATCCCTTCAGCGAGGTTGTGAAGCACTCACACTCCTCTCTTTGCTTGAGGAGAGGAGGTCCGAGCCAGCAGAGCAGCCCCCAGACACAGAAGGAACGTGCTCTGGGCCCAGAATCCAGGGGAGATTTGTCAGTGCTTGTAGCTGATGCGCCTTTTCTTCCACACGAGTGAAATTAATTAACCAGTAGTCATACTTCACGGGATGGGTTTTGTATCTGGAAGAGAGTAGCACTTCCTGCTGCACCTTTAGCAGTTCTCTTGAAATGCTTGTCTGCAGCAGTGTTGGCTGTGGTGGAGCTGAGTGTTCTCAGGACGTCCTGCACATGGGCTTTACTAGGTACTGCTGGTGAATTAACGCTGTGAAACGTATGAGTTATACACTATGTGAATCTCCGTGGTGCACGAAAACTTAGAAAGTTTGTTTTAAGTTTTGAGGCTGTGTACTTTATAGGATGCATTTGAGAGCTTAGAGACTGTGTTTAGATCCTTTTTCTATACTGTGACATATCTAGCACTTCTTTTTTTTTGTGTGGTTCTTGATTTGCATTTGTCTGTGCACACAGTTAAGCAGTTTAGAAGAATGATTTTTGATTGGATTTTTGTCACACTATCTAGAAAAAAATATGTACTGTAGCAATGAAGAGTGGTGTCAGACTGTTAGTGTTCTCTTTAATGCAAAAATGAAGAATACATACTTTATGGATTGAAGTTTCATTTGGGAGAAGTATGCTTATTTAAAGTTGTGTAAGCAAATGTATGTAATAAAATAAGTTTATTTGTAGCTGAGTCAGACTCTCACAGGATTGATTTCCTGCTCTTTCTCATGCATTAAAGAAAGGAAGAAGTCTGGAAAAAGTTGTTTTCAAAAGTCTTTATTTTGAAGTTGTATTAAACTTCTATGTAATAGGCCCGTTCTTCAAATTTCCTTTGCTGATAGAGTGAATTGCAGTGCAGTCTAGTAAAGTGCAAGAGTTCTGGACAGATCAAAGTCTCATCAAAATAGGAAATACTTATGAATTGTTGCCTTGTTCAGCTAGCTGATCCCATGAAGATGTGTACTTCTGCAAAAGCAGTTTAGCACAACAAGTGACGAACACTGATAGGATGTATTGGAGGAATTCCACAAACACTGTTATGGGCATTTGTTGCAAAAATTGGGCTGGCATTGCTACCATTTTTACACAGTAATCTCCCTGGTAGCCCATAGTACTTGTTGAGCTGTGTTTGTTTTGATTCTTGTACTCTGAGGAAGGCTTGAATGAAACCAAAAGTATTATTGTGCTGTGCAGCATCAGGGTCTGTTTTTGGGGCAGACAGTCCCCAGCTTGTGGTTTCCAGGGTGAGTTGTGTTCGTTTGGCATCTGAGGTAATTGGAGGTGTGGATGTCATTTGAAGCTGTGACCACAAAATGTACCAGTGTCAAGGCTTGTCCTGATAGTTCTGAATAGTATTTTGAATGAAGTATGGGGAACAAATTTGTTCTAATTAATTTATTCATGATACAGTAATAAACCCCCTGAATTTTAGTGGATAGGTCTAGAAGCCTGGTAGAGCCTACAGCAGTTACAGTACTGCTTCAGCAGTCTTGTATCTGTATGTTTAGCAGTGTATTTAGACAGGTTCTAAAGGGCTACTTTGTGTTTATTTCAGTTGGAAAGTGTATTTATTTAAAGACTTCAGTTAAGACTGTGAAATGATGCTCAAGTTACAGAAACAATTTCAAATGTGGAATAAGCAGAGATAAACCCAGACTACTGGAGAAGGACAATGAGCTCACCTTGGCCTTCGGTTCAGAACATCCATGGACAGGGGGTACTGTGATTGTCCCTAAAGGAAACATTGACCTGAACCAGTGCCTGGAACTTCAGCTTCTGTGGTTTCGATAGCCTGGACTCAAACAAAACACACCATGCAGTTTATCAGGGGAATGTCCTGAAGCACTTGTAGTGGTGCTGTGCACATTTAATATGGGGGCAGTTGTTTGAGTTGTGCAAGGGTGCAAAAATGCAGTAGTTCTCACAAGAACCTTGGTTGTCATAAAGGCCACACCTGGCTGTCTGTTTATGTGAAGCAGGGCTATGACTTATTTATATGGGAAATTGAGGTAATTATTGATGAGCTCGTAGTAATGAGTGCAATACTCTGCAAGGATGACAGAGTGGATGGTCATGTAAATTGCTAAATGCTCATGTGTTGTGGTGGGAAAAATATTTATAAATTCTGCTGCCAATGGCATTAATCATTCTGAGTAGTTTTAAAACAGCTTTTCAAATTTGATTAATTTCAAGTGTGATGTTTTTATACTAAATCCTTGGGCAGCATTTCAGGTAACTAAATATGTGACTGTGGATGCAGGGAATTCCAGCTGGCACATGTGTGTGCGTCCTTAACAGTTATTAAAACCGGACCTGAAAAGTTTGTGGCTGTTGAGATTCTAAAGTCCCCTGTGATTTTTCTGTATTGCTGTAACATCGTCAGTATCTCTCTGCTGGAAGCAAAGCAGGGAAAAGAAAATTCAAAGTGATAACGAATTTGAGATTTAAATGATGTCACTAGTTGATACTATAGAAAAGTATAGTACAGAGAAATGGTTCTGATCCTGAGGGTAGATTGTGGATTACTGCTCAGGAGATTAGTGATAATTGGTTATACCAAAGTGTCCTATCATGTCAGCTTAGTGTCAGGATGTTCCAAAACATTCAAGAGCCCTAACCCAGATGATTTTAAACAATAGCAAAATCTGCCTTCTGTTTTACTGGTGCTATAGTCAACTTCGTATATTAACTAGGTGTTTATTTATTATGTGTTTGGTGAACCAGGTATTTGCAGTTTGGCAGCTTAAAAAAAATTGTAGTGAAGGGTTCTGAGAGTACTGTCAGGAACCTGCAGCAGTATTTTTGAGGCCTAACAATTAGCTTCTAGGTAATGGATCTGTAATACGTTTCCATGATTCTAAATAGGTGCTTAAAGTGAAAAGTAGTGGTTTTTAAAAGCTGACAAAAAAAATATCAAGTACTTGTACCATACTGAGTAAACCCAGTGCAATTTCGTACAGCATATTGATTGTGTAACCTTTCAAAAATTTTAAAGAAGAAAAAAATTAATTGTGATTTATCTTCTGTGTGAAAACAAGCAAATAGTGATAGGCAGCCATGTTGTAGCACTAGCAGTTTGGAGGAAAAAACCACAGATTTTCCACTCCACCCAAAAGTAGATATGTAGGACTGTGATTTTAACCTGGGGGCAGAATAAATATCTGAAATTCTGGAGCGTTTGTTTAGGAGAATGACCTTGGAGCTGGTAAGGACCTCAAACAGTTATCTTGTCAGGCTTAGCCTCTCTCCCAGCCCTTCCTCCCAGTGATTCTTCACTAGATGTTTGTTCAAATACCTTTCTTTGGGCTGCGTTTCTGATGGGTATTCGTCAGCCTCCCCAGGTGATCTGTTGGAGGGATACCATGTCCCTACTGGTAGAAACATTTCCCTTATGTCATTTCCATGTGTTGTTTCCATGTGTCAGGGAAAGCAGTAATCATTTTTGAAGCAAGGTATTTAAAAACTACATGCAGAGCATAAGAGCTGACTTACATTGTTGGTCAGGATACAAGGGTTACTTTTCCTGTCTTGTAGTCTTCACGCTAATGCAGCTCTGTATGTTGCTATTTACCAAAACAGAGAGAAACATTGAGTTGACTTTTGTGTATTGTGCTCCTCTATAATCCTCCACTACCCTTCTGCTTAGCTGGACACTGCCAGTTGTTCCTCCTTTAGTAATTCCCTCAGTTGTGTATTCCTACTTGAGAATAATATCCCATGTTTCTCTTTTTGAGAATGATCTTACTTCTTCATCGGCATATTGGAATCGCCTCAGATTCTGTTTCATGACACTTCAGGTAAGCTCTCCTGTCTGTTGATTGGATCAAAGGCTTTTGTTGCTCTTGTATCCAAGATACAGAATTAAGTTTATGAAAGAAGAAGAGTTTAAAGTGCTGAGACTTCACTGTTCTTCAGGAAAAAACCAAAACCAACAGCAAAACAAAACAAAAAAACCTCCAAACTTGGAAAAAAAAATTAAAAATTGCTTTTACTGCTTCTGGTAGTGGAGGTTTGATTACATGTTTTGGCTTAAGTTTGCTTTAATAAAGATAGTTATGTAAGATGATAGGCAGCATGCAAAAATACATCTTTGGGTCTTCTAGTTGATGAATTATATCTCTCCATCAGGTAAGAGTTTCCAGGGCCTGCACTTCCACTTTGGGATTCTTTTGTCATTTCGAATTGCTGTGTTTATCAGGGGAAAAGGAAGTGATTGTTCTGGTTTCTTAAAATGTTTTGGGGTCATCTGCACTGACAAAAGTAGAAGTGTGCCTTTTCTGCTTAAAGTGTAGAAAAGTCTTGGCATTTTGTTGATTATTGGGTTCTATTTGAAGTCTTTCAGCTCCAGAGAGATGCTTTTTCCTCTGGAAAGTTTGTAATCAGAACTTAAACAAAAAATACAAGATGTGAAAGTCATAAGAAGAGGGGACAGATATGGGGGTGGGGGTTGGTGACTGAATTTCTGTACATCTCCTGATAAGCAGTAGGTAAAAATTGTTACTTCTGTGCCCTTAGTTTAATATACCTATTTAGAATACAAAAACTTGTGATATTGGGGAAGGAGAGAGATAAGAAAGTTTGCCTGATGATTAGCAGCACATAGTAGTGTTCTGCATTAACAGAACAGATTGCTACAGGGACTACTGGGAAAGTTAGGCTTTTTATTCTTAAAGTTACAATGCTAGCTTTCTAAGGGAGGAGGGGGTTTGCTCTTCCTTGGTTAGTACGCGGCATACACACTGTCCTTGTCTTTAAAAGCTTTTAGTACTGCAGTTGCTTAATCTTGCCTCTTGAGATTTAATGTGTAATTTCTGCTGAATCTATTAGTTAGGATAAAAGCTGTAAAACTGATTATTACAGTGGTAAGGCAGAGCTGTCAGTTTATCAGATCAGATCAAACAGAGGATTGAGGATTTTCGTCAGGGGAGATAAAAATGATGCATTCAAACTATTTAGAGTTTTGTGTAAGAAAGTAAAGAGGACTGGGCTAAAGTCAGAGCAAGTCAGTGAAAAAAAACTTGGAAATAATGCAGGAGTTGTGTATAGCATTGAAGCAGATCGACTCTCAGAGGACAGTGTAAAATGTGTACTGGAATGGCTCAGTTCTACCACCTCAGCTGTGCTGATGCAAGAGCCTGCTGAGCTTCTTAAATATGAAGAGAGACTTAAACCCTTGGAGAAGGAAATCTGGCAGAGCTGAGTAAGTTCATGCAGGCTGCTTTACAGATTGACAGCCAGCCATTGTAGCCACACTTGAAGCTGCATCAGAGCGAGCCACCCTAACGCTGGCTCCTTGGCTGAAGCGACCAGATGGCAGACATCAGCGTAGGGGGATTCTGTGCCCTCACGTTGGCCAGAAGAGCCTGGATGGGAGAGTGGGAGCTGTGCAGTGTCTTTAGGAGGATGTCTAAGGACAGAAAGGAACTGCCTCAAGATGTTTGTAGTAACTCGCCCATTCAGACATCTCTGTATGGAAGGTGATGACTGGGCTCCACTTATTAAGGGAGCTCTGGACTTGAAGAAATTTTGTGTCTCTGCCTCATGACTTGTCCTGTGAATATATCTAATGCATTTATTTCTTTTAGAGCAGCCACTGATATTTTCATGCATATACTTTAATTCACTCTTGTTTGTATAGTGGCAGCACTCACTTCATTTCAAGTCTGGCGAAACTTTTTTCATAATTTGTCTAGAGTTGTGAATTGTCTATGATGATTATAGGAGGTCATTAATTGAGATTTGGAGTATACAGACAATGTCCAAAATCCTGATCAACTTAGTTCTTATAGCCTGTATGTTGACTAATTCTTTGGTAAATGCAGAAATGTTAATTACTTGTAAAATTAATTGTTGTAGGTGTAATATCAATAGACTGTAATATTTCAGAACTTCAGTTTTGCATTTATGGCACAAATTGCATACAAAATGGCAAGCTTTTGGGGAAATGCAAAACAGAAGCCATTTAGTATTTAAGTGGAAGGAAGCTGCTATTAGTTTGTTGGTGATCATTTGCCTCTTTTGGGAAGAGTCTCAGATTGGTATCAGAATATTTTGATATGATCATGGCTTTTGGGGGATTTTTGCTTTAAAATGTAATCTGAAAGGTAAAAAAAAACACAACTAAGCAATATTATTTTAATTTAAAATGCAATCAGTAGTGGGCCAGCCTGTGGGATAAGTGGGACAGCTTATTGAATTTGGACCACAGGCTACTTCCAGCCTCAGGCAAAGAGAAGGAACTATACTGAGTGAGAACGTTGACTTAGTGGAATCTGTAGCTCAAAGGAGAGTTCAAAATGACCTGGAAGGTTGATGAAAAGACAATGCCTGGAAAATAAGTCCCTGAAGCATATTCCATTTGTCAGTGTACTTGTAGCTGAGTTGATACTACTTATGGAAATAATCACTACTGTGTTCTCAAATATCCTAGTGAGAAGCCTAAAGTCACTCCTAAACCAGAGAGTTTGAGAAGGAACTTTTCATTTAATGGATTGGATCCATAAGAAGATGGTTTGATTTTTGCTTATCATCCAGTGTACTGTTTTCAGCTGGGATAGAGCTACATTTCTTCACAGGAGTTTGCATGGGACTGTGTTCTGTATTTTTTCCTGGAAACAGCATTGATAACACAGGGATGTTTTCATTATTGCTGGGCAGGGCTTGCACTGAGCCAGGGCTTTTTCTGCTCCTCACCCCACCAGTGAGTAGGCTGGGGGTGTGCAAGGAGTGGAGAGGGGACAGAGCCAGGACAGTTGACCCCAGCTGACAATAGGGATATTCCAGACTGTGTGGCATCATGCTTAGCTGACATGGAAGGAGGTTGGCCAGGCTGCTGTGACTTTGGAACTGTTGGAGCATTGTTGGGTTGCTGGTGAGCAATTAGGGGTTTTTTGCATTATTCATTTTCCTTGCTTTTATTTCTTTGTCTCCTTTTTTTTTTTTCTCCTTAAAAGAACCCCCAGATTCCAAAACTGACTGTATCACAGCCCAAGGATTTTACCCTTATTCTCTCTCCTTTTCTACTGGGTGGGAGGGTGAGTGAGCACCTGTGTGGTGCTTAGCTGCCAGACCCTGGCATATGGTTTTCTGAGGTTTAGATGAATCTCAGATGTGAAAGTAAATTTTAACTGAATATTGATTGCTTTGAATATTAATTTGCTAGTGTATGTAGTTTGAAGCTTGAAAGCATAGTAAAAAAATTAAATAATTTCAGTGTTAATCTGCTCATAGAGGCAAGAGAAGGAAATTGTGACAGTAGGATATTGGTTCAATTATTCAAATTGGAATATTCCTCTCCTTTTTTGGGACTGTGTGCTTTTATTCTGTTAACTGAAATGAAGTCATCTCTTTGCAGTCCTGAGCAGTGGTGGTTAGCAAACTGAAAATTCTCCATTCTAATTCAATTTTTTTAAATTCATCTGTGCTTGGAAACTTTCAATGCCTGCAGGAAAGAAAGAGATGTAGAATACTGGTTCCAGGTGAAGAATACTAGATAATACCTTTTAAAAGACAGTGTGAATACTTTTACCTGCAACATTTATTTGAGTTGATCAGGGGTGTGATTTCAGTGTGATTCAGAAATAGTCAATTAAGGGAGAGGGTGTGAAGAATATGAGTTGGTTTTAAGTTTTGCCCATTTGACAGCCAAATGAATTCATATACTTCTGGGAACAAATGCAGATTTTTTTTTTTTTTTTTTTTTTAAGATGGTAACCTAGAAAACAGTAATTGTGTCAGTATTACATGCATTCCCTTTTCAAACATTGAGTGTGAGATCCTGTTGTTGCCTTGTAGAAGAAAACGTTTTCTGTAATGCATAGATGTCAGAGAAAAAAAAGCAATTGAGTAGGATAAAGGATTTATTTTTCCTTCTGTGTCAAGTGTTGAGATTGGGTCCAGAATATGCATACAAGTTTTTTTATGAATGCTGGGAAAACCTGAGGAAGAACATAAAAAGATACTAGTTATTAAAAGAGTGAAAAAAAAAAAAGAACTTCTTAGAGAAATATTTGAGGCTAATTTTGCATTTCTTAAAAAAAAAAAAAAAAGAGCTAGTTAAATACTTCCTGCAGCAGGAAATGACAACCCTTCCCCTCTTTGGGATGAAAACCACTTAGAACTGTTTCCCCCCCACTTCATGCCCAGTCCCCTTCCGGGCACCCCAGCTACATTCTCCTAAGCTTTTTCCTCCTGTGTAATAGGCCTACACACTCTGTAAAGAGTCCCTCTTCAGCTCTCTCGTAGCCCTACTTCAGGTACTGGAAGGTTGCTGTAAGGTCTTCCTGGAGCCTTCTCTTTTCCAGGCAGAGCAGTCCCGTCCCAGTTCTCTCAGCCTGCCTTCATAAGACACGTGCTCCAGCCTCAGATCACCTTCATGGCTCTCAGTCATGCACTTCTTGACCCAAGAAAGCTGCTGCTCTTGTCACTAGTGCACAGGGTGTGAGGGAGTTGAGGAGATAGGAGAGAACAAAAGGTAATGGAGGGGAGAGGAGAGTAAAGGGAGGAGGCTGGGTTTCAGTGGGTGAGGACTGGGTCCTGCCATCATGTGTCAGAGCAGGAAATTCCAGTTGTCCTACATCTGGCTCTGTAAATTGGTTTGAGATTTTTTTTATGTTGTGTTGTGGTCAAGAGCGTGGATGATTTCTGAACACTAGGTTACAGTGCTAGGTTGTGAACATATGTAGGCATGCATCTACTCTTGAACACTTACTTCTAGAAAAACAGGGATTTTTTTTTCTCTTTATTTTTGAATCCTTGTGGGAGAGGACAAGTTGGTTAGGTAAATCACATGGATCTGGTCTAGATTCTGAGGCTTTCTGTGCTATAGCCTGTAATTTGCTGTCTCTAGGGAGTGTGTCCTTAGTGCAGTGTCGGTAGAAGTAAAGAGGAAGCACACCACTCTGTGTCAGTGATTTAGGCAGTGCCTGTTAAAGGCTGGACTTACCTGTTTGAGAACTGTGCATTTTCGGAGACAGTCTCTCCCATTTTTTTAAATCCAGCTCTGGTAATCCAAAATGCTTTCCTGCTCATGATCCTTTTGAGGAATTCAGGTGACTGTAATAATGTTTTGGAGGTATGGAGGTGTGTGTATAAGCATCTTCAGCCAGAGAAGTGAATAAGTAGCTTGTTTGCCCTGCCTTAGTTATTTATTCACTGGTGTGTTGCTTCTCTAAGACTGGTCAGTTTTGCAGAAATGCATCTTGTCAGTGAATATTGGGTGTGCTTTGAATAGGTCTACTAAACCGAGCTTCTGAAGTGATACCTACTGCTTAGGCTGAGCTGGCCTGGAAGAAATACCTGAGAGAGGATATTGTGTCTCACAGCTTCATTTCCTGAAGGGTTTCTTGTAAATTGGTCTCTGCATTCACATGCCTACATTCTCTTTAGGCATGTAGGTAAATAAATGCATGCCTCCTTCTCTTACCTTCTCTTATTTTTGAGATATTTTGTATCTAGGTAGAAGTTAGTCTCGCTTTCACTATGGTGATCCAATAAATCTTCCCCAGGACAGAAGAATAATAACTGCCTGCTCTATCTTCTATGAACAGTTGAATACGTGATGAGATACTCTGTATGCAAGAGCATTATTTTGAACAAAAAAATGTAGTGCATTAAACAGATTTGGCATGTTGTGAACATCAGTTTTTTAAAAATGAAATATTTGCATTCAGAGAACTTGACTCTGTTGAGTGGACATCTGTTTTTGAACAATAGTGATGTTTTAGAGAACAAAATGAAATTAAGAGTTAGGCAATTTTGTTGTATTTTTACCTTGTTTGTTTTAACCAGTTGTTTGAGGACAGATTTCTGCATTGCTGTTTTGATTTACTAATCTAACTGTTGGATTTTGCTCTGCAGATTTGGATGTGGCTGCTAATTATCAGCTCCCTCTGGCAGTCTGCTGACCAGCCATGTTGTAATCAAGGGAAATTGCAGGATTGTCAGAGCTTGGTTCAATAAAAATAACTTGTTGGTTGACTTAATAAGGATATTAACTACTGGCTGACTAGCTGGGAAAAAGAATTGTCAGTCTTCTTTTTCTTGCATTAGTTGCCAGGATTTTTGTTTTGAAAGACCACCAGGGTTTTTACCTTTCTAAAGATTGCAGGAGTGGTATAGTTAACAATAAAACAAACATTTTGGGTTCTGGTTTTTAATGTAGGATGGGCAGGTCTGGACAAATACCCAAAAATATTTCCAGGGAAAATTATGTGTAATCAAACTACATAGAGCTTCATAGATAAATGAGGAAAAAAAGCCTCAGATACGTCCTAATTTTTTTCTGCAAAGTTTCAATCTCTTTCACATGTCTCTGCTCATAGATACTCTCTTTTTAAGTGTAATGAAGAGATTAGTTGCACAGCCAGGAAATAAAAAAGCTTTCATATTTTTCTGAAGTTCATAATACTCTATATTAATGGTTGCAAACTTTATCTTCCTCGTGTTTAAGGTTGACTTTTTAATTCGGTGAGTTTAAAGAACAGAAACTTTGTAATTCCATATCTAGTAAAGATTAAAAGTGACTTAGAGGGACACAAAGAAGTAACTGTATGTCTGAAATAGTGAACTTCTGATTGCATTTGTACAAGCAACAGCCTCTGGGCATGAACCTATGTGTTAGATTAATACCTGATAATAGTGCTGTATTAAAATCTCTCATTATTACAGTATCAGCAGCCTTTCTCCACTGTTTCTCAAGTTCCTTTGTACTCCTTATCCCATATTTTCTTGGTGAAAGCTGTATGAAAAACTGCTCTAAGAAGAAGCAGTGTGTGGGCAATGCTTTGTATGGCCATGCCTGAACATACTACCTTTAGCAGTAAGAATAAAGCCTTCTCCCTGCGACTTTTGCTTTAGAAGGTGTGATTTGATTAATTATACTTTTCCAGTCACAAAGATCAGCTAGCTAGGGCTACCTGAATTGTGCTGTATTACCTGAAGGATTTTCCTTTATAGTGCTTGCAAATCTTTTCTGCAAGCTGATATATGTGTTGCATCAGATTTATGAGCAGAGTGAAAAAACAAAAAAAGCTATGACATCTGGGCTTGATTTTTAAGTTTTTTTTAATTAAGTCTCTGTTATTTACTAAAAACATGTTGAGATGGGGGCACAATCAGTGTTTGCCAATATTATTTAGTGTAGATGAAAACTCAGTTACACGCTTTCATAACATATGGGCCCAGAGCACTTCATGTTTTTAATAATCACATTATTAATGAAGCTTAAGACTTTAGAGAAATAGAAAATTTCTTGCTAAAAAAAGTGTATCAAAGTGTTAGGGAAGAGGGAAACTGCAAAGACATATTGTTGTCTAACAAGTGTCTCTTTCTTTCCTCCATAATCTCATGTAGCAATGGGGCAGGGACTTGGCAAAACTGCCTGCCCCAAACCTGCAGGAGCATATCAGACTATTACAGGTGGAAGATATGGAAGAAGACGTTCCTATGTTGGGTTTAGACCATTTTTTAATAATCAAGAGAGAGATGGACATCAACAGAATGAAGACTGCAAGCAATTAGAACTGGAAGATGTTCAGAAAGAGAATACTTTATGTATGTATATATCTTTGTGTATTTGCCATTTAGGTGCAAACTGGAATGCTTTGGGGTAGAGGAGGAAGGCACATTGAGAGCCACGTAAGTGGCTCATGTTATTGAGCCACTTAAATAACATGTAAAGTACTTTTTGTGTGTCTTTAATTTGCCTTTATACTAAATTTCATTTTATAAAGTATAGATAATCTAATCTAATCTAATAAATCTATATTAGGCTGTATAGTTTTGCCTGAAGAACATTCATAATGACTTAATGCATTCTAACAAAATAGATAACAGTAACATTGTATAATTCAAATTATTTTGTCTTCAAATTAAAATTCACATTTGGAAGAGAATACCTATTCTAACCTTCTGTTTGGAACTAGGCTGTAAAATATTTGATGCATCATGAACCAGGTTGTTCTGTCTTTGTCAGCCATAGTGAAAATTAGTTTAAGCCTATTAAACATCTTTTGAAGTCCTTTTTTTATTTGTTTGTACCAGTTAGACCACTTCCCTTTTTTGTTTAATGAATACTGGATGATAGTATTTATCAAAATGCCTTCTGTGACATTAGCATCTGAATAATAATTTAATAGAGGAATACAGAATGGCTTCTTGGATTAGAAATATGGTCCCATTTCTTTGGCTGAGGTTTTCAGCTTAAAAATCCCCATTTGATACAGCCTTAGATCTTCCAAAGTGCCTGGGGGGAAAGGACTTGGGGTACTGCTGAACACTGGCTGAATATGAGCCATCAGTGTGCGCAGGTGGCCAAGGGCACCTGGCCTGTGTCAGCAATAGTGTGGCACCAGGGCAGTGACTGTTCCCCCTGTGCTGGGCACTGATGAAGCCACACCTTGAATTCTGTGTCCAGTTCTGGGCCCCTCAATTCAGGAAGGACATTGAGGGGCTGGAGATGTCCGGAGAAGGGAGCGGAACTGGGGAAGGGTCTGGAGCACAAGTCTGGTGAGGAGTAACTGAGGAAGCTGGGGGTGCTCAGCCTGGAGAAAAGGAGGGGGGACCTTCTTGCTCTGTACAATTGCTGAGAGAAGGCTGGAGTGAGAAGCATGAGGGTCTTTCTTCCCAATAACAAGTGACAGAACAAGAGAAAATGGCCTCAGATTGCACCAGGGGAAGTTTAATTAGCTGTTATGGAAAATATCTTCACCAGAGGGGTTGTTAAACATTGGAACAGGACCCAGAAAAGTGGTGGAGTTGCCAGTTCTTGGAGGTCCTTAAAATGTGTATCCATGGTCTAATGGTGGACTTGGCAGTGTTGGATTTATGGTTGCACTTGATAACTTAGAGGTCTTTTTCAACATAAGTGATTCTATGGTTCTACAAGGTAGCTTTTTTTTTCTCCTTCCCTTGTAGACTATTTTGAAACTGCTTTCTTATTCTAATTTTGTTTTTCTTTTTAAATGATAATGGCTTAGTGCTTTGTTCTTGTAATCTGTTATGATGTAGATGATATTTGGGTGGTTTTTAATTTTTTCTAACTGAAGTGTGTTTACTGTTGTGCATGCTTCATACATTTTCTATGCTTTCATCTAGTTAAAGGTTGATTTCCTGTAAGGCAGTGTTGATGTTTGTGGAGATCTTCCTACTGTCTCTCTATAACACTACCACATTCCTTGTTTCAGTTACACAGACAGCAGCATGCAGTTATTTTATGGGTCATTAGATATATGCAGTTTAAGGGTGTATTATCTCCCTGTTTTTAATACAGTTGCTTTTTATGTAAATTAGTCTAATAACAAAATGCCTTTCCTTGACATTTGTTTGTGTGTTTATTACTGAACAGATGAAGTCACCTCAGCCACACCTTGTGTGGCTTCTCCGTGTTGGTTCTTCACCATCTTCATGGTCCTCCTCTAGACACACTCTAGTATCTTTATATCTTACATGGTGGTACCCAAAACTGCCCCCAGCACTCGAGGCGATGCCACCCCAGCCCAGAGCACAATGGGACAATCCCCTTCCTGGCCTGGCTGATGATGCTGGGCCTGATGCCCCCCAGGACAGGGTTGGCCCTCCTGGCTGCCAGGACACTGCTGACTCATGTTCAAAGTGACATTGACTAGGACACCCACATCGCTTTCCATGGTGCTGCTCTCCAGCAGCTCATCAGCATCTTCCAATTTAGTGTCATCAGCAAACTAGCCCAAACAAGATGAATGGCAGGGAGTTTTTCAAAGACAATTAGTATACCTTTGAGTCCTGTGTCTAGGTTGTTTATGAAGATTTGAAGAGCATTGGGCCTGAAGTGGAGCCCTGTGGAACCCCACTAGTGACAGGTCACCAGAGTGATGTCATCCCATTCACTATAACCCTTGGTGCCTGACCCGTGAGCCAGTTGCTCGCCCATCACATGATGTGTTTATCCAGCTATGGGCAGTTTTGTGCAGAAGGATCCTATGAGAGACAGTATCAAAAGCTTTGCTAAAATCCATGAAGATTACGTGAACTGGTTCCCTTGATCCAGTGGGTGGGATTCCTTGTTGTAAAAGGAAATTCGATTTGACAAGCAGAACTTTCCTCTCATGAAGCCGTGCTGGCTGTGACCAATGGCTGTGTTTTTCACTACACCAGAATAATCATCTCTGTAATTTTACCAGTAACTGAAGTGGACTGACAGGCCTGCGTTTCCAGGGTCGTCCTTGCCCTCCTTGAAAACTGGGACAGCATTAGCCAGTGTCCAGTCAGCTGGGACCTCCACGGATTCCCAGAATTGTTCAAAAATCATTGAGAGAGGCCTTGCTGTGACATCAGCTGGCTTGTTGACTACTCTCGGATGAATCCCATCAGGCCCCTTAAACTTACAGGGATTCAGCAGGAGCAGCAGATCTCATACAAGTTCAGGGTTAACTGGGAGTTGATCATTCTCATGGTCATTGTCCTCCAGCTCAGGGCACTGGGACCTCCTTGGAGATCAACTCTCCATCAGTCTTGAAGATGGGCAAAGAAGTCATTTAACATCTCTGCCTTGTCTCTTTCCCTGTCTGTGAGGTGACCATCCTTATCCTGTAATGGGCTGATGTTATTTCTGCACTGCCTTTGCCACTGACATACTTTAAAACGCTCTTTTTATTGTCCTCCATGTTTCTGGCCTTCTTCAACCTCAGCTGAGTTTTGGCCACATGAATTTTCTCCCTACAGTGGCAGCAGCATGTCTGTATTCCTCCCATGTAAGCTGACTTTGCTTCCACAGGCCATACACCTTCTTTTCTTGCTTTAGCTCCAAAAGAAGATCCCTGATCATCCAAGCTGGCCTTCTGCCTCACTTGCTTGACTTCCCAACATTTTTGGAATTGCCTGTTCCTGTGCCCTTGGGATGTGGTTCTTAAAAAGTGACCAGCACTGACCCCAGCACCTTCCAAAGCATTTTCCCAGGATCTCACTAACTAGTGCCCTAAGCAGCCTGAAGTCTGCTCTTCTCATGTCCAGAGTTGAAGTTTTTACTTTTCCTTCTGTCACCAGAGACTTTAAACTCAATCACTTCATGTTTACTGTGGCCAGGGCTGTCACCAGTCTCCACTTGGCTCATGAGACCCTCTGTTATCAAGCAATAAATCAAGGAGGGCACCTTTCCTAGTTGGCCCCTTTAGTACCTCTACCATGAAGTTATCATCTAGGTGCTTTAGGAATCTAAGAAACTGTGGAAGGTGGATAGAAGTAGATATTATTGGAAATATTAAAAATATGACTGGATTTGTTCCTTGGTAACTTACTATATGTGACTCTGCTTGAGCAAGAGGAGTGGACTGGATGACCTCCAGAGGGGCCTGCCAGCCAGCCTCAGCTCTTAGCAATTTTGTGGAGGAGCTTCAAGATTCTAATTAGATACAGTGTTTTTTCCTGGAAGCCAGACTCCTGGTGCTGACGGGCATAGCTCTCATAAGATTCCAGTGCCAGGAATTCACCAACCTAGTCATGGAGTAACAATTTAGATGAGATTTTGGACAAAATAGTCTGGACTAATGCCTTGGTTAGGAGTTTAAAAATTACTTGAACAAGGGATTGATTTTGTAGTAGCAGCAGTATATATGTTTTTACCTTCTTCAGCTCTTTCTGCTAGATTTGATGTTTGTTGTCCCTTTATGCAAGAGGTGTTCAAGTGTAATGTAACTAAAATGCATTTGTGATGAAGCAACTATTAACTGTAATACCACATTCAACCCTGCTATTTCCTTCTTATAAGGAGTTGCACTCAAAGGTGCATGTACAAAATACAGTTCTCTTAGTATGTAATTTATAGTAGCAATAAGTGGTTTTATCTGAGTGTGGCAGAAGGCACAATTTAGCAAGTTAATGAATGGATAGTCCAATATGGAGAGAGATGTTCTTTCAGTTTTCCTGTTATCTTATAATTCCCTTTTATATAAACAATGTAAAAATTCTGCTTGTGTATGTGTTCCTTTAATCCTTTTTTCCCTATCACGTCTGTAGCTGGAATTGTATAATTTAGATCTCTTTCTATAGGCTTAGTTTGTATAAATGAGAAAGTAAATATATTATTGAAGAATGACTGCATCTCTGATAAATGTTTCTATCACTTTGCACTACAGTCCTAGTAAATTATCCCTTCTTTTTAATGAGCAGTTGTTGTAGATGAGAATATTTCTGTTGGTTTTGATTATTCCAGTGCATTCTTTCTTAAAGCTTTCTCTGAAGGTTCCAATCCATTGGTTCAAGTTTCTGCTGATTTATTAGATGAGCCTTTGTCAAAAGATGCTGGCACTAGAGAACCCATTTGCCAAAGTGCATCAAGCCAAACTTCGGAAGTGACTGCATCACCATTTTCTATGTTCTGTTATGGTCTAGAAGGCAACCAAATCTCACGGGACTTTATGAATCCTTATGAAAAATCTGAGGACGTTGCAGAATACACGTCTGGAGGGCATAATGATTTGAATGGTAAAAATGGAATTGCTTTTGTAAACATTGACTCCTATGAGCCAGACAGCAGTGATGGAGAGGAAGAGGATGCTCAATACAAATATTCTTGGATAAGAGAAGCAGCAGGTCTAATTCAGGGACGATTAGATAACATACTTTCCCAGTGTGAAAAAGAGGTGGAGTCTCTTAGTGACTTACAGTCCCAACTGTCTGCTTTCAACCACAGCGTGTATAGAGAAAATTGTGAAGAAGCAGGACCAATGCCTTTGGCATGTCCAAACAATAGGACACTTAAATCTGCTGAAGATGAAGCTATACCAAAAATTAGCCTGAGTGGTGACAGTTATGAAACACAGCGGATAAAACATATAGTGGATGTTGGAATTGGAACCCCCATACCAGTGGCTGATGTATTAAACATCAGTGACGGAGCAACTGACCAAGAAAATTCACCTGAGCTAGTTGTGAGACCTAAAATTAGAAAACAAAATACTGCAAAACAGGTGGAGAGAGAAAATCATCTCCCTAGTGATGATGAAGAGGAAGGTGATTCCTGGAGGAGAATTGGAATTGCTGATGTCCAGCAATGCCATCCTGAGTGTCCCTTGAGAGATGTCAAAGAAGAGATGAGTTCTGGTTTGTTCTTTCTCTCAAGAATGCACAGTGATCAAAAGAACAGAGAAACAGACTTAAGAAGAAAGGCGGTAGCTCGAGAACCAAACAATGCTCTAAGTGACAGTGGTTTTTGGAATGAGTTTGAAGACCGCAACAGACGTTACTTAATGTCCCACAAAGATGAAGACAGGTAAAATTTAATTTTTAGATCTGTTTTAGTATTGAATCTTTTGTGTAAATAATGTGCAAAACTGAACATTATGTTAGCCAGTGAGACATAAAAACCTGAAGCATTTCAGAATATGATCAGATAACAAGATGCCAACTTTTCCTTTCAGTTCTCCTTCTTTCTTTTGGTAATGTAAAAAGCCTTTCCTTATGTCTGCAGTCAGAGCATCTTATCACTGAGGAATACTACTTGTTTATTTTTATTTCATTTTTACTGAGTAGATGGAGGGTAAAGACTGAAAGCCTTGTTCAGCTTTGAAAGTTTCCTTCTAGGCTTATTCTTCAGAATTTGGTTTTTTGCTACCAAATCTCAGTTTTCCGCATGGCAGCCTATTTATGTTCTTGTCTCCAGTCTTGTGAAAGAAATTGTTCTTCCTTGTAATATCTGAAGAATAACTTGATAGGGTTGCTTATAATCCCTATTTTAATGGAAATTCTTCAGGCTAATAGGTATTTCCAAAGTAACCATTAATTATTACAGTTTTAGATTTACAAATTGCTCCAACCTTGACACAAGGAGTAGTATTCAGGTTCCTCCTGTTTTGAGCTCTTCACCCAAAAGACAAACTAATTTGGATAAACCTTGCACATTGATTAACTTCTATTCATAAAACATCGGTTGAGAACTTTTCACTATGAATTGGAATTATATAACTGAGCTATTTGAGGGTAAAAACACTGCTAGCCTTCTGATCCTTTATGGAAGATGCAGTAGTGTTTGTGATGGCTTTTTTCCCTCTTTTTCTTCCAGTTTGCTTTCATCTTCTTGATTCTGTTCCCACAGCATTCTTTACAAGACATGTCTTCTGGATGTTGATGTGGCTCTTTTGTGTATATGCTTGCCATTCATAAGCTAACCTGCTTAGTAGATTGTGTTTCCTGTGTCTTTGTAGAGAGAAAAGCATGAAAATTAATTTGCATAAAATCTTGTCCTTAAAATGTTGCAGAGTTGCAACTGTGAGAGAGTAAAATGCATTTTAAAATGGGATAGTAGACATAGGGGCTTTTTTTTCTTCAAGGTGTAGGTATAGGGTCCTGCACCTGGGGAGAGATAACCCCCAGTATCAGCACAGACTGACCTGCTGGAGAGCAGCTCTGCTGGGAAGCACCTGAGTGTGCTGGTGGGTGACAGGTTGGCCATGAGCCAGTCATGTGTGCCCCAGGGGCCAGGAGAGACAGTGGGATCCTGGGATGCATTGGGAAGTGTGGCCAGCAGGTCAGGGAGGTGATCCTGCCCCACTTTTTGGCCCTAGTGAGGCACATCTGGGATATTGGGTTCATTTTTGGTCTCCACAGTTGAAGAAAGATAAGGAGCTCCTGGAGAGGGTCCAGTGGAGGCCACAGAGATGACGAGGGGTCTGGGGCATCTCTCTTATGAGGATAGGTGGGAGCTGTTCCTGGTCAGTCTGGAGAAGAGAAGACTGAGAGGGGATCTCATTACTGCAAATAAATATCTCCAAGGTGGATGCCAGGAGGATGGTGGCAGACTGTCTCTTCAGTGGTGCTCAGTGATAGGACAGGGAGCAATGGCATAAACAGAAACACAAGAAGTTCTACCACGATAAGAACTTTAGATTGAGGATGGCAGAGCACTGGAACAGGTAGCCCAGGGAGGTCATAGAGTCTCCCTCTCTGAAGACATTCCAAACCCACCTGGGACCGTTCCTGTGTCACCAGCTCCAGGTTGGATTGCAGGATGGCAGGGAGGTTGGACTGGATGATCTTCAAAGGTCCCTTCCAGCCATGACAATTCTGTGATTGTTAATAAAGGTACTTGCAAATGAATCCTTCATTTGTAAGGTTTACTTTTCAAAAATTTTTGTTAGTGCATAATTTTTCCACTTTTGAAATGCTGCTGCTAGAAGATTAAAATGCCATGAAGGAAGTGTAATGTATTCTACAATCACTGCAGCACCTTTTGGTTGCACCACCTCACATTTTGGCTTCAAGGAGGTGCACAGCTATTGTGGTGTTAGCATGTAGAAGCTGCGTGGGAAGGAGAAAGTCTTGCATGTTTGTTAGAACCGTCTATGTTCTAAGCTGGAAGGGTGGTGGAAGGTCCCGGGGCAGGGGTGGAGGGAGGAGGATCATGTCCATTATCTCACTCTGTTTAATTTTGGACTGTATGGCAGGTACAGGTTAGGAGGGGATTCAGCCAGGGGAGACACTATTGTCAGAAAATCCACGTGCAGAGGCTAAGTTCGTGTGCTGTGCTTTTGGGAAGTGACAAGTCTGTAACTCTCTGACCATTAAGTAATGTTCTGCATCTCTGCAGAATTGAGCACAGTTAAATCTTGAGTTCTGAAATATTTAATGTTCTTCAGTTGTTTAGTATTAGTGGCTTTAGGCATATCCTTTTCTGGTTTGAATTAGTGTTTGTCTATAAACCTTAAAGAGAACAAATTGGACTAGAACCAAAGGAGTGTTATTTTAAAGTGTGTTGGAAGTCATTCTCGGATTGTAAAATAGAGACAACTAAAACAAGAAATTCGAGTATCTAAGATAAAATTGTAAAATATATATTAAAAAACCTGATCACACAGCATAAAAAACAAACAACATTCCAAACTAAACAAAACTCCCAACGCAAAACCAAAGAACCAAGCAGAACGAAAGGTTCAAAAATGTCATTATTTAGGTTTAGTTGGTGTAATATGAGATGCATTAGACTACATGTCAGAATTTCTTAATAGATATGATTTCTAAATTAAAGTAGTCCATTAAAATAGCCCAAAATTAATGAATATTCTCATTTCCATGACTTTCCTCAGTCATCAAAATTGTGATAGAAAAATATATTCCTGCCTCAAATTAAAATGCTTATATATAATCTGCATCTTGAACTTACTTATTCTTGTAAAACTTGCAGTGCATATGCAGTTTTTCAAAAGCACTTAAAATTCATTAAATTGAAACTTCTATTTACATGTATTTGTAATATTAGATAAAGGGAGGAAATTAGCGAGTTTGTAGGTGGGGAGGTAACAATACAGGTAAACATACTGACTGGGTTTAGCAGATTTGAAAGTAATACTGTGGGTGTTGTGGATTGCTTTATAAAATGGTCTCTATTAAGCATGTTGGCTGTTTGCATGTGTTTTCTCTAACTTTTTGAAGTGACATAGCTAGTTGACTATATTTTGAATTTCAGTAACTGTCACTGTAGTGAGTGAATCATCTAAGTGCCATTACCAATGGTAGCAGTAGTTCATCCTTCCTAAGACTGGGCTATCACTACTATTTTGTTTAAGCTGCCCAAAGCTTATTTACTGCCCTTTTCTATCTGGCGGCTGAGCAAATTGTCTTTGAAAAAATCCCTGCCATTCATCTTGTTTGGGCTAGTGAATCAAGTAGTTTGCAGTAAGTCATCCATTATATCTTTCTGTGTAAAAAAAGGTCATTCTATATGGCTTATATGTTCTGAGAGCTTTAAATTTGTTCGGCTGAGAGGTAAGGCTGACATTGATTATTATGTGTTAATCAAGCAGTGCCACTGCTGTTGTTTTTGTGATCTGGGACAAAGATGTGTATAATGAGTCTGGTTTCTGTTCTTGAGTTGTTTCATGTACTCTGGATGTGTGTGGCAAGGGAAGAACAGAACATTTTTGCAAAATAGGATGGGCAGAATTCTTGAATTCTTTCTTACAGACTGATTTACTTTTTTTTCATCAACTCTGTACACTTGATTTGTACTGCATCTATAGATAGCACAAGATTCATGTCTCTTAGAAAAAAAATTGCTGATACTGAGAGCAGTGTTGATAGAAAAGTAGGAAATGGCAGAGTGTTTGTTTGCTTTCTTTCCCCTAAAGCAGTGTTTAAATTCATACTCTGTTACCTTGTTTAAATTGCAGCTCAGAGTGCAGTGATGGAGAATGGTCTACATCTGCACCTTCCTATTTTACTGCTGTGGAAAAAGAGCAGTCCTCAAGTGATGAAAGCTGGGAGACTGTCCCATGCAGGGAGGAACGTGACCCTGAGGTGCAGAGGAGCAGCAGTGGTGTGAAAGAGGAGAACATAGACTTCTGTTTCCAAGAGGGGTATGCCTTTGTTTTATTGGCTAACTTCCTATAGCTTTTGGTAGCAGTAGCAGGGTATTTACACAGCACTACACAGAATAACATCTCTTCTAAAAGCAGTTACTATGCTAGCAACAATAATTTGCCTACATCACAATAATCTGAGTAGTTGTATGTATTTCAAATCGGGGAAAATATGGCATTTCATGCAAACAGTTCTATCTAATGAAAAATACAGAAACAATGAGAGTGCATTGACAATGTAGTGTCAATATGGTTAATAGACTTAATATATTGACTTTAAAAAGCCAGTTAGGCAAGTTAATTGTAAAGATGTACATGTTACATAAACATCTCTTGATACTGCTTAGGACTCCTTGAAAAGAACTTGTTTATCTCTCTGCTTTATTGCTTCTCGTATTCCACTGCTGCTCCTTATTTTCTGCAGCCCTATCAGTAATTAAAGCAAACTTGAATTACTTGCTTGCTCTAGTAACTTTAAACTTACTTTATTTTTCCAGTCATTCAGTACTTTATAAACTGAAGCTGTCTTTGCTATAAGGCAAAATTTGTAGTTATATATAGCTAACAAGAGTGTGCTTGGCTTTTTTCTAAGCATCTAATATTGACTCTAGTTTGGGTCTTTATAAAGCAAAAGCCACACCTAAGTGTTCTTTCAGCTTCTTCCACTCTTAGGTTCACTCGCCTATTGCCAAGCAGTCCAGTTTGTTGTTAATGTTTTTTTAGTATTTTCCACATTCTTGGGTCTTGGAGAACTAGGTGTGACTTCATGAAAACTTTATGAAAACTCACCTCTTTCAGAACAACAATGATGGACCTCTGTGCTTTTTAACTTTCTTTGATATGAACAGCATGAAAATGAATGAATCTTAACATAATTAAGATTATGCTTAATATAATATAATCTTTAACATCATTCCTGCTTATTTTCCCTTTTATAATGGAAGTGGGACTCACGGCCCTGTGGCTCTCAGCATCCAGGTGACTTGCGCTCCTCTAGAGAATCCAAGAATGAGAGGAGTATTTCTCTTGCAAGTAGTAGCTCTTTGCATTACATTCAGGCCAAGCTTTGCCATGGAGGCTGCTCCAGGCTGTCAAGACAATCTTTGTCCTTAATGCCTTTAGGAACTTGTAGATAAATAAGAAAATGTTTAGTACCAAATTTGTTAACCCTGACAGGGATGCTGGCTGTACTAGGGAAAATGCAAAGCAAACTGCTTACTGTACTGCTGGCCTTGAGCATTAGGCAAATAACTTTGCCACGGAATCATGGGTGTCACTAGATTCTGAGTCTGGAGCTGATACCACTGGGGATTTCTTGAATTTTTATGGCAAATGCTAAATTTCTAATCTGTGACTCTGGAGTCTAGGAAACATGCCTGTTTAGTCTGTGTGTTATGCTTAGCTTTTGTTGCTTACATGTGTTTGTAAGTTCTCCTAGCTTCTTAGTTTTAGCTTTTCATTTATTTATATAAAGGGAGCATACATTTTTGGAGGAAGGTGAAATTCCTTGGTTACGGTTCCGAGACGACGTAGAAAGTAGCAGTGACGAGGAAAATGATCCAATTAGTGAATTTGTGCATCTTGGATTCTTCTTGTTGGATGGAAATAACAACCTTGAGGATGACTCCAGTGTTAGTGAAGACCTGGATGTGGAGTGGAGGTATGCATTTGATAGTTGTCTGCTTTAATTTTAGAGGTCTTGTAGCTACTATTTTGTTTTTTATGTAAGGTGTCAAAAGTACTCATGGCTATCAGTATGCAGTTCCTTCAAGGACTGATAATCTCAGTTTTAAGGTATAAAGTACTTCAAGTGCTGTGTATCTGCTAATGAGAGAAAAGGGAATAAATTTGCTAAATCAGGCTGTGATTTGACAAAATTTTGGTGCCCTAAATATGCAAGGGATGGGCGTATTCTTTCATTTAATTTTCAAGTAGAAGTGTAACAAAAGTAAGGCAATATAAATGTAATAAGCATTCAAGTCACTCCTATTTTATAATTGGTCTTTTACTCCTTTGAAGCTGGTGTAAGTTAGCTATTATAAACCTATTTTATTTCTCTCTGAAATGCCATGCACTTACCTAATATTATCATAATTTTGAATGCTTCACTCGATTTTCTGTCATTAGATTACTGAAGGATATTGCAATAAATTTATTATAAAAATGCTGCATATGCCAGGAATAAAGTGATTGGAGTCACATTCAGAGTAGTATAATGTATAATAGTATAATGTGTTTGTTTTAGAATGAGATAGAAGGCTTTCCAGTGAGAGACATAACACTTGATTTCTTCTGCTTATTAAAATATAAACTACCATGCAGACATATCAACACTGGTATTTTCTCCTTGTGAAGTTATGTTGTGGAAAAGCATAAAAGGGGCTAATGCATGAAGTAAGGGCAAATGCCTTACTAGAAGTAAGGCATGTGTTCTTACACTGTCAGGCAGTAAGCTAGTGATGGAATTGTGTGATAGGGACAGAAGCTGTGTTTTAAGTGTTGGAGGTTAGCCTTGGTAAGCTTCCTAATTACTAAAAACAGGAACAAAGATGATGGTGGTCTGTTAAGTATTGTCTGCTGAGCATATGCAGACCTGTTCATGATTTCGCTTGTGCCTGTTTTAAGATTTGATTTCTGAATTTCTAAAACAGAACTCAAAGGAGCTGCCAAGCCATGAATTGTGACACGTGATGTAATCAAAATCTGATTGTTAGTTGTAAAACGATCCTAACAGCATTCATATGAAATATATTAGCTGAACTTATGTCCTTGCACACTAAAAACTCCCATCAGGATGTTCTGAAGTAAATATTGTGGGGAGTGTGGTACCACTGTACAGGGACCAGGGATAGGGAGCTGCAAAGCTGCCTCTGAGAGGCTGGGCCTGCCCCATGTGGGACACAGCTGGTTCCAGCTGGCTCCAGTGGACCCACCACAGGGTGGGACCTCTGGGAACATATTTAAGAAAGGATAAAAAATGCTGGACAGCAAGCAGTGTGTGAGAGAGAAATGAGGATGATGTGAGAGAAGCAACACTGCAAGATACCAAGGTCAAAAAAGAAAGGGGAGGAAGTGCTCTAGGTGCTGGAGAAGAGATTCCCCTGCAGCTCCTAGGGAAGACCATGGTGGAACAGGTAGGGATTTGCTAAAGGAACTGTGTCTATGGAGAACCCATGCTGGAGCAATTAGTGAAAGACTGCAGATTGTGGGAAAGACCCATGCAGGAGCAGGGAAACAGTGTGAGGAGGAAGTAATTGCAGAGAGGAACTACTGTGGACTGACCACAACCCCTGTTCCTTTCCCTCTGCCCTGCTTGGGATAGGGGAACTTGGAGGAGTCAAGGATGGAGGAGTGAAATTGAGCCTGGAAATAAAGGGGAGGGCTAAGGGAAAGATGTTTTAGTTTTTGTCTGTGTTTCTCACCATTCAAATCCATTTTTATTGGCAATAAATTCATTTTAAAATCATAGAGCAGCCTAACTTGAAAGGAACCTCAAAAGATTATCTGGTTCAAACTTTCAATTAAATTAAGGCTTTTCCTAAATTGAGTCTGTTTTGCCTGTGGTGGTGACTGATGACTCATCTCCCTGTCTTTATCTTGACCCATGAGCTTTTAATCTTATTTACATGTCCATTTGGGGCAGGGGAGGGAGAGATCAGCTGGTTGGGTATCTGGCTGTTATTAACAGGCGATGTGCAATAATTTGATATACGCAGACTATGGGTTGCAACTATTTATTTTGAAAATAAGACCGTGTTTCCTAACCCATGTTTTTCAGACTACTTGATGAGTTTGGTGATGGCCTAGGACTTCCTCAAGCTATTCCTTACATGGAACCTCAACTTCTCACATTTATGGCACTAGAGGGACGTTTAGAAGCTGTGGAGGTATTAAAATATTTTTGATGGTCTTACATCAGTGATGTTAGGACACAAATGTTTATAGTTGAATCCTTTTTCAACTTAATCTGAAAATCAGGAGAATAAGGGAAAAAATACTTTCCTGTGTTAATTTGAACTTTCGGGTCTGCAAACATGAAAATACATCTTGGAAGTTCTTTTAAAGGATGTACTACAAGAAGTCATTGATCGGTACCTAGTCCTTTTAACATGTATATTTATTTCCTCGTAAGGGAAAGAAAGTTACTGATTTCTACCAGTATAAACATATGCCATTTAATTTATTCTAAAGAATTTTGCCAAATTCTCTACATAACAAAGGAAAGCTTGTACTTGAATCTGTGCCTGTGAATTGTCCCAGCTTTTTTTTTTTTTTTGCAAGAATACATTTGGATTTCTCAGATTTTTACTTGTCAGTAGAAGACTTTTCTGTGTTTGACTGTCTTGACTCTGTGTATTTTAAATTAAAAAAAAAAGTTTAAAAAACCCTCACCCAATAACAAACAAACAAAAAACCCCAATCAGGTAAAGAAACCACCCAGAAGAAAAACACCTTTTATCTTTACCTCGTTCTAATCCCATTTCACCTGTCTAATTTTGGATAGACCAAAGCATTTATTATCAAGAACCAGCATGGTTATGATCTCTGTCTTTTGTTTGTTACTATAGATTGGTCAATGCCAGAGTGAATACAGAGTTAGCTGAAATCCAGTTTGATGCAATGCGACAATTCTTGCATCGCCAGAAATCTCCCCTGCAGGGTATTTGTCAAAATAAGAGTTAAATGATGTGTAGGCATATAATATGGTGTTACAACAGCTGAGCTGAATGTTTTGTGGGTGACATAAGTTTAGGGCAGCAAGGGGCAGTTTGACTGCTAGCATTTACTTTAAAGGGGTGAACAGGGCAGGCTCTGTGTCGGAGTGTGCTTGCAGACAAAATACCAAGGGCACTTTGAAATGCTTTCTAAAGCTGGCAGACAGTGGAACAGTCATAGATAATGGGTTGTTTCCCATGGGTATGTGCAAAGTCAATGATTTTCTGAATAGGCTTCACAGGTCTTTTCCAAGGCAGTGGAAGGGCTGTTCCCTTAAGCTGTCAGTCATTGTACATCCCCCAAGGTATATGGGAGGTCATCATTCATGATCATGTATCAGAGGGTTTTCTCCAGCTGTGTAGGATCTTGTTAGCATTACTAACTCATTTAGAGACACTTCATTAATGTGAAGAAGGTGTGTTGATATCCTTATTGTAAAAGCAGTATTTTGAAGCTGTATATTCTTGTCTCTTTCCTAGCTGCTGGTCCTCACTACATCAAAAAAAACAGAAGTGCAGAAACAGTTGACATCCTCCTTTGCACCAAAGCAAGAGGATCTGTGTAGAGAGGGGAAACTAATCCCATCTTTTTTTTTTTTTTTTTTTAATCTGCACAGTAACACCTGAAGAGGGACTGAGTTTATTATGATTCAAGTTTTCCTTTCTCATTCCTGTGTGACAACATTTGCCTAATTATTCTGTCAGAAGAAATGTGTGCAGTCTTGTCAGAGTGACCTGTAGAAGTAATCCTAGGTGATTATGTGCATGGCTGGCTGAGGAGGTGCTGTAATTGCATTTATGTCACCAGAAACAGAGTGTCACTGAACACCATTAGCAAGCAGGCAGATGACTACAGAGGTACCTGTGGCACTGTGAATGTGGGAAAGCCAATTCTCTTACATAGCATTTGTGCTTGAAAGTAGCACTTAATGGTGTGAAACTTCATGGTGGGCGTAGAAGTCCGGCATAGTTGGAATTAGTCAGCAGAAAGTGGTAACTGAGTAATAAAAGGAAGAATTGTACTGACTGTGACCACATGGGCAACACAGGTTTTGAGTAAGAATTCCAAATACTCCCTTCAAATCTCAAGCAGAAATATAGAGCACATATTTTTCCAGTATGAAGTTGGTTAATAAAATTGTTTAGAAAAATCTAAGCAAAATAATTTACTCTTGCTTTGAAATACTTGAAAGGGATGTGACACAATAAAGCATCCAAAATTCAAGTGTATCTTAATTGAGGGGAGGGAGTGGGAGAGATCTATCCCAAACATTTGTGACATTTGGAGGGGAGAAGTAATGAAAATATTAGGTACTTGTTTTGAAAAGCTATGTTCTATAAGGCTTTGGGTTCTAAAAAGTAATAAAATGTATGTGTGATTTAAAAATTTGTTTTCTTTCATCTGTTATAAAGAAACTATGTAGCTGGGAGTGTCTGGTTTACTTCATTAGCAGTACAGAACAGGCTGTCTGTCTGCACTGCATCAGTGACTTTATAAGTATTTCCTGTGCCAATTCACAGATGTGAGGCGCTCATACCCCTGTAGGCTGTAGCACTCTTGATTTTAACAGAACAATGTCCAGCAATTTTTTATGATACATGGAGAAGTAAGCAGTGACACGAGTAATTGGAGGAATGAAGTACAGGTATTTTGAAGATACGTCTTAGAAAAGTTATAAAATAGACACTGCTTTGCTTTGGGTTTGAAAATGTGGCTTTAAGCATCAGAGTCACTGTAAGGCTTTATGTCTATGATGTTTCCTATGTGTAGGTTTCAAAAGCAAGCAAGCAAGCAATACAATGTTTTCTGTTTGAGAATACCCATGCTGGGTGTAAACAGAGAAGTTTGACACATAGCTACTGTTGCAACTTTCTGCGTGCCTAGGATCTTCTGTGTGAACTAGGATCTTACCTAGTTTTTCCAGGTGTGGTAGTTACTCTGATTAAGTACGGTATTTTTACCTACAGTTTATTCTCAGACCATTGCAGTTGTAGCAAAATCCAATTACAAATACTAAAATCATCTTAATGTTAGTAAGGTAGTATCTTCTGCTGTAGCAGAATTTGATGGGTATTAGCTGTAAAAATTGGAGCAGTGTACCTGTTTTACAGGGGAACTTGCACATTGTGCTAGGGATAGCCCCAGGTTTTCTCTTAAACTGACATATTTCAAGATGAGAATACATGTGGCAGTAGGAGCTGTAAATATTTGTTAGCTCATGCTGATCTCTCTCTGCTGCGAAGGTTTGACTGTGAGTATAAACCTGCTAAGTTAGATTTATGGTACTGTGGTTGCTTGAGCTACCTTGTCACTGTGATCCAAGTGCAGGCATGTTTTCAGATTGCAGCTCTAGTGACTTTAGGGAAAGTTTTAAGAGGAAAGACTACTGAAGAGGTTTCTGTATAATCCAATGTTTCTCTAGTATATAGAGCTTTTTAGTTAAGTGTATTCCCACCATTACAAAAATGTCACACTATCTTATATTTCTTACTAAGAGAGTTTTGTGGCCAATAGAGTAAATAATTTTCAAGCTGATTAGAACAGTAAGTAGCTGTACTTAAGGGATGTGACTAATTCATTCAGGGCGTGAACCCAGTGCTTCTGTGTTCTTGGTTCTTCAGTTTCATTTTTTTTGCTGTTCAAACAGGTATAGCTAGTAAATTTCTTAGCAAATACAACCAAATATTCTGAGTTCTGGGATTTTAATTTTTTTCTACTAGACATCCTTTCAATGTCTTACATGGTTGAGTGTATGATGTACACAGCAAGTACGTGTAGCAAATATGCCATAGCCTTGGAGTCTTAAAGATTTTGTATGGTGAAAAATTTGAGTTTAAAACAAAGTTACTTCAGCGCATTATGTCTGTCTTAAGATTAGAAACATCTATGTGGATCTTGGGTTTTTTATTTCTGGAAGTTTACACCATTAGTGTAGCCAAGGTACTTAATATTTTTTTGTTTGTGCCTGACTAATTCAATAGTTGAAGCCAGGAAACACATTAATGAGGCATTTATTTTCAGAAGCAAAATGCAAGCACAGTTTTAGATTGGCAAGTTTTATTACATTTTCAACTTGCTGCCTTTTCTGTAACTTTATAAAATCAACGAATGTTTATTGTAGATTAAGTTGTGACTGTCCTCATACTCTAAGAATGCTTAAAAAACAAGGCATTGCTGGTTTGACCTTCAGTTTCATCTCATTCATTACAAAAATAAAAATGATGTAATGGTTAGTCTGACAGACATATCTTCAATTTTAAAAAGTAATATTTCTAGAATTGGATTCCTTTTCTTGCTCATTTGTTTTTGTATGAAATGTTACATTTGTGAGTAAGAGAACTTGATCTCTCCTTACCCTTTCAGACTGCTCTGGCACAGTTGGAGTCTCTTACATTTGATGTTGAACAGACTCATCCACCAGCTACGAAAGAAACCATAGATTGTTTGCCACAGATTATCATCACAGGTGACTACAATGGTATGGAAAAATAATGAAAAAGTAATTTCCACAAAGTTTGTAAGAACAAGTTCAACTTTCTGTAATTCCATAGATGCAATATTTAAGTATACTTACTGCATAATGCTGTTTTAAGACCTTTTGAATCTGAGTAGAATTTTGATCCCTCTGGAAAACTAATCTTTACTGGAGTTACTGTGACTGTATTTTGTAACCCTTAGTGATACTGTTGATAATATATGTATTTTAATTTAAGCTCATCTTAGATGTGAAACAAGGTAATAATTCTTTTTCTTCATCATGGGTTTAGGTCAAGAGCAGTGTTGTACTATCTGTTGCAGTGAATATATGGAAGGTGAAATCATAACAGAGCTACCCTGTCGTCATTTGTTTCACAAACCTTGTGTAACTCTTTGGTTACAGAGAGTAAGTACTACAGGATGGGTGGAGGATTTGTGGGGGGGTTGTGTATTTTGTGTATTCTTTGGGGAAGAACAACTTTTAACTCTTTGAAAATGTGGGATGAAATACCAAGAGATAACTGGCTGTTGAATTTATGAATTATGGAACCGAATTCTAGTGCAAGTGAGGAAAGAAATTTGTATTTGTACTCACCTGAAGGGCAATTTCTTTAATTGAGGGAATATTTCTGTAAGGGAAGACGTGTTTTCCTTTACTAAGAATGAAAGACATGGATGAGTTATAACTTGGTTTGGTACAAGAAAAGCTTTCTTTACTATATTCCTACCTTGAAGTAAAGTTGATGGATTAATTTTCTCTGAGAACAGCAAAGGGTCTGCTCTGTCTTACCACAATGTCAGGCCCATTTATGGTGACAGCTAAGGCTGGTAGAAGAAATACTGAAATGCTTGTAGATTAATTTTTTTTTTTAATTACCTCTAGTAATTCTATACAATATTAGATTTCATTTTCATAACCTGTAAGCAGTTTCCTTCCAAATATGTTAAAAAGGCTTGCATCATGTTGAAACTAGACTAAAACAACCATAATTAATGAACGGGTATGTTTTTTTTACTTGCACTTGCACTCTCCTTTATGTGCAGTGCAAGCCTGGGCTTGGTAGTTCTCAGTGAGCCTACAGTGTAACACAATTTCCTCAAGAGTGTAAGGGAGATTAATTGATTGTACTATGGGGGTCATAGCAGAACACCTCTAGCATGGAGGGTTGACGGATTTAGTTGGTGGATTTATAATTTTTTTTTACCTTGATAATCTTGATTACCATGGTCATTTTTCTTGTTTTACACATCTTGCCTTTTTTTTTTTTTTCTGTTGTCGTAGTAAACTGCTATTGCTGAAAACTAGGACAAAATACTTCCTCTTACTTTGGGCTGTGCCTAGCTTATTTTTAATCCTTGCCCCAAAAAAAAAAAAAAGTCCCACCTGTAAAATCAATGCTTTGCAGAAGAACTTGGTGAGAACCTGATGCATTTGCTGTGTAGCTGGTTTAAACGCAAAACAAGTCTTTATTCTGAGTTTCTGTTAGCTGTCAGCTCCAGGTTGCTCTGCAGTCAAATTTGAGTTTGAGGTAGTGCTGTTGTGAAGACACTAAATACTTTATAAATAATTTTTAGCTTTTCAGTAGAATTGCAAACTGTGCAAATGACCTGTTTTTTTCTCTTTTTGTAGTCTGGAACATGCCCTGTTTGTCGTCATGTGCTTGCACCTGTACATCCCGAAGCAGCTGATTGACACTGTTTTCTTTATTTGATTGATGATTCAGCATCTGCTGTTAAAATTGCTACAGGACCCTCAGACTAGGGTCAGAAATAAAATCTGCCACCAAAATAAAAATGAAAATTTTGCCTGTTTTAATTATAATGTGAAAACAATTCAGTATAAAATATTAATGTGTAATCATGGATTGGCTTAGGTTGGAAGGGACTCTAATGATTATCTGGCTCCAACCCCCCTTGCTGTGGGCAGGGACACATTCCTCTAAACCAGGTTGCTCCAAGCCCCATCCAACCTGGCCTTGAACACTTCCAGGGACAAGGCATCCACAGCTTCCCTGGGCAACCTGTGCCAGTGCCTCACCACCCTCACAGCAAAGAACTTCTTCCTAATATGTAATCCAAACCTACTTTCTTTTAGTTTGAAACCACTCCCCCTTGTCCTGTCACACCATGCCATTGTGAACAGACCGTCTCAGTCCTTCTTGTGGGGTCCCTTCAGGGGCTGGAAGGCCACAATTCGGTCCCCTCAAAGCCTTCTCTTCTCCAGGCTGAACAATCCCAATTCCCTCAGCCTTTCCTCATAGCAGAGCTGCTCCATCTCTCTGATCACCTTGGTGGCCTCCTCTGGACTCTCCAACAGCTCCATGTCCTTCCTGTGCTGGGACCCCAGAGCTGGAGGCAGCTCTGCAGGTGGGGGCTCACCAGAGCGGGGCAGAGGGGCAGAATCCCCTCCCTCCCCTGCTGCCCACGGGCTTTGGATGCAGCCCAGGACACACTTGGCTTTCTGGGCTGGGAGTGCCCACGGCCGGCTCATGTCCAGCTCTCACCCCCAGCACCCCCTGGTCCTTCTGGGCAGGGCTGCTCTCGATCTGTTCATCCCCAGCCTGGGTTGGCACCAGGGCTTGTCCTGACCCAGGTGCAGCACCAGCACTTGGCCTTGTTAAACCTCATGGTGTTCCCATGGGCCACTTCTCGAGCTTGTCCAGGGCCCTCTGGATGGCATCGTGTCCCTCAGGAGTGTCAACTGCACCACCCAGCTTGGTGTCAGCTGCAGATCTGCTAAGGGGGCACTTTGTCCCTTCATCTGTGTCATTAATGAAGACATTAAACAGTACTGGTCCCAGTAGGGCTCCTGAAGGGACAGCACTTCTCACTGTTGTCTATCACGACTGTGAGCCATTGGCCACCACCTTCTGGACATGGCCATCCAACCACTTTTTAGCAATCTAACAGCCCACCCGTCAAATCCATTTCCAATTTAGAGAGAAGGATGTTGTGGGGGACACTGTCAAAGGCTTTGCAGAAATCCAGATGAATGACACCTGTAACCCTTTCTTTATCCACTGCCGTAGTCACTCCATCATAGAAGGGCCACCAGGTGGGAAAGAATGAGAAGGCAAATGGGAAAAATTGGCGTGTTTCTGTTCAAGGTTCATGTTATCTGTGCATACACTAGTACATTGGAAGCATTCAGATTCTGGCAGGTGTTGATAAGTTAATTTGTTCTGGCCATTAGACAAAGAGGTAGCAATTTTTTCTGAACTAGCCATAGCAACAGTAATTAACATAGTATGAAAACAACTTCCGTCCAGTCAGAGGGAAAGTTCTTGGGGTTTTGGATAAGGTTACATGGTAAATTGCCTCGTAAGTCGAAATTCTGTAGAATCCTTCCTTACTTCACAAGGCAGAAAGCTCCTGTTTCCCCCTTCTTTCCTTATTCTGTGCTTGATTGAACTTTTTAAAATATATAAAGTACAGCTGCAAAATGCAATTATTCTCTATCTCTGAAAAATAACTCCCTACAAACCACATAAGCTGCTTCTATAAGCTGTGAAAAGTGCTTGGATCAGAGTGATTGAGTTGAAAGGGCCCTTACACATCACCTAGTTCTAACCCCCCCTGCCATGGGAGATAGGTTGTTCCAAGTCCTATCCAGCCTGGCCTTGAACACTTCTAGGGATGGGGCAGCCACAGCATATCCAGACAGCCTGTTCCAGTGCCTCACCACCCTCACAGTAAACAATTTCTTTCTAATATCTAATCTAAACCTTCTCTCAGTTTAAAACCCTTACCCCTCCTCTCATCACTGGACTCCCTGGTAAAAATTTTCTCTTCAGCTATTCTGTAGACCCCCTAGAAGGCTTCTCTAAGGTTTCCCTGGAGCCTTCTCTTCTCCAGGCTGAACAACCCTAGCTCTCTCAGCCCGTCCTCATAGGGGAGGTGCTCCAGCTCCCTGGATGTTTTTGCAGCCCTCCTCAGGGTTTGCTTGAGTACATCCATGTCTTTCTTATGCTAGGACTCCAGAGCTGGACACAGCAGTTCAGGTGGGGGGAGAATGCTTCATGGGAGTGTAGCACGGAGGTGGAATCATCGCCTTTGACCTGCTGCCCACAATCTTTTAATGCAGACCAGGACACACTTGGCTTTCAGGGCTGCCAGTGCACATTGCTGGGTCATATCAAGCTTTTTATCATCCAGCATCCCAAGTACTTCTCAGTACCGCTCTCGATCCATTCTCTGCCCAGCCTGTGTTTATGTTGTACTTGGAATCACCCCAAGCCAGGCACACTTGGCCCTGCTGAACTTCGTGAGGTTCACACAGGCCCCTCTCAGGCCTGTCAGGGTCCCTCTGGGTGACATCCCCTCCCTCCAGCGTGTCCACCACCCCACACAGCTTGGAGTCGTCAGCAAATTTGCTGAGGCTGCTCTGATCCCACTGTCCGTGTCACTGACAAAGATGTTTAACAGGGCTGGTCCCAACAATAATGCTGGAGGAATCTTCTTTTCTCTGGTCTCCACGTGGGACCATCGAGCCATTGACCACAACCCTTTGAATGTGACTGTTCTGTCTGTCAAATCTGTGTCTCTCCCGTTCAGAGAGAAGGATATCGTGTGGCACAGAAGTGGAGGACCCTCAGAGCGGTGGATCCCAGACTATGCTTCTGTTCCCGCTATCAGCACATCTCTGTGTTTGGGTGCACTGTCCAACCGGGTTGAAATCTTGTGGCCTGTTTGTTTTTACTTTCCCTTTAACTGCCTTCTGTCATCTTGTAACTCCTCTGTAATCTTACCTGCAGAACTCTGCAACCCCTCTCACTCCCTGGACTAGAATAGAAACAGATCACCTTGAAGTAACTCCTCAGGGGAAAAATCCAGTTGAAAACCACCCCTTTCTTTTTGAAATCTCTACAGGTTTTCTACAGTTTACGTCTGAGATAGAGCCCTAAATTGCCTGTGCACCATCACTTCCTATTTTCTTTTTTAACCTTCTTCCTTCCTTTCTTCCTTTGCAGACTGTCCAAGCCATTCATATTTCTTCCTCATGTTTCCTGCCACCTGTATCTTGCTAACTTCCCTTCTTCTTTCAAGCTGCATTGTATGCCATATTTGGTTTAGGGTGCTCATTCTACTTGTTACCAGACCTGTATCCGTCAATATTGGAAATTCCTCCAGGGCCTAATTGCTGCAGCCCAGGCTACCTCTAGTCTTGGTCTCTCTCATAAATTCTTCCATATTAGTGAGAAAGAAGTCAAGAAATGTTTCTCCTCTGGTCTGTCTTCATCGTCTGAGCTAGAAACGTACCCTAAATGCTCTCCTGTATTTACCTGGGCTGCTTGCAGTTGGCTGTGCTGTTTTCCCAGCAAGCCTCAATGTGGCTGAAGTCTTCTGTCGGGATCATGGCCTGCAAATGGGGCTCCTCCTGCAGCTGAAGAAAGACCTCTTCACCAACCTTCTGTCCTTGATCAGGTAACATGTAATAGACACCAACCACAAGGTTTCTGTTGTTGGCTTAGTTTCTAATTTCCATCCATAAGCTCTTGACTTGCACGTTGCTGTTCTTCAAAGACAGCTTTGTGCAATCAATCTCATTTTTGGCATGGAGGAAAATTCCCCCAACTCTTTTTTTGCCTGTCTCTTTTGAATAGTTTGTAGCCATCAGTCACAGCACTCCAGTTGTGCAATTCATCTCAGCAAGGTTCTGTGGTAGCAATCAGGTCATGGTTATGTCTCATCTTCTGTAAAGAGATTGGTACCAGCTGGATTCTCTTCTGGATTTTTAATCTCTTGCATGAGTTCAGTGCAAGGTCCCAACAATATATTTATTTCTTTTATTTACTGCTTCATCAATTGTCTCTGGTCTTGCTTTGGAGTGGAAGTATTCCGTTGAAACTCTCACTATGGACAGTTTTTCATCTGCCTGAGTTCACCAGTTGTGGCTATTTCAGGACTGCACACCCCTGGTTCCACTTTCAGCTTGGCACTTAGTACACTGCTTATTTGACAGGCTTGGAGCCCCAGGATGTGGTGCTGCTTTGGCCCTAGGGCTTCCCTTGAATTTTCATACTCTCCATCTAAAATAATCTGCCACTGGCTTTGTGTGTCGTGTCATTTCCACTCAGAATACCTTTCTGGTGCATCAGTGTTCTGACTCATCTTTCCAGGCTTGAATTCGCTGATCACCAGATTGACTTTTTACATTGTGGGAAATTGTGTGCTCTGTATCTGATACTGGAGACTCAATTATTATCACATGCTAAAAAAAAATGGAAAAAAGAAAGAAGGAGAAAACAAAACACAAAAAACCTCACACCCCCCAAAAAATCCTTTTTCAGTCTAGTAACTACAGTGTGCAAAAAGCTAACAGTCTTTCATTTTGAACAAACAGTCCAGTTCTGCTTCAAGCACATTGAAAGTATTTTCTTTCTGCTGCTTTTAACATTTTCTCTTGAGTTTAATTGAAAGGTAGATGATCAAACTTGTAGGGACAGCATTTAGGATCAGTTGTTAAATGTTTAACTGTTTCCAAGAAGCTATATTCTTGTTGTATTTTTAAAGATATAAAAAGTTCTGTATTCTTCAGTTTGTTTAAAGAATTGCAAGGTTATATTGCATAAAAACTAAGTGTTGCAACAACATAATTCTTCTGAACATGAAGAAGAATGTTGTAGTTTTTGAGCTTTTTCCTCCAGAGATAGTTCACCCTTTTAAAATTAAAATAATGAGAATGAAATACTGTCTCACAGGAGAAAGGAACTGGCTGTAACTTGTTGACGTGATGATACAATTTGATATTTGTGCCCTATTTTGCAAAGCACTGAATTTTTGTAACTTTGGGGGGTTTGTTTTTTTGGTGGCACTAGCAATGCCTGTTAAGTGATCCTTGGAACTCTTCTTTTTTCTGGAGTTGTGTTTTTTTAAAAAAAACCTCCCCTGGTTGGGAATTACTTGCTTTGCAGTTTGAATCCTGAAAACTGTATTAATACTGTAGTGATGCTGCTTGGCTTTCTGCATAAACACTTTGGTGTATTCTCACAAAATTCTATTTGTTCTTACTTGAACAGAATGGGAATGAAAGTGGGGCTTGCTGGGGCTGACAGAATATGTCCAATACAGGGCTTCCTTGAGTAGATTTTTAGTTGTTAAAGATCAAGAAAAGGTATTTATATTGTAACCTTCCAATAAGATACAGCTGTTGCCACTGAACCAAATATACTGCTATTGTTGGTAGGCTCATTCTTGCTCAGAAAGCCAAGGCAAAGACTAAAAATCAAGTTTCTTCTTTGATTGCCCAGCTGCTCTTCTACCTTGAAAATCTATTATTTTCTTTCCAGTTGCTTTTTGTTGAAACAGATGTAATAAGGTTTTGTGGGGCACTGAGGGTATACAAAGAGAGCCTTCTTTACTCCTAGGATTGACTTGATTATGGAGTGGGGTTCAATTAGTGAATTGTAGAACAGCTGGCAAGGACTAGTGGATAAGGCTCCTTGTCTTGTGTTACAAGGAGACAAGTGGGCTGACAGTCATCTGTGTGTAGCCTTTGGATGTACAGACCTGGTATCAAAGGTTTAAACCAGTGCTCAGGAGCCTTGAAGTGCCCCTGACTTTTACTATTGTGTCATTGAAATCCAGTGCAAACTAACCCAAACAAAGTCTGGCACTAGTCAGAACCAAGGGAGCACAAGGGTTCCTCATAAGCTCATGCCACATTCCTCAAAATGCAGTGTAAAAAGTAATTGAAAATGAAAGTTCTCTTCCCTAGGTTTGAAGCAAACTCTGTCAAACGACTTTAGGTGGAGAGAGAGGAGCATATTTTGTTGAGAATATGATGTATTTGGCATGGATTTATTCACCCCAACGCATATTTCCAGGTACCTTATCTTTGTCTTTGAACTTGGAATAGCATCATTCCTGAAAAGGTCCATTGTGTTTTAGTAAATTTAAGACTATTGCCATAAGGGACACGTTTGAAAGCAGCAACATCAGGGTTGTTTATTTCATAAAATGAGTATATGCAGCTGTAAGAATACTGTTCCACATTTTCCTTTTAATAGGACAATCTCTCCATGGTGATGCACTAACGTGAGCACATCTGCATTGATACTGTGAATGCAGTAGGTATCCTGTTCTGAAAAATGCCAAAGATGGGAAAAGAAAACAACCCTGGCTGAGTAATTTCAGTTTTATTTTATCTGCATGTTTTTACAATCCATGCTCTCTCCCCTGGTTTTTCTCTCTCTCTTTTTTTTTTTTTTTTGTTTTTGTTTTTGTTTTTGTTTTGTTTTGTTTTGTTTTGTTTTGTTTTGTTTGTTTGTTTGTGTCACTGAATGCTTTGGGATATTCACAATAGAAAACAGGAAAATATGTTAGTTATGTGTCGTCCTTCGGTCAAGGTGGTACCCACAGCTAAGATGCATAATTATTTAGACAAGAGAAGTAATATCACTATGTGGAGAATAAGTCTTCACTCTTTATAAGCTAATAAGCAAAATATGTATTTACAGATCTTTATTGTCCTAAAATTCCACATAATTGTAATTTTTCCCAGTCTTAAGCCTCTCTGTAGACAGACAATTACCTTGCTCTGAGTCATGTATCATAAATAATTATGGACAAAACAACTAATGATTGTTATTAATGAGTATGTATGAGGATTTAATGATGTCTTGAGGCCAAAATGTAAAGGGCATGATTTTCATTTACACTGGAGTTTCTTTGCCCTCCTGAGGCCAAAGAAAAGGCTCTCAAGAAGACGTAAAGGAGAATTAGGTAAGAAACAGGAAGGAGGATTATAGTCTAGCTAGTTTCTTCAGCTACCTTTAAATCACAGTAAAAACAAGTCCTTTTTTCAGTTGTGAAGCACAGTTGTGTTCAGCTTACCAGACAACAGCCCTTGAAAATAAGTCAAGGAAGTCAATGAAATTTAATGTGATGGTGAGAATTACATTTTCCAAGGCAGGTTAGGCATTTTATGTCATATTTTCTAATTGACAAGAACCAAGGGCTACAATTTTAGTGTTGTAAGTGGTACTGATTAGTGATAGTTAGGACCTGGTGGTTCTTTCATAGCTCTGTGTTAGGAAAACCTAAAGAGGAAATAAATTTCCTAATAGGGAATAAAAATAATTGGTCAAATTATTTCTTTATGGTATATTGAGTACTATGACCTGCTAATTTCAAAGAACATCTCTGTCAATGGGTAGAAGAGTTTCCCTGTGGATGAGAGGAATTCCCTGCTCTTACTAAAAACAGAAATACAAAAAAAGCTTTTCTAACACTGCTTTAATGCTGCAGTAGGAGGATGTCAGCTGCAGAAACACTGACACAGATTTGAAAATGCTTTTTGCATATTCCAGACATCCTTTTTTAAGGTGCTAACTTGCTTTGCAAGTCAAGAAACATGTTCTTGTCAGCAATACTGTAAATAACTTCCCGTTAAGCTATTTTAGTGAAATGAAATGCAGCCTGCATAGAACCTGTTCTGCGTATGCCTTTCTTGTTTTTATTGTTTTAACTCCCTGAATCACAATTCATGTAAGCAAGAAGAAAGTTTTGCTATAGAGATTAAGAATGGGATTTAGTCCTCATTATTTACATTAAAGCTCCATGAGACTGTGAGACTTTTCTTCTGACAGTATGAAAGATGACTGAATGGACCAACCCAAAGCAACTCAAGAAACACACACAAAACCAGCAGAGCCTGACTAAAGAGTTTGCTCATGAATGGTGAGCTTTTGGGACATGAATAAATAGGATCATCTAAACAGAAGTGATGCAAGAGAACAGGGGATCCTCAGCAGTGTTTGTCACCTGCAGATAACTGCAGTCCTCCTTCAGTTATCTTTCTCCCTGTGAGACAGCAAGTATCTTCCTTGGAGCTTTTGAAACAAATGTCTAGTTCACCAGGGTTTTTGGTGAAGAAGTGCCCTTCATTCACTTCATGCAGTTTTCTTCTGAAAGTGGCCAGCAGGAAGGGGAGAAATGGGAGCAGAAAATGTGTGGTCTTTCAAGTGAATCTAAGCAACCTACAGTATCAACTAAAACCAAATTCAGTTGTGAGTAGAGGGAAGGAAGCCAAAAAAAAAAGGACTGTGTGGCACAAAATTGCTTTTGGCAGCTCTGTCCCCCAGCAGAAAGCATGGAAGCTCCTGAGGCACTGCTGTCTGGCCCACTGCACTCCTCTAGCTCTCCAGGAAATGTGGAGAGTGATCACTACAACACATTCAGAATCTCTTGGTCTAAATCTTACATGACCTGTGAGACAGTTTCTTTCTGATTGAGAGGAATAGTTTGCATTTGTTTGGTGTCAGGGACACAGAAAGGACGCCTGTGTTCAGGGTCTGTTCCTGAGACACCCGTGACCTTGCAGAAGGGTCTTTATCTTAAATTATCACTTCAGACTGTGTCACTGTACACTCTCCTGCTCTGAATCAGTTGTCATATCTAACTGAAGAAAAGAAGCATCAGTTAATTTGTTGAAAAATTAATTTCTGTTCTGTTGCTGAAAATGGTTTGATGAATGACAGTAATCAGAGGCATATTATTGCTGGTACAGTCCGTGTGTGCTAGTGGGGAAGTATCTGAAGGTAGCATTTTCTCCTTCCATACATTACAGAGGGAAGGTGTCTCTCTGTGTGCATAATTCAAGCACAGAGCACCAAGAGCAACCTCTGGATGTTTCATTTTCAGAATAAGTACATATTCAAATTGTAACTTATATTCGGAACAAGTATAGATGATTTTGACTACCATTTAGGGTTTGTACTTGGGATGCCAGTACTTCTAGCAAGTGTTCATCTTCTGTCCTTTGTTACGCATGACATCATGCGTCTGAGGGAGATGACTAAATTTTTTCCCATCCACCTGCTGCATTTTGAAGTTATCAACAAGGTAGTATAATTAGTTAACTTGCATTAACATACTGGTTGTGCTGTGCATTAGAGCACAATGGAGAGTGCAAGGTGGCCTCAACTCCTCTACAGTACCAGAAGAACAGATGCACTCAGGGAATGTACTGCAATGCAGGGCAGCAGCTTGTCAGAAAGACTTTAGACAATATTGCCTTAAAAAAAAAAAAGGAAAAAAAAGAAAAAAAAAGGAGGGGGGAGCATGTCAGGGCTGATCCCGATTTTCATGGGTTTTTTGCATAGTGTCAACATTCACTGGATAATCATCTGAGTACTAAGAGATGATAACACAGGGCTAGATTGCAGTACAGTATCTGAATAAAGTGTTTGGGTTTTTTTTTTTACATAATTATCTGCCTTCAAAACTGAGATCACAGCTATGTACAACATACAGTGGAATTTCTAGTTCACTTTAAAGCTCAGGAGATCAGCTAGAAATTCTTTCAGGCTTTTCATTATCGAAGTAGAAAATACATCAAATATTGATGAACTTCTTGAAACATTGTGATCTGTCATTACATCATTTTAATGAAAAAAACCCCTACTCTAAAAATAAATGTATGTATTTATATTGGCTACAGTTAAAACTGTTCTCATGCAGCTTTTTGCTGTCGTTCTTACTAACAAATACTATTTATGTCTTCCTGTATCATATAAATTAAGCTTTGATGAAGGTCTAATTCTTCAAAATTCTTGCTGTTCTTTCTATGCATAAAATTCAAATATATTTGCAGTTCCCAAATGCAAAACTCCATTGCTGTTATATGACACACATCCTCATTCAGAGGCAAATTACTTTTTTTTCTCTCCTGAAGTGAAAAAGGAGAGAGCAAAAGTGTAGCTGAGCCTTTGTCTTGTTTCCTTAAGTGAGTCTCTTGTCCTCTCTATGTGTGACAATTTGACATATGAGGTGATGACTAATTCTGCAAAACTTCAAGAGTATGACTTAGAATGGCAGAACTGGCTGAAAGATGTTGTGAAAGTTCAGTTTGAAATTCTAAAATACATATTCATTGCAAAGATGCTTACATGCCTGCAAGCATTTGCATTCCTTTCTCTGCTACTTAAAAAGCTAATGGAGGATAGATTGTACTAGATGCTCAAGTGTTAACCTTTCAGCCTTTAAATGTCTGCGTCATGAGCTTGTTATTTTTTCTTAACCATGACCACTATCCTTTTTTTTTTTTTCTGAGCATCTGTCTAATATAACTGGACAATGATTTATAGTTCAAAGTAGGGAAGCAGAAAAAGATTGAGGGCTGTCCCTCGGAAATGAAATACAGACTGCAGTGTGCAAGGGAAAATGTAAAACTTGGTTGTTTTCTAGAAATTTTAATAAAAACATCTTTTTCAGGCAATATTCCCACTGAAATCAGTGTACTAAATGAATATGAAATAGATTTAAATTTTTCTCCACAGCTGTATTATTCAATGCAGAAGCATGTGAATTCTTCTAAGAGCTTTTATTTGCTATTAGCTCAAGGCATATGCCATTTGTTTTCTTTAGCTATTCATAAAACCTTAGTTTGTGGCTTTTTTAATTTTGACCCAATATATTCTAGAGCACTTGATAAAGCAATAGGGATCATTGTAAGAAATAAAAAAAAAAAAAGAAAAAAAAGGAAAAAAAAAAAGAAAAACATTACATTTCCTAAATGCTTGTATAAAATAGTGTGGGATTACACAAAGCACTAGGTAAGAACTGTGCAGCAGGAGTGTATCGTCTATGGGAGACTGAAATTCCAGCACAATAAATGTATTTTAGATACAAATGGGCTGTCTTTGCTTGCCAGCTGTCTCAGCATGATCAGATTACAGAGTGGTAGAGTGATCTCTGCAGAGCTTTCACAGGGTTGTGAAGGAGGACAAGGCAGAGTCTTTATGGCATTTGACAGGTAGCATTGCAGTGACACTTTTCTGCAAGAAAAGCATCTTGGTGCTGGGGACAGGAGGCTCCCTGGCACTTCACACAGTTGCGCTGTACATGTATTTGCTGCAGGTTTTTTGGCAAAATATTGGATTTCAGAAGTCATACTGTAGCCATAAGTGTGTTGTTAAGTGTCCTAAGTCCTGCAGAGAGCCTTCGACAAGTTAGAAGGATGAGCAATCACCAGCCGTATGGAGCCCAACATGGGAAAGTGCCGGATTCCGCACCTGGGATGGGGTAACCCCAGATGTATGGACAAACTGGGGAATGAGAGGCTGGAGAGCAGCACCATGGAAAGGGAGCTGGGGGTCCTGGCTGATGGCAAATTGGACATCAGTCAACAGTGCCCTGGATGCCAGGACGGCCAACCATGTCCTGGGGGGCATCAGGCCCAGCATCTCCAGCCAGGAAAGAGAGGGGATTGTCCCGCTCTGCTCTGGGCTGGGGCGGCCTCACGTCGAGTCCTGGGGGCAGCTTTGGGTGCCACAGTATAACAAAGACACTGAGCTGTCAGAGAGTGTCCAAAGGAGGCCATGAAGACGGTGAAGGGCCTTGAGGGGAAGCCGTATGAGGAGTGACTGAGGGCCCCTGTTCTGTTCAGCCTGGAGAAGAAGAGACTGAAGGGAGACTGCAGTTACAGCTTCCTTGTGAGGGGAAGAGGAGGGGCAGGCACTGATCTCTGCTCTGTGACCAGTGACAGGGCTTGAGTAAATGGCCTAAAGTTCAGTCAGGGGATGTTAAGGTTAACTATCAGAAAAATGTGTTCCACCCAGAGGGCGTTTGGGCACTGGAACAGGCTCCCCAGGGCAGTGGTCACAGCACCAGCCTGACAGAGTGCAAGAAGCGTTTGGACAATGCTCTCATTGTGTGACTCTTGGGGATGGTGCTGTGCAGGGCCAGGAGTTGGATTTGATGATCCTTGTGGGTCCCTTCAGCTCAGGATATTCTGTGATTTTATGATTCAATGAATCAATGATTTTATGATTCTCCTTTAAGCCTGTTTTAGGGCATACTTTTTTAAGGTGGCCTGCCTGAGTTGTGACTCCTGGTTTAGTGCCCCTTTTAGTGCCTCTTTTCTTTCGTATCTGGAAGCAGGTGTTTTTTTGTCAAGGTGCTCTCAAAGGTGGCCTTTATTGCTGCATGTAGCCAGCAGGAACTTAGTGTGCACCATTGTGAGACAATACACTCATAACAGGTAATCACAATATACCACTTCTATACTGTCCAAAAATCATGCCCCAAATGTGTTTGAGAACCACTGAACTAACACTGATTGGAGGAGACAAGGAAGGATTTACAGAGCACAGTGTGGGAGACCATATGCTCCTGGGTGCAGCTACAGGATCATGATCCTTGAGCAGGACATTCACTAGGGCCTTTACAGCCCTTCTGTCTGTGCTGCTGCTCTGCCAAGTGCTGCCTGTGCTACGGTGCTCTCCAGGTTCATTTGGAGGTGGCTCATGTGGAGCAACAGGGCTTTGCATTATTCCCAAATGGAGAGAAGAAAGAAGAAGACTTTGCTTCCTGATGCTCAAGAAGGAATTTGGGCCAACAGACACTTGTAGAACTTCCTGTCAAGAAAACTTGTGCCCTACCAGGAGTTTTAAAACTCAAAAAAAGAGTATATTTTATCTCAGTGCTATGTTGTAATAGCTGGAAGGATGCAAAACCCATATTGTTTCAGAAGTCACTAAATAGATGAGTTAGTGTTCATCATGCATTTAAAAATGAGTACAATTCTGTAATTTCAGCAGATTTCAGAGTAACTATATGCAATCTATTACATTTTTATATCTCTCCTTATGTGTACACAGGAGAGAGCAGTAAAACATTGACATTAAGATGAGAGGGTGGAAACTGGTGGTTCATTCATTTAAATACATACTTTTTAGGGAGATGGGTAAAGTGGTGTCCTCCAGCTGTGCATCTGTCAGGTCTGCCAGGAATGGGTATGGTTTGGATGGTCTCTACTTTGTTTTCATGAAGGGATTTTGTTATGTGCTACTGCTGCTGCCAGTTAGTATCATATATGGAGATAATGTAACATCAGAACAAAACCTGAAAGCTGAAGAAAGCGTTGCTGTCAGTTGTGCACTTAAAATATCTTTGGAACCAAAATATTTTTCTGTTTGGGCCTTCTTTTCCTGTAAGTCTGTTTTCACACATTGTTTTCAGTAAAGGAAATTTGAGATTAAAAGTTGTGATGCAGTTTTGACCAGAGCTGAACATAGTTATGGGTTGCTTTAGCCCAGGCTCATGCAGATGTCCTTTATTATTTTTCAGTGCCAATATTCAACAGTTGATTTAAAAGTTGGTTTTCCTTTCTGCATCCATGGATTTTTAGCTCCACCATTCACCTTCTCCTAACATCCCAGGGAAAAGTAAAAGACTGTGACAGTGCTTGCCAGGGGGAAATACCAAGAAGGTTGGGGGGAAAAAAATCTCATAATAAACAGTAGCACAATTTCTCCTTGGCATGAGGCAATTTAGAAATAGTTCATGGAATTGAAAAGCATGGTTGGATACAAGGTTATCACATGCATTGGTATGTATTATTATTTTTCATGTGACTGTAATGTTCTGTTCATTCCATCTATGCCCATTTTTTCCGCATATTTGGAAGTGCTTTCCCACTTAAAATGAAATAATTTGTTTTAAACAGAATGCAGATGAAAATACAACATTTTCATTGTTTGGTGACTGGAACTTTATTGTTGACATTGGTCTGCTTGGTCTTAAAAGAAGAATTTAGATGGATTGTTCTTATTTTTGTAATGAAATTTTTTAAAAAATTGAACCAGATCCATGCATGTTTTAACTGCGTTGATTTCAGTCTTCTTTTCCAGAGTTTGCTTTGGCATATTAAGTGCAGGCAGTGTACTGGGTTTTCATGTACTAGACAAATAGGACTCTGCAGGTGTAGGAGAGAAATCATACTGTCCTTATCAGAAACAGTCCTGTGGTGAGCATCATCAAGAAAAGGAAGAAGCCACTGTGCCTGGAAAATGTTTTTGCTGCAAGCAATGAAAATGAAAGATAGAGAGCACATACCTATTACATCTCTTGTAAAAGTGGCAGAAAGTTAAATGGTTTCTAATAACCTTTTGGTCATTATCATGTTTCTGAGCACTCAGACGTGCATGAGGTGAAAACTTTTCTTTTTTGAGAGCAGGAAAAATGAAACACACAAGAGAGGAGGAACATGGGTATATTATTTGTCTTTTACTGTCCTCTAACCTTGCCATATTTCCACTATACTGTACAGTGCATCAATTGTCAATATTGGATTTCCTTAAAAGGTCACTGAAAATGCATTCTGGATTTGAAAAGTAGGTTGTATTAGCTTTGGATGGATCTATTATTTTTTTTTTTCAGAAATGGTAAGGAGGAGAAAAATATAATCTTCCTATTAATCATCATGTGAAATAGATTATCCTCAGTTGTGGATAAGTGGGCAGTCATCAGCCCAGTGCTGCCAAAAAGGCAGAGAGGAATGTATTGATTTAATCTGTTGGATTTTTCCATCTCTTTTGCTATTTATTATTTTTGATTTTTCTCCAGTCAAGAACTGATTTCTTCCTCCATTATTCCTGTGTTGTGTCCAGTCATGAGATTTTTCAGAGGCCTCATGTTTTCTCAACTTTTCCTCTATCCCCGCTAGCTACCTTCACTCTTATCTCTTACACTGTTTTTCTTTCCCAGCTGCTTTTCCACAACAACACATTTCTCTCCAAACAGCTCTCAGAAGAGCTGCCCCTTTAGCCTCTTCCTGGGGGAAGGAGGAGAGGAGGGGTTGGGTGCAGCTGCCCAGGGAGTGCTGCAGCACGCAGTGCCCATCTGCTCCCCTCTATTCTGCTCTGTTCTGCTCCTGTAAAGCAGAAGGGAGAGGCACAGGCAATGCTGCCTGCACCAGCAGCAACTCTGGGGTTTCTGCCCAAACAAGAGACACCTGCAGGTCTTGTTAAATTTCTGGGAATGGGTTGGTTGGACAGGTGACTCTTTAAATTTTTCTTACTCTGAAAATTATGTTGTAGCTGTGGTGTTTCAGTGGAGTGTTAAATCACTTCGCAGTAAGAGTTCTGCATTTAAATGTCAAATCAAATGGCTCAATCCACTGAGTGGCAGATGTATTTTAGTCAGCAGCGCTTTTATGAAAAAAACACTTTTAAGATTGCTCTTCCTGTCAAAGCTCCCAGCCTGGATGTGGGCGAGGGAACCAGATCACTTTGGCTTAGAAAAGGGCTTCTGTGAGGCTGCAGGAGCAAGGGTGGCCCAGGCCAGGTATGGGGGTAAGCTCCTCGCTGCCTCCCCTAGCCTGACAGCCAGTGAGCAGTGAACAACAAAAACTCCCCTTCACTGCTAAAGAAAGGATGACATTGATTGTGCCTCGAGCAGCAGCTTAATCCTTGCCAGGGGACCTTGTGGATGTGTGAGCTGCAGCATGTGGCCCAGCTTCTGCCTGCCATTGATCAGCCTCTTGGTGCTTCCTCGCCCTGTTGGATGCTTTTTGCACTTCTCCTCTGGGATGCTGGGCTGCCCACAGGGTGGAGAGCAGCAGCTTCCAGAGAGCATCCAGCATCCAGCTGTTGGGAGCCTGGGTGCCTGCCAGTCCGGCAGTTCTTTTGGCTCTGAAGTGGAGGAAATCAAGGAGAGAAATGAAAAAAAACCAGCAAAACCAAACATAAATATTTCAGGGGAAAAAAATGCAAAGAGATGTCTAAGATGAAAATCCAGGCAGCTTTAATTATCACTGTGTTTATTTATTTATTTATTTATTTATGGTCTTGCTCATTAGAGCACTGATCCATCACAACTCCCGTCTCAGCACCAGGCACTGACAGGGGCTGTTGGTGGCGGGCTGCAGGTTAGGGGGTGAGAGCTGGTCTACACCAACCCCCCCATGACAAAGCAGGGGAGGGGACCTGCTGAGGTGCCTCAGCACCTCTGTTTGGTGAAACCCTTCAGGAACGTACTCATGGGGTTTATGTGATAAATGTTTTCAATATTGAGAAGTGTAGCACAAGGCATTTTTTTTCCTCTGTGGGGACAAAAAGGCTTTTCTTCCAATTTTCTATGCTTTTGTGCATCTTTCCTATTAGGTGCTCCTAGAAAAATTAACATGAATTAGCTTGTAGTGAAACTATAATTTGCATATTTGTAAGACGTATTTAAAGTGCTGTCTGGCAATAAGGAATGCCTTTTAAGCAACAGCATTTTGAAAGGGGAGGGAACAACTGTAACCCATCTTTTCTTCCTCATGGTGGTGGTCATGACATGGGGGTTGGCCTTTCTGATTTGGCAACACCTCTGGGGTAGATGGACCATCATCCATATTATCAGCTGACAGACCTGCCACATCCAGAGCCTCACACCTGTTCTGTAGAGGCACCTGAGGAGGTGTGGCAGATACCTGGAGAGGGTTCACTTGCCACCCTGACCATAGACTTGGCTCCATTGTCTCCTTTACTGTTAAGTTACTGCCTTCTCTCTGGTTGGGGGTGGGACTGCAGGGGGTGGGATACAGGACCTTGATGTTTTTTTTCTCACAGATATTCCTATTTCTGTCTCAGGAAGGAAAGAGCATGGTTTCAGCAGCTCTTTCTCAGACTCCCTGATGTTCCTTACCCTGTCCACTTCCCCTCAAAGCTCTACCATCATCTACTTGGTCACACACCTCACAGAGGTGTCCTCGCTCTGCCAGCTCCTGTGGACTAGGAGTGCAATATATCAGCAACAACAAAACCAGCCATGCCTGAAAACAGTGACAAAGGACAACTTCTCACTGCTGAGGTCATCCTGCTCTGAACTCAACACTCAGTACTGCATCTCACCATCTTATTAATAGAAAATTATTGGCAGAGGAGGTTTCATAAAGCATATTACAGCACAAACCACCATAATAAAGATTTTGAACAGTATCAGTGGGCCACAAATAAAAACCCTGACATGGGTTCCTTCCCTAGCACAGGCACGTACACACACACGCTAAACACATCCCAGTGTTAGTGGGCCTTGCATTGAAATGTCCAAATGCTGTGTTATTTCTGCTTTAAGATTCAATACAGGTCAAGTGACTTGCTGAGTTCAGGCAGTTTCAGGTTTCCACATAACTGTAAACCAACATGCTTTCAAAAACAAAACTAATCTAGGAACCCTGGGGTGCTTTTTTTTCTGTGGTTTTTTTTTTTTTTTTTTCTTCTTTTTTTTCATTACAGTTTCATAACAAGTGCTGGAAAATAAACACTTTTCACCCTTCAAAACTGAAGCTGGTCCTTAATGCTGCTGTCTAACAATAATTTTAAAAAAATCAAAACTTTCTGCTGCAATTTCAGAGACTTTAACATGATCATCTGATCTCCAATGATAGAGTGATTACTATTCAAGGAGAAAAAAAGTCCACTCCTATTTTCATTAAAATGCTATGTTTGTGCTGGAAATGACTTCAAAGTTTGAATTAAAGATGAAATTATTTCCTTTAATCAAAATTGTAAAACATTTATGCTATTAGTGTGAATACTTAAAAGGGACAAAAATAAATGTTTTTGCTTGTTCCAAAACATTGCTGAGGACTAGAGTGTGTTTTGTTTCCCTTATGACTTTTGGTTATTTACAGTATGCAACTCAGAGATGCTGTAACATGAGTTCTGCTTTAATGACACCTCTTAATCTCATGCCAGCTGGGAATTTCTACTTATTTTCTTTTTTAAACTTAATTTTGCAGAGGACTTTAGCTCTTGTCATTGTTTTTTTCCTTTCAAGGAGACACTTTGACACAATATCTGACATAACATTGAGGTTTTGAGATCCTGAATATTTAGAGATTCTATCCAGGCCAGGGGGTCTGGAGATGGTTTGGTGGCAGGTGCTGCAGGGGCAGCTCAGGAGTGACAGCTCTTTTGCCTCGTCTATCAAGCTCCTCAGCAGCTACTGCAGTTCATTTTTCTCCACATGAGAGTCTTCAGTCGGAAGTTGCTCCGTGCAATGACACGAGCTGTCACACAAACCTGGGCTCTGACTCAGATGGTGTCTGTTTCCCTGCAGTGATGAGTCAGGCATGTGTCAACCTCAGCTCTTCCCTTGTCTGCCTTCTTCATTGCTCTTGCCAATGACCTACCCCAGCCCCAGCTTTTGGCAGCTCCCACTACTCCACTGGACACCTGCAAATTCCAGAGAAGCATCCTCCGTGCAGGAGGGAGTGAGGGAAAACTCTGTGCTGCACATAACACAGGTCCAGCACAGCATGGGAAAAACTACATTTCTTACCATGATCTTGAAAACTACAGGCAGTAACCCCCTTACCTAGCAATTGCAAGCCTCGTAGAAGGGTTCAAATGCTTTTCTTTTACCAGTGATTTGCACACTGTGGAAAGGTCGGGGGAAAACACTTCTGAGAAACTGTCATTCCAGTTTTAAACAGAGGAGGACTGAGTCATGGGAGAAACCATTCCTCCAAGTCTACACACTGAATTGTGACAGAATCAGAATTAAAATATCCTGCTTTTAAAATATCCTGCTTTTATTCTTCTCAGGTGTTGCTGCTGCCTTTCATCTGCATCTTTTCTACTTTCTGCACTGTTGCAGATTTTCTTGACTTTGTGTTTCTCGGTGTTCTTTAGACCAAAGATACAAAACTGCTTCATCCCTTCACTTATTACATCCACTTCTTTTAGGTTCCTTATCTCCCACCTCATATTAATTGACTCATTCCCTTCTCCAGAGTTTAGCACTATCAAAACTAATTATTATTATACTAATAATAATTGTACAGCCCAATGTTTTGGGTTGAAATTGTGACTTACTAATAATTGCATATCTATACTGATGAGAAAACTAAAATACTTGAAAAGCTGAAGTAAGGTGATTAACTTTTAAATAAACTCCATTTCATGCTACCCAGATTTTTGAAGAAACCATGAAGTCTCGCTAGATCATATTTGTTTCAGGCTGCTCAGAGAACTTGTGAGTAAGGATGCCTGTAAAAATGCTTTTGAAGGTGCTGGAGTCTGATGGTCACTTTGTAAGCATCACCTCCTAAAGGCACAGGAATGGGCAATTCCAAATAGAAATCAAGCAGGTGAGGCAGAAGGCCGGCTTGGCTGAGCAGGGATCTTCTTCTGGAGCTAAAGCAAGAAAAAGGAGATGTGTGGCCAAAGTCAGGTGGCATGGGAGGGAAACAGAGATGCTGCTGGGAGGGAGAAAATTCACGCAGCCAAAACTTGGCTGGAGTTGTCGCTGGACAGAACTGTGGGGGACAATGAGAAACGTTTACTTAGATCATTAATAGTAAAAGGCAGTGCAGAGGTAACACTGGCCCGTTGCAGGAGTAGAATGGTCACGTCCCAAACAGGGACAGAGACAAGGCAGAGGTGTTTAATGCTTTCCTTGCCTCTGTCTTCAACAATGCCGATGGCTAAGAGGGTCCCAGTGCCCTGAGCTGGAGGACCGTGACTGTGAGAGTGATAAACTCCCAGCTGACCCTGAGCCTGTGCAGGTTCTGTTGCTCCAGCTGAATCCCTACAAATCTATGGGGCATGATGGGATTCATCTGAGAATACTCAAAGAGCTGCTGATGTCATCTGAGCCTCTCTCAATGATTTTTGAACATTCTTGGGAATCCACAGAAGTCTCAGTTGACTGGAAGCTGGTGAACATTGTCCCAGTTTTCAAGAAGGGCAAGAAAGATGACCTGGGAAATTGCAGGCTTGTCAGTCACACCTTTAGTGGTGTCACTGGTAAAATTATGGAGAAAATTATTCTTGAAGGTATTGAAAAACACCTGAAGGACAATGCAGCCATTGGTCACAGCCAGCACAGCTTCATGAGGGGAAAGTTCTGCTTGTCAAACCTAATTTTGTTTTGTGACAAGGTATCCCACCTACTGGATCAAGGGAACCAGTCAATGTAGCTTTTGGGATTTCAGCAAAGACTTCAATACTGTCTCTTACAGGATCCTGTAACACCCAGCACACAAAACACCCAGCACACAGCTGGATAAATAGGTCCTGTGATGGGCGAGCAGCTGGCTCATGGGT
>VZTI01003215.1:68267-90880 GCA_013397865.1 Struthidea cinerea
GCTCTGCTCTGGGCTGGGGCGGCCTCACGTCGAGTCCTGGGGGCAGCTTTGGGTGCCACAGTATAACAAAGACACTGAGCTGTCAGAGAGTGTCCAAAGGAGGCCATGAAGGTGGTGAAGGGCCTTGAGGGGAAGCCGTATGAGGAGTGACTGAGGGCCCCTGTTCTGTTCAGCCTGGAGAAGAAGAGACTGAAGGGAGACTGCAGTTACAGCTTCCTTGTGAGGGGAAGAGGAGGGGCAGGCACTGATCTCTGCTCTGTGGTGACCAGTGACAGGGCTTGAGTAAATGGCCTAAAGTTCAGTCAGGGGATGTTAAGGTTAACTATCAGAAAAATGTGTTCCACCCAGAGGGCGTTTGGGCACTGGAACAGGCTCCCCAGGGCAGTGGTCACAGCACCAGCCTGACAGAGTGCAAGAAGCGTTTGGACAATGCTCTCATTGTGTGACTCTTGGGGATGGTGCTGTGCAGGGCCAGGAGTTGGATTTGATGACCCTCGTGGGTCTCTTCCAGCTCAGGATGTTTTATGATTGCATGATTTTTTTTTCTATATTTTCTTTTCCAAGCAAGAGGTGCTCTTGTTCAAATGCTTTTGGGCTGCTTTGTAGCTTTTCTTTTTTTTAACATACCTTTAAATTATTCTAAAGAAACAAAAATCCAGGGATACTGCTTAAAGGGTAGTTTGGATCTCTTGACCAGGTAATGAAATTTTGTAAGGCATAATGCTAGCTTTTACACTGCTAATATAGGACACCACATCCTTTCTAACGCTTTCTGTTCATGTCAGTCCTAGGTGGCACAGAATAAAATTGCAGGCCCAGAAACACATTACCCAAGGAGTTTTAAATTCAGAGCAGTGCAATCGTTGAAATATTGAGAGCTAATGTAATGTGTCTTGTGTTCAAAACTTGTGACTGATCAGCCTCTGTATGCCTTGTTCCACTAATGTTCTTGTCCAAAATCACACAGTGCTCTAAATGACCCTGGTGGGCATGGCAGTGAGTGCTAAAGCTGTACCTCATGGTGCTTGCTAGTTCACATTTTGATGAAGTGTGGGGAATATGTGACCTACAACAAACTAAACATATTGTTTCTCACAGGTCCAGCTGAGTCAGTGAAATGTGTCTGCATGTCTCAGGATACCAAACTTGTGACTTGTGTCCTGGTTTGAAAGACAGGTGTCTGTGAAGGAAGGCAGGAGCCTCCCTTGGAATGGAAAATTAACCCCCGTTCCCTCCGAATTACTGTAATTTTGAAATTAAGGGTCTTTCAGGCAAAGATATGAGAAATAGGAATAATAGTTCTTTACCAGTATGTATAACAAAGCAGTAATACAGAAACACTGGCTTAACCTGACAGAGTCAGGATACAACCTGACACCCTGCTGGGCAGAGTGGTGGTAGCAGTCTGATTACGTAGTGGCTGCTGGTGTCCTCTTGAAGTGATAGATGTGGCTCTGTCAAAGTGGTGGTCCTGTAGAAGGGTCTGGTCTTCCTCTGAAGGTCCAGTGGTGGTTATGTAGCTCTTGTCCTCTGAGAACCCAGTAGGTAAGGGCTGAGTGTGGTGTTCCAAACCTCAGAGTATATCCAGGTAGGAATGCTTGGTTCCTCCCCCTGGGCAGAGCATCTCACAATGGGATGATGTAATTTTATGCAGTGAGGCTGGATGGCCCATTAAAAGAAGGTATCTCCCAGAGAGAGTTATCAGGGACCTGTCATGGAACAGATAAAGAACCCTGCCCCACCTGATTTCAACAGATGGTGATAGAATACACACTTTTGGTTACATCTTACATTGTAACCTAAGACACTTGAAATACAAGTTATTGATTATTGCTTTGAAAAAAGTAGCCAGAGTGGATTAATGAGACTTCATATAACTTCTAAACTAAATGGTGGGTGTATAAATGACAATTTTCAGCTGAGATGTTGGCAGTTCACTAGAAATAGCTTCGAGATAAGATCAAGTGTGTAGAAGTTACATATCTGAATTTGTTTCTAATGCTGTCCTTCAGCCTAAGAACAACATACTAGTTCCAGGAAGAAAGGCTTATTTTATCAGAAGTAAAACAGTAAATTTGTTTTGCACTTTTTTCTGTAAGGTGGCTTCGAGGTCTTGTTGACAATATGGATCCTCTTGTCCAAGCCCTGTAATATCCTTGCCTTGAACAATGTATGAGCCATCTGCCACAGTGACAGCATCTCTTTATCTTTCAGGTAGTCATGATGAGATTGGTGCTGGTACTGAACAAGGAAATCTGTGGGTTTTCTTAATTCTTTGGTTTTGTGTGAGGAATAGAAGCAGAAGGTGGTCCTTGCATATGTAACAAGCACGATGAAATCCTACAATGGCAGTGAACAATCCTGCTATCTTTGTCTGATTTCCTCTTCTCCACCCCCCAAAAAACCAAAACCAAAACTAAACATAGCTTTCACCAAAGTTGACGTAAACTTAGGCCTTGGTGACAAATATTATTGTCCTCTACTTTATACAGCTCACAATGCTGTTCAGCTTTTCTTTTCATGTACTGACTGGCACACTCACTCCACAGTTTTAAGTCCTGGAATGTGTATACAGAGGTTGTTTTCCATGGCAAAACAGCACTAATCCCTTCATATAGTGGAACTTCGTATTTTCCCCAGCATTCCAGTCAGCATTGAAATTTTATCAAAAAGTTCATTCATTGAAGTTAAACTACACCCAGGCAGCTGTGATGCTGCTAGTTATTGCAGGCTCCCTGGGGGTGATGTTTAGCACAGAAATCCTTCTGTACTGCCTCCCTGTGCAGTGATCTCCAACAGACCCCCTGTTTGCTCTGACAAATGACAGACTAGTCTTCATTTGAGGACAAGTTGATAAAAGCAATTTTTAAGAGGCAGAAAAAAACAAGCTTCTGAGTTATTTGATACAACGAATTCCTAAACTGATGTAGCAAACCCTAGACTACAAACAGTGCTTGAAATCCTAGTTCAACACGTCAGACCTGTTGTTGGATGATGCAAATGCAGGAAAGAGGCTGTTTTACTATTCCTTTACAACCTAGGATCAATGGAGAACAAAACCAGAGGACATCCATCACAGTCAGAGAAACCAGTACTACTTTTGGAGGAGGAGGAAAAATTGTGCATTATTTTTTCTCTAAACACCCTGTGCAGCACATGTGTCGTACATCTGGATAAAAGAATGGTATAAAGAGACAATGCAGGAGAGCATCTCTATTCACTAACCAGTCTTGCCCTCAGAAAAATGGTTGGTTATATACTCCTCAGCCATATCTCCTAAAAATGCAACTACAACTTTTGAGACAGGATATTGACCTCTAGCATGATTAAAACATACTGCCCTTCCTTAATACTTTTGTCCTGCTGTAACAGTAGTAGTGCTGATGAGGCTGGAGCAAGAGACAGCACAGACATAGGACAGCAATACTTCATAGAAACAGACAGTGCTACATGTCCTTGCAAGGTACAGCTCTACTTCAGAGAGGTACTATGGACATTGAAAAGGTAGTATCACTGTATTAAACACAGATAATATTTATTATTAGATAAAGTTAAGAGGTTGTGCTTCTGGGCCTGCAATTTACCTCTTCCAACCCTCAAACTTCCCCTGTCTCCTCTTGGTTTAGTACTTTGCCATATCCAAAACAGGAAGTTCTTCCAAGTGATCTAGTGGTATATTATGCTTTCTCATCTTCCTTCTTATTTTGCACTTTAAAATCTTAATGTTCCTTAATCCTCCATAGGACTGCTCATTTTGCTGCAGAGCAAAAACTTAAGCCGGCTGTAAGCATAGTTGGAATGCTGCTTCTTACACAGGAAACAACTGGCAGAGAAATTCAGTTTAAGTCAGAACTTGAGCTGCAGCTGGGAGCACATGTGCTCCTTGACTAACATTGTAAGAAAGGCAGTTGGTTTTTCCAGAGTGCTCCTGTGTGTTTCTGAGGAAGAATTGCTACCTTTGTCTCCAGTTTACAGCAGAGTGAGAGATGAATGTTGTTTTTGGAACACTGTGTTGCTTACCAAGGACTGCACCTCTGGTTGTTTGGTTTGGTTTTCAAGCAAGCAGCATTTTACTTTAGAGGTAATTCTGTGTATACTACAGGGCAATCTGTTCTGTCCCTGGTGGACGGTGGAAATATGGAAAGGGCAGGAAAGAGAACATTGAGGGATAACTGGCAAATATTTTTGTCAACCAGAATGGAAACAGCTCGGTGCACAAAGTATTACTGATGATTGTCAAAAGCAAGGACACGAGAACCAAAATGTTCTGGGTCACCAGAGTTACCCTAAGGATGCTGCAGGAGCAGGGAGAGGTGAAATATGCTCTGAAAAATTTGTAGTGTGTTACAGAAAACAGCTGAGAATGATTCAAAAATAGGAGGGGATGTTTTTTCTTTGTTCAAGTATAGAGAGAAAAAAATCAACTCCTCTGTTCCTTCTTCACATAAAACAGACCTTTAGTAGGTCAGTTAGACTGTATTTACTGTAACATTGATTTCCAGCCTTTGCTTCTTGGAATTACTGTCTCATGTTCTTGAAAGGATCATCCCAAAAAACTAACCAAGATGGCACGAAATTTATTTCAGCCTACTTATGCTAGGAATTAGACAACTTTTAATGCATGCAGCTTTTTTTTTTTTTTTTTTTTTTTTTTTTTAAATGGGTGGAATTTTGTTTTCTTCCTATTTCAACACCCAGTGCTAATGCTTCACTATTCTGGGCATTGTTTGCACGTAGCTGGAGCCTTCTCGGTGACAATATAAGTAGTGCTGGAGCAAACAAGGTGTTGAGGGTCCCAGGCAGAACACTGACGTGGGAGAAATTAATGTAGAAACGGTGTTAAGAGCATACAACTTCAACGTCTTTTCTATAACCAGGGCAACCCCACCATTCACTTTTAAGTGCATCACGGCTGTTTACCAGGGGCAGAGAACATCTGACAGCCACCTTATTTCACATGTAAAAGTGAACTTTAGCAATTCAAGTGTGTTTTGTTTTGGTTTGTTTTTCTCCTTTTGAATTTCACCTACCATTGTGCAGTGTTTGCTGGTCTTTCTCCTTGGTTACTCAAACTTTTCTCAAAGACTTATTGGCTTGAAACTGCCTAAAAATGTCTCACAGTCTTTCCTGGAAATCTGTTCACGATAAAGCTGTTTAATTCAACAGTTCCTGGAGGCTTTGGGCCCCTGTGTCAGGCACTGGATACATTTAAATTTCTGTGGGGATGTTCAGTTCAGTTCAATATTAACTAGCTTTGCCCCATGCTACAGTAGCTGGACTGCAAATTTTGCCTACAATATACCTGCGTAACAGTGCCTACAGTGAAGTTTTTCTCCCTCTTTCCCCACCTGGATTTGGCTGGTTGTTTCCTCCTCCTGTTTTTTCCCTAGCTCTTTGAACCTTCCTTTTTATTTCTGCCCTCCATATTTTACTTGCTCTGCCTTCAGTTTCCCCTTTGCTTTCTCCTTGATTAGACTTAGCCTCTGTTATGAGGCTCACTTCTCTTCTCTGAGAAAGAGAGTAAGAGGATTTGGGACTGTAGGAAGGGGGTTTTACATTGGTTTGCCTGGTTCATCACATGCAGCGTTCTCCTTTTCCCAGTAGTGGTGAGCAAATCCAGAGCTGTAGTGGCTCCTCTCCCTGTTGTGTGGCCATAGGGTGGCTGATATGGGGGTCTGTCCTCTGCAATTCCCAAATCATACAGAAACACTTCAGTGTGCCCAGAAAAGGCTGTAAGAGCGGGAATGTGGCTTGAATTGGAGAGAGAAGTGACAGATCTCTTAGGGCAGGCTTTTACTTGGTTTCTGCTTTCTTTTCCCTCCCAACAGAAATGCAGAAATTCTAGCCTTTTTAACCCAAAGAGAAAAAAAGCAATTAAAAGGTGTGAATCTAATTATTGCCTTGGCTTAGAGTGAGTTTCTACAGGGAACAGAACTCACCTGGCAGGAATTGGGATTATATGATTTGCATAGAACAAAACCATTGCTGCTTTGAGTTTTGGAGGAGCTGACAGCATGCTTTTCCAATGTTCATATGCTTCTCCAGTTTTGCATATTGACCTTGCAGATTCGTCAGCAGTGACTCATGATACTTTGCATCTTGAAGGGTGGCATTTTATGCAGAACACTTTTTATTTTTTTTCCTGAATGGCTTGTCAATTATGGCCACAGACTGAGAAGAGGCTGGGTGAATACAATAATTTAATACATTCCAGACAATTTATATTTTACAATGCAAGAAACTAGAATTTCCATGTTCCTTCCCTTCTCTTTCTTGCTTGTTTTGGCTCTTAAATTGCCTCTTGCATGCTACAGCAAATGCCCGAGTAAAACCAGAGCTCCACATCTGTTAGCCAGACGGGTCTGCAGATGTTGCTTTACAGGCAGTGTTGCAGAAGGACCTTTAGGTGTAGCTGGGAAAGGTGGTTGTGCAGCTCCCTGGAGTTCAGAGGAGGTTTCCTTTCTCTCAAGGCTTTTGAAGTGTGGCATGCAATGATAGCAAACCTTCTCAAGGATTTTGCATGTTTCATCATGTTCTTCTTTCAAAACTTAGATGCTCTTTCAAAAACTGGACAGTAGATGCTACCAAGTATGTGTATTGCAGTCATGCAGTACCCTAAAACACCATTCCATTTTGCTGTAAACTGTGTATCATGAGGAAGAAGACGGGTTGGTAAGGGAGAAACATGGCAGAAAACCCCACTTTTTCTCTCTTTATTGCTACAATCTTTTCACTGGACAATATTTGACCCTGGAAAGTAATAGGGGTCTTGCCCTGAACCTTCAAAAACTCCATTTCAAAGTGTCTGAAAAGGCCTTTAGTGTGTAATATCTGTTTTAATCTGTTGTTACATTAGGTGTCTGCAGTAACATAAAATAATACTTTTTTCAGAAAAAAAAATGTAATGTAAAAGGAAAAAGGTTAGTTGATGAAACATGAAAGAATTAAGCAGGAGTGCTGACTCACCATCTTGCTCTTCTGTGTCCATTTAACCTGTGGAAGGGGGAGTGGTTGGATGCTCAGCTGGGCTCTCAGGAGGAGACACCTCAGGCTCCCTGTGAAACACAGCAGGGAAGGGCCTGCTCTCTTATCCTGTCCATCACTGCAGCTCAGCAGACTTGGCACAGCTTTCAGGGAGCAGATGTTCCAGATACCCGGAGCCATTTATTCCCACAGCCTGCACAATGTGTATGCTGCAGAAATGTATTACCTATGTGGGAGCTTCAACTACTGTTAAGCCACTCTAAACTACTGTTTAACTACTGTTCTCTGCTGTTCTTGATTGGTGGTTTAATGATGCTGCATCAAACCCTGAAGGGAAACTGGCCAGGGTTGGAGGAAAGGGACTTTATCGAAAGACAGCACAAAAAACGAGAGGGTGAATTGGGGAATACGTAGGAAGCACCTTCTAATCTGCACAGAAGGTTCAAAAACAAGTTTCCAAGATGAATAGTGGGGTGCTTAAGAGCATTTATTTTTTAAGACAGATCTTGAGCAGTTTATGACTCAAAGTGATGTTTCATGTATGTGGGTGCTGAGAGTCAGAATTTTTTTCTTCTTTTCTCTTCCAGTACAAAGGTTTTAAGACTTACATGTCCTTTTAAAATTTCCAAACTGAGCACATAATATTTTGTTGGAGAGGATTGTTGCAGTTTATATTAGACTTGATTATAGTGCAGGTGTATGTTTTACGATGTTGTTGATGGATGTGTCCTAATTGTGCAGGACGGGAAACCATGAACATAAGGACATGACAGTTTTCATAATGAATGACTAAGCACTATAAGAAGTGCTTGAAGAAATACTCAAAAAGAATTTTAATACCTCATCCATGATAGCAGAGGCATCAGAGGAGGGAGAAAAGAGAGAACACACTTACTGTGGTTTGGGTGCTGTTTTGTATTTTAACACAGCTTTTTCAGTAGATTCTCTTTAGTGTCAGAAGACTAGGTTTGATTTTTGAATTTGGTTATGGGGCATCTGAGAACTTTTAAATGGTGCTGAAACAACAGACAGTTGTGAAAATTGATGCTTGCTGATGGTATCCGTACCCCTGGGTACTTGCCTAAGCACATGGATGTGGGAAGGAAGGGGTTCCCTGTTTGCAAGGTAAATGCTTTCTGGTAATTGGTAGGTGCAAGGGATTCAGACATATCCCGTAGGGAGTTACAAGGGTAGCGACAAATCAACAGCCTTGAAAGGTCCTTGACAAATCAGAGCCATGGCTTAGCCAGGGATCTAAGAGAAACCTATAATGTTCTTTCCAGTCTTGAAACCTGAGTCTGAAGGCTACAGAAGCCTTGAAGTAAATTTCCATCAACAGTCAGGCCAATTCCAGCTACAGCAAGGGACAGAGTGAGGAACCCAGCGATGGAAGACCACTCAGTTACCAGGTACACTCTGTTTGAATGCTCTGCCTGATACAAAGCAGATTTGTGGTGTAAATGAGCCTTCCATGACCCTCCCGACCTCAGCAGCTTCATCAGCACCAGCAGCAGTGAGAGACTCTGACTGAAGCAGCCTGGCTGGGATCCCTGCTAAGGGCACTGCTTTCCCCTGAGCCAGCTTGGTGACAGCATCACTGGAGGGCCCACCCAAAACCTCCTTAATTCCTGGATGCTGCCACATTTGAAGTTGATACAAAATTCCCTAAATTCAGAAGCAATTAAACCTTAACCGCACCTTTTGTGGAAGAGTTGCGTCTTTAGCTTGCAGCATCAGAGGATGAATACTGTTTTCAGTAGGGGAACTAGTCCATATTTGCACTACTCCATGTGGATTTAATGGTGACATAGAAGTGATGGCAGGATCACACCTTCTCTCCCCTCCCCCTGACTCTTTTGAAATGCATCTCTGAAGCAAAGCTTACTAAGAAAAAAATGAAATGCTTAACTTTAATCTTCATGAACAAGAAATTAGAAAAAGACAAGACACATAGGACACTTAGAGTAAAACTTCTTCCTGGTTAAGTTTGCTTTTCTGCAAGTGATTTGCTGTTCTTTGAAGTCCCATTTTACTGCAGCTGCTGCTGGAGTTCTGTAAATCCATACCCACAGTTTTACACATGAGCGAGGGGTGTGCGATGAAGGGTGATGGACGAAGCCACGGGACCATCTGGAGAGCAGCTGCCACCTCACTGCTCTGAGCCAGGGTGGCTCTGATGGCCAGACCTGGCTGCCCACTGCACCCACCTGCCCTGGGCAGCCCCCAGACAGGGGGCTGAATAGTGGAAGGCTGAGACCCCTTCCCAGGACAGCCCTGCCTCGATTTGGTGTGTGTTGCTTGCCCAGTGGCATCACCCTTTCACTGGAGAGTGACACTAACAGCTCCTTTCATGCCTGGTTTATTTGAGGCAAAACCTACATATTTACATGGAAGATAACATTTTTTTATTTTTCTCAATCTATATTGTTGCACTCTCTTTTTCCCATCTGTGCTCAGTATCACTGAAGCATAGTCCTGTCATCTGAACTTGACTTAAAATGTTAGCATTTGGACAGGAGGGTATTAGAGAAGCTCTGCCTCCTCCTGCTCACCTCTATTAATAATTTGTTCTATGCCTTTTTTTTAAACTGGGTATGTAGTAAGATGACAGCTGTGCTTTGTGTGAATGGATTCCTCTCAAAAAGAAATAATCAGCTGTCACATGGCTCAGGCACTGTAGCAGGGACTGAAAGAGGAGTTTCAGGAGAAAAATACACATAAAATAAACAAATGGAGAGATTGAAGTGAAATCTCAGTCTGTGAGAAAGAGTGCCCATGTTTTGGAAAAGAAAAATAGACAGAAATTGTTGCACCTGGAGCAATCTTTTCCACTGAACTTTCATGTATTTTTTGTGACACCATGACAAGCAAGGAGTCGGTGGAGATGGAGAGGATTATGGAGGCAGGTGGGACATCACTGCAATGCTGCATGGGTGCTTCCAGACTTGTTCTGTTGCAGGCTTTGAGCAGGGGTGATCTTTGGCGGGGCTGTGCTCTGGTGCTGGTAATCCCACCCCCGTCCACCCTCAGGAAACTCAATTACCTTCCTTTTCTGCTGCAGCAGTGACAGGCTTGCACCCAGCGATGACATGCCTTCAGTACGTCGCCTACTGTGTAATCAATAGCAAGGAAATTCAATGTGCTTGCAGTGACAAGGGGCAAAGTAATAGTTATGGGAAGGGAAGGAAAGGTAACAGCTGTAACACCCCTGGCCTCCTCTCCCCCTGGCTGTGCTTGCCTACGGGATGCCCACAGAAGAAAAATGCCTGATTGAATAATGTTTGCACAGAAACCAGCTGTAAATCCCTTGGGCAGCACAGTTAGGATGCAGTTTGTCAAGTGTGTCTTTTGTGATTGTGGCTTTAACAAGAGCTCTGCTGATGTGTTTTTCATCTAGCAAAAACTACATTGCCTTTTTTCGCCCTCTGTTTGAAGACTGGCTGTGAGGATTGCACTGAATTGTTGAATAATCTCTGCTAATGCATAAGCAATACGTGCTGACTTACTTCAGGCTTGGTCCTATTTCTTACTGAAAAACATTTCATATTTATTAGGTGAAATTAAAAAAAAAACCTATTAGTAAAGACTACAATTCAATACAGGGCTTTACTTCTATTTTGCTGCTCTATTTCCTCTCATAATCATGTAAGTTGGTGACTACCTTCTTTAAAAAAAAAAGTAAAAACCAAAAATCCAACAGCAAAGGATGTGCACAATATCCCACCAGAAACCCCTCACAAAAGATTAACTGCTACTTGCAGCACAGAACTCCTGCTGATTAAGGAGGAAAAGATTTGGTGGTGGATTCAGGCAGACCTCTGGGGAAAAGACCTAAATATTAACGCAAGCATCAGGATGCCATCTTGAAGAGGTGGGATGAGGGTCCTTATTTCAATACTCATGTTTTCTCATGTTACTGGAACATCTTCCTCTAGCTTTTATCACAAACATTTCCTACAGAGCCATCTAAATCCTCAGACACAGGTGGGCATACCTGTAGTAGAATACAGCTGACCTCCTGCATGTGCAGGCAGGGTAACGAGGAAGTTTGATTGGGTGCTTAATTATGAGCTTCTTTGGCGCAAAATGGGTCTGCTGCCTTGGAAGGCAAGGTGCCACAGGTGGGTCTTCCACCCATCTGCCCTGCCCTCCCTCCAACACAGACCAGCTGTGTGGGTGAACACTGGGTTTGAGAAGCAGCTCTTATCCTGTGGCTCACAGTCCTGTGCTCCTGTGTGGCACTCAGTTTGCCCATGCACTGTAGGTTACTTACCCTATCAGGCCTTTTTCTTTATAGCTGTATTTGTATGCGAGCTCCCTGGCTATAGCTTGCTTTATTTACTTATAAAAATAAAATTGTACTTTAAAACCATCTGAACCTTAGAAAGTTGGTGGCTCTTTTTGCTCCTCAGAATTTGCATAGATGGGCAAATAAACAGCCATAGGCATGCAAAGAGTTCTTGTTCAAAACAACCAAAAGCCCCAAATATCTCAAATATCTGAAAATTTAACATCTTTTTGGCTTTTTTTTTTTTTTTTGGTGTGAGTAATAACATTTACATAATCAGAGAAGAATCTGGTGACTATAAAGTGTTTTGTTCATGACATCAACTGCTGTCAGAGAGAATGATGAAAGAGCAGCTTTTTAAGATTTTACTGAGAAGGAAAGGCTGCTGTTCCTTTTCAGGTCCTGCGTAATGCTTCTTACTAGCTTGCACTGGTTTCCCCCCAAATAAGAATTAAGGACTAGTGCCATCTATCCAGAATTCTTGCTAAAGAGAGGAGTAAGAACCGTGCAGGAAAACATATTGTTCAGAAGGACTAGCTTGTCCCTGTATTGAATATTTCTGTCCTTTCTTCTGAGGACTTGATTTCCTCTCTCCAGCTCATGAAGTCCCGGATTTTCTGGAGAGCCGTTCCCTTTGGGAGTCCTGCCACAGCCGAGTCTCTGTGACGTGACCTGATCCAAATGGCACACAACATGTCAATTTCCTGTCATTTTTCCACTTGGCATGCTGCAGTGTGCTGTCTACTCTCAAACACTACAGCAAAAGAAGATTTTGAAATGTGTTTTCTGACACACAAATTGGTCTCCCTTGGGAAAACAACCTTGCTGTCAAAAGGGAGGCTGCAGATAACTTGGCTTGCTGCATGTGGAGTGTCAGTGCCACTCAGGTACCATGCCCTCCTCGGCCCTAGATTACGGAGCATTTCTTCAGAGGCTCAGCAGAAAACACAGAAAGAGATGGCTCATTCCTAGTGAGGCCGTGGTAGTATTTTTGAGGCAAAGCAAGCTTCCCATACGAAGAAAAATTTTCAAGGTTTAGCAACAGATTGGTTCTTGTCTACAGCTCCCTTTAAAAATTTATTCTAAGACTAATTACTTAGTAGTCACATAATGTACTTGTTTAGAAATTTTAAAAGAAAGTGCTTAGTGACATTTTTGTGAATTCTTGATGTTAAAAAATTGGTAGTTGATCTGAGAACAAAAGAAAAGCACAACTGAATACTCAAGAAGCAGAATGCAGAGGTGAAGGGGCTACCTGGCTGCTCTCAGTACAACGAGGCAAAAAAAGATCCAAGCACTGCCTTGGATGTGCAGAACTGAGCTATGGCCTTTTGAGAAGAGCAGCTGCCAAACCCCATGTATGGATCCCTGCTCCTTGTCTTCACACCTAGAACAGCAAGAGGAAGAGGAGGGATGCTCAGAGCTAAAAAGCAGGCCTTTTTATCCATGCCTGGCCTGGCCACCTGGGATGGCTGCCAGCTGGAGGGCAGTGTTGCAGCAAAAGTCATTGCCAGTTTGGGAACTGCCACTAGAACAGCTGCTGTGCTTGCTTGAGACTGCAGCTGTTGGTCTGTCAGTAGCATAAAGCTCTGTTTCCCAGCACAGCCTTGCCAGCTTTTGGCAACAGCCAGGAGCCTTAATCACACTCCTGGATGGTTGCTCAAATGTTGGGAGACTACACAGTTGTGTTATTCTATACAGTGTCTCCATCTATGGCCTTAGTGTTGGAAAGAGAACTTCGGTGCCAAGGTCTCTGCATGGTCTTCTTTGGCTTATATAAAGATGTGATGCTTCAGGCCCTGACCGAGTTTATTGTAATCCCACGTAGTGGAACGAGGGGAGTCACCGTACGAACTGCGATACAATGGGAACGTTGGACGCTGCAATTCATTTCGCATCTCTCTAGCATCAGAAGCTTGAAGTGTCCAAAAAAGTAGTTGTGTGTTAAAACCTGTGCAGAGAGAATTATTGGTGTTTTGCTCAAGTCATTAAGAAGTGCAGGGACAGAGCAGGCCCACAGCGATGTCACGGGGCCTGGTGCTGTGTGCCGAATTCCTGCAGCACACACGGAACATGAAGCCTAGCACTATTTCTACGTGCTCCCACAGGTGTACTTTTTCTCCTGGCTTCTGCTGTTGCTGAATATAGTCTGCACAGACTCCATCACTCTTGCCACAACTCTCTCTTAAAACACACCAACACGATCAGAAAAGAACAACAACCCACAGACGTCTTGGAGCCAGCTCTTAGCAGTGACGACAGTCTCGTTCCCTTCTTGCTGTCTTACAAGAACGGCAGGTAATAAGAAATCAAAATGTAAATGCTAGTGAAATCTCACCAGGCACACCTAGGAATCTCAGGAAAGGCTTGGTGTTGAAAGGACAACATTTCCTAGGGGCTGGAGTAGGGCAGCTGAAGTCAGATTTATTCAGAGACTGTCTTTTCAGGAAAAAAATGTACATCTAAGTATGAACGTGTCCCTGTAAAGATGGTGGGTGCTCTGTTTCTTACTTTCCACATTCTGTTGCTTTCCTTCCTGCTTGCTTTCTGTGCTTTGTGAGGAGCAGCAGGCCTGTCATGCCTGCCCATTTGAGGCATTACAGTAGCCTATCTGACCTCAAAAGACCTGTCACGGTGCAGAGCTTTTGCTGGAGGCTATATAATGGATAGGTTATTCTCAATGGGAATATGAGAGTCACAAATCATTTCCACACAGAGACCCAAGAAATCACATTATAGACTTAAAGGCCAGTGGAAAGTCAACAAAATGCCCTTGGGCCTGAGCAAACTTTCGTCCTGGATCACAGAGATCACTAAGTTTGAGAGAAATAGATGTGGAATTGGAAATTGTTTTTCTGTTTCTGCAATGAAATATTTTTGTTCAATGTAAAAATAAATACTTGCCATTTAGCTAGGATTATCAATTTGTTGGGCCAGCCCAAGATAATGTCCAAGGCTGGAGCCTCAGGCTTACTGATGGCTGTCTCCAGTGAAGGATCCACAGGGTCTGGGCAGGCTGACATTCACGAGGTGCTGACCTGGGTGCCTGCCCACGGCCCACGTCTGCGAGCCTCCTCCCAGCACGTGCTGTCTCTGGTGGTGCTGGCCAGGGCTACCACAAAAAAGTTGAGTACACTAAGCAACAGCCAAGCATTAGTTTATCTTTCAACAAGTGAAACAAACAAGACTTAGTCATATCAGTTTCTAAGAGGAAAGCCAATCTTTTTAATGCAGAGTATATGCAATTCATTATTCATTTTTGTGAAATGCAGAGTGCACCTTGCTGTGCAGGCCAGCTGCTCATTTATAAAATTGATTATGCATTCTCTAAAGCCATCTCTAGGGAGCAGCTAAATTGCATCCATTGCCACCAAAGTCTTTGATATCCCTGTGGCTGAAGAATATTATAATAACAAGAAATAAAAGAAAGATAGGGTATGTTCTGATTTTTGATGTTTGTCAGATTTTGCTTGCCTCAAAAAGTTTCAGGAGAATGTGTTTCTGGCATGTAAGGTGCCCTTAACCTCACAGCACCCCAAGATGTCTTGGAAATTGAAGGCTGCTCTTATTGTAAAAGAAGGTAAGAATTTATCTGCTTTAAAATTTTCCCGCCATAATAATCAGGTGCTTGGTTCAAATAATAGCGTATTGACTCTTCGATTCTGTTGCTTTAATCTGACTTCACCATCAGCTCTGTGAAGAGTAAAACAGAGAGAGGAAGGAGCATTGGTGATGATAACACTATATGAAAACATCTAGCCGTCTAGTATTCACTCTATATATCAAATAGCTGGACATAAAACTGCCTGAACTTCAACTTTTCTGCAATTTTCTGGCACAATTTTTTTCCCTGAAACTTATCCTTAGTGAACTGTTCACCCTCCCCTCAATAAAAACTCCCCTATACCAATGTAGGTGACCATCAGAATGTAAAGCACATACTGCTTACAAGGGGATCATGAAGAAACTCCAGAAAAATTAAAAGGCTGCATGGGTTTTCCCATTTCCTAGTTTTAAATTCACTTAAACCTTGTATTTCACAGTGATTTTGTAATTAGACGAGTTATAGCTATAAACCTAATAATCCCTGAGTAACAGACTGTGGCATATGTTGTTTATGCTTTTCAAATCATCTATAGTCTCTGGCTTTCAGGAACTGCTTTAGGTGGTATTTTCAGCTCAGAGGAGTGAGGGACAGGCCTGTGGAAGGATGCCAAGGTCCAAGACAGCTGTTGGCACAGACACTGGTTTTGAAGGGGCAGATTGAGCCCTTTGTGGGGAGGGTCTGGTGCCACCTCCATGCTTAGCCAAGTGTCTCCCACACATTTCTGGATTAAGCACATCTGTGAGCCCCAAAATGGATCTTTCCCCAATTCAGTAGCCAGAGCTGGATGTGGGTCTGCAGGGAGGCAATTTACTTTGTTCCAAGGCCTTCTCCTGCAGCCCTAAAAGCCAAGGTCACAGCTGCTGGGCAAGGGCTTTTCTCCCTGCTCCTGCCTGTTGTGAAAATACAGGCTTCATGGGGCTGGAGGAGGTACTCCAGGGACTGATGTAAACACCTACAGGGTGCTTACACTGCTTACATTTTTTATCCCTCCACCCCTGCCTGAGGAACAGCCCTGACCACCTGCTTCCTTCAACTGGCACATCTGCAGCTCTTTCCCAAGGGACAGCTTCACACTCGTGGGGGTGGAGTGTGGCAGTGTGACTGCTGCTCTGAGCTGCACCCTAAGGAGAGGCATGAGCACCCCCTTATACCTAACTGTGTGCTCTCTTGTGCTGGTTTTGACTAGGATGGAGATAATTTTCTTCACAGGAGCTGTGTTTTGGGTTTGTAGTGAAAACAGTGTTGATGACACAAACATGTTTTTGTTATTGCTGAGCAGGGCTTGCACTGAGCCAAGAGCTTTCCTGCCTCTCACACCACTCCAGCAGAGATCAGGCTGGGGGTGCACAAGGACTTGGGAAGGGTTTTCTTCATCGTTTTCCTGCTCAAATATTGTTGCTGTAGAGGGGGAAAAAAAAAAAAAAAAAGGCATCCTAAGCTTGACAGAGCTTGACACAACCCCTGGGCCCACTCCACCTGAAGTCTGGGGAAAGACAGAAAGTCAAGGTATCTCTGTAAATCAGATGCATAGCCAAAAATGGACCCCTGTTCAGGCCCAGACTTTAGAGACCCAACCCTCTGGGTCCATGACTCTGAGTGAATGGAGCTGTCTAGCTCCATCATATTTGAAGGTTCTCTAATTATATTTAGCTAGATCTAGGTCACTGCATTCTTTTTGTTTGAGACTTGGGGCAAATAGAGTAGTGGAAAGGATTTTTCAATGCACAGGACTGTAGGTTTAGTTGAGTGAAGGTCGTCAGGACCCTTGGGGGGGATGGCTTAGTATGTGTCTGAATTTATAGGGGGTGTGACTTCCATGTCTAAATGTTAACAGGATAGGCTTTCATAGCTACCGGCTGCAGACTAAATTTTAGCAACTGGATTATCCTACTAACCCTTCTCTGTACCTTCTCTTTAGTGAATTGCACTTGACAGTGCAAGCTTTTAAGATAGAAAGTCGAAAAATATTGCAGTATACTCCAGGTGTTGCTAATGCAATCTCATTTTTCTTTCAGCTGTCAGAGAACTAATCCATCCTGAGTTGGAAATGTCTCTTGAAGATGCATGCTTCTTTCCATTACAGCGTGGTCAAATGCCAGCCTGTTCCTTTGACGATTCTTTTGAAGATTCTAAGCTAGCTAGTAGCTTGATTTTACTCTTCCCCGACTTCTTTTTGCAGCAGATTAGGTCATTGAAATCTATGGGAGTTTAGTTATTAGAAAAATAGAGCACAGTGTCTCATTGATCTGTATTCTCAAGACAGAGCTATTTCTTCAGTCCTGATGCATTTCTGCACACTGTTTAGCAGCAGTGCTTTTAGTGTAGCAGACCTGCAAAGAACAGAGGGTGATGGAGGAGGAGATGAATACTGACCAAAGAAGAGCTCCGTGCATTGCAGTGTTAGTGGTGTGTGCATGTGTCACGGACTTGTGCTTTACTGTGGTTATCTGTATCATGTCCTTAGAGGTTTGAAGTGTACAGCTGCAATCCAGACCATATCAGTGATGTTACTGCATTTTTTTATGGCTGGAACATGAGTTCAAGGTAGCTGAACGGTAGCTGCAGAGTGTGACGGAGACAGTCCATCAAACCGTTTTCGTATCAGAAGCTCATCAGAAAATTCTGGCACTAGTGAAAGTTCATGCTCAGCCCTTGTGCTCCACACTGAGCAAGTGTGCCTTCTTGCAGATTTCCCCAGACCTACTTGGTTTTAGGTGGCGGACCTACCAAAAATCTTAAATACGGGAACGACGCTGCTGGAGCTGCCCGGTCGCTCGCAGCGCTGGGTCAGCGGCCGCCCAGGGACCTGGGTGTTATCGGCCCCGCCGCGAGGGGCAGAACACACAGACCGCGAGATGGTCTGCGTGCGAAGGCAGAGACAAGAAGCAAGGGGGGGGCTTCTGGTATGGTATCCAAGGATCTCTGTCACCCTCAGGGGCTCCAGGGACCAAAAGCCCTGGGAAAGGGGTTGGAAGGTATTTTAAAGGAGGGTGGTACAAGGGGTGGTGACAGTCTCAGGGCCAATAAGGAGAGAGAAGGGGAGGGGTCACTGGTAGGGAGACACAAACAACCAATGTGAGGAATCAGGGGGAGGGAGAAATTCAAAGTGACCAATGGGGACACCGAGGGGAGAAGAACTCTCCAGAAAGGGGGAGAGAAGTGGGTGATGTACACAAAGGATTGACAACTAAGGGACGGCATACACAATGTAATAAGGGGAGGGGAAACAATAAACTGATTGACAATGATATAAACTGGGATAAACCAAGTGCGGGGGGGAGAAAAGGACACCGCAACATGGGAATACTTGGCTTTTGATGCCTCCATGGTCCTTGGTCAAGTTAAGCTTCTAGAGTGTGGAGCTGTTGGAAACACAGGGACCCAGGAGAACATTTATGGAAATCAGCAGACCCAGTGTGCCTCTAAATTGAGTATGTTGAAAATGAAGAAACTCACTTCCCGAAACAACTCTCCCCCTCCCTGCTTTTCCACAAATTTCCCACATCACCAGGCTGAAGGGAGGCACATTCTTCTGCTTGGAGTCTTCAGATGTGAGCCTCTTCTGTGTCTCTGAGCAAGATCAGTCTCTCTTCCTCATTTAACAAAAATGATATTTCTGCCAAACATCAAGAGAAGATTTGTTCCCAGGTATCAAAACATCCTTGCATGAACAGTATTTGGATCTAAAAGGGCAGGAGGCATGTCTGCCATTTGCAGAGAAAGAGAACTGATCCAGCTTTGATATGCAAATGCTGGCTGTCTAGAAAAAAACCCAAACAAGCACTGCTATCCAGATTCAAAAGTTCTGTGCCCAGATGTCTTCTGTGTGGAGTTCTGCCAGCTGTACAGTACCTGCAAGGTTGGGGCTCACAAGTCAGCAAGGCATAAAAAGTCCCAAGTGAAGAACTGGAGCTGAAATACAAAATAAGGTGTTACATCACCTGGGATTTAGGGAGTATCTAACTTGGAGCGTTTTGTTACTGCAGGCCATGAGGTTTGTTAGGGCAAGATGTGCCTGCATGGCTGAACTGCGCATCTCAAGAACATGGAAATGCTGTGATCTGTCATTTAGAGTGGTCCTTGTGCACCAGTGTCCTTTGGGATCTTGTGACAAGTCTTAATCAACTAAATCCTTTCAACAGCAAGTCTTTTAACTGTACGTCTAAACTGTGGAAAATGTAGGAGTGTACTAAGGCCCTGATCTCTTTCAAGGTTCCTTTCTGTAGTCTCATTTCTACTTCACTGCTGTGACACTTCAAATGAGGAAATCTGATGACCCTGTGCTGCTCAGTGTTGGGCAGTCACAGGTTTTCAAACAACATCTTTCTATTATTTGGAGGTCAGGCATCACTGAGTGGAACAGATTTAGCTGCAGTAACCTTTTCTAAAATTATCCTGCTAATAAATTAGTCTCAGCAGAATTGTACCAGACCTGTGTGCAATCCCCCACTATGCTGTCTTCTGTTCCAAAACACACTGGGAAATTCAGGGGATGAGCTTTGGACTTCCACCTCATCCATTCATGATTATTGGGAGATGGTGGGGAAAAACGCCTCAAAGAGTTTGTAAAAGGGAACAACTGTATTCTGTTAGGAAAAAATCGACACAAACGCCAGGTATCTCTGTCCCATTTAGGAACCAGAGCTGTAAATTGCTTTTTTTGCTATATACTTCTTCAGTCAGGCACTAAGTCTTGCAAATCACAGTGCTGTGCCAGTGTGCAGAATGCTTAAAAACACCATGTAAGGTGCAGGTACCCAAAACTTCGTCTTTCTACCTGGTTTTGAGTCTTCAAACAAGGTGCATCTGCAGGGAGTGCTAGGTAGTGGAAGAAGTTCTTCAAATAGGGGTATTCATACTTTACGTTGCCCACAAGATCTCAAAACATCAGTTTATATTTTATAAGGCATAATAATATTCTCATTACAAAGTTCTCAGCCTGTTTCAACATCTCTTTTCCCTTCTGTCCAAGGTTACTCCTTGCTTCAATATCTTCTGATATGCAAAGGATAAACAAAAGTAATGCAAAACTGTGAGGATCATACAGATATCATCTCCAGAAATTTCCAAAAGAATCAAACAAAATTGGGGGTTCCCCCCGCTGTATGAAATAGAGTATTTTGGATTGTGTCTGTTCCCAAAAGCAATGTTACTGGAGTTGGTCTTCCACTTGGTTACAGAAGCAAATGAAGAAAAACAACTTGTAAATATCAAAAAAAGATGAGACAGCTTGATACAAATATTTTACATTTATTAGAAGAGTACAGTAAAAAGGGGACTGCAGACTCATTAGTGGTAACTGGTCCAAAGGAGAAGACAAAGGACTATTCAAAAAAGGTCTGCAGTTTATGAGAATACTGAAAATCTGTTATCTAACACCCTAGGAAAATAAAGTTAGCTTGAGTTCTAAAGTGTAACTTTAAAGTATATAAAAAATTGGCAAATAAATAAAGTTAGAATGCAGATCTATTTAAATTTATAAAGGACCGACAACTGGCAACTGTATAACATAGTTATCAATTTCAGACTTGATTAAAGCCAGATAAACTCACAAATGTTGTTTCTTTTATTTTTTATTTTATTTTACATGTGTACTTAGGGAAGAAGCACCCATTTCCAGTGTTATGTATTATCGATCTGTTTCACAAATATATTATTTTTAAACAACAAAGAGCATAAAAGGTGCTTTACCTGATATTGGACTTGCTGGTGCATATTTTGGCACAAAATTGAGAATTGAGTAGATACCTAAAGACATCTGCAAATGGTATCTGTGCCCACTCAAGGCAACTGGTGTCAAAAGTCTTGCTTGTGACGGCAGGTCAGTGATGCGAATTTCCCTCCTTCCCCAACACCCCTGCTCCGTCTCCAGCTGCCAACAGTTACACTGGGAAAAGCATAGTTACATAGGAAAAGCAACACATGCAGTTTTAAAAACAGCAGTCCTACAACCCCAGCCCAAATGTCATCCCCGAAAGTCATTTGAACATGTATGTAACAATTCAGTCCTTTAACAGAAGGTACAAGGCAGGTGTTTAATGTTGGCTTTCATGCCCCAGTATTTCTCTGTAGGAGTCTGCCTGCCTTTTTTGTCCTGTGTGATGAGCCTGTATCATGGGGTTTTCCCTATCACATGTTTTCAGCATTTTAATGAAAATTAGGTGGGAAGCTTGGTGGAAAAACAAGTTAGTTTGTGATTTACAGGTAATGGTACAATTAACCGTGGAAACAGACATGTTAAGCCATATCAGTTGAGACCCAGTGCAAGATCAGTTCCCTGTACATAACAATAATGCTTATCTTCTGGAATTGCAGGTCTCAGCACGTCATAGTGGGGGGGGGAGGGGGGTGTATAATTACCACTATAAGTAAACGCTGCATGACACAGCGAATTCAAATTTTTGAAAGCAAAATGATGAAAACTAACACTATCTGAAAAGGTCTGTTAAGAAGAAGGAAGTTCACAACAAGGCTTAGGTGGCATTAAGTCACTGCTGTTGATTTTGAAGACACTGTTCCAATTTGGTCTGACAGCAAAATGTCAAGGAGCATATTTAGCTCTATAATTCGCCCTGTGTGGAGCAGGATGTTCTGTATTGTACACTAGACAGTCAAGAATGTTGTTCCTCTGATGTATTTTAGGATGTGGACAATTCATGGTATAGCTGGGATCTGCAACTTCATTAAAAATGTGATTTGAACAATGTGTTTCACCTTGATTCATGGTTACTTCCATTTTCATACAACCACATTGCCCTAGGTATCGAAGTATAACATCACCACAGTATTTCTGAGTTGAACAAAAGCAGGAGTGTATTTGGACTTTTCTGTCACCAGAATAACTTTTTTTGGTAAGTGAAAGGCGCCATATGTGGTACATGGAGCCTTCAGAATTAGGAAATATGTCGGAGACGCAACAGTACAGATTATTTCAGCAGAGCTCAGCTGGAAGTGTAAGCTTACTGCAGCCCTCTTTAAAGAGCAGAAAGATTCTTTGAGAATTGACGCAACAGCTCAGAGTTAAATCATTAACATATCAGTAATCCAACAATTTTGCATTACTACTTGCATTTAACAGTTATGGAATTCTTCATATGTTGAGAAAGACTGAGCTGACTGAAAGGAGTACTGTGCATCTTTCTTTTAGTAATGGAAAATTCTGGCTCATACTTTCATCTGTAATGTAGAAGGAATCACTGATCTGATTTTTTTCTTTTTTTTAAAGTCTAATTGCCTTATATTGATGAAAAGTTTCAATGGCTGGCTCACCTACTGTATTCACAAAACTTAATTTAAGTACTTATCTACAAACACTTGTATTTCTAAAACTAGATGATGGTTCTAAATAGTAGCAATTCAGGATTTTTTCCAAGCATTCTCTGCTCAATGTGAATCCTAGGTTATCATACTGGTTCAGAGGATATATTTATCTATAAACACAAAACCAATTAACTCAAGTTGTATTTACAAAACGTTCCATTCTGGGAGATAGACGAAGAAAGAATTTCGTTCATGGCTCTTCTATGTTTTCAATTTATGACCTCAGTCAACTCTATTTGAGGGTTTTATTTATCCATTTTTTGTAAGTATGCCTAACAGTTTTTCATTTGGTGAAGGCATATGGATCTGAGCTCTTTAAATGAACTACCCTCCCATAGCTACAATCTCAAACAGCTGCAAAACAACAGTGCTTGTAGCTAGTGACCTGACTAGTCTTTTATCTCACAAACCGCC
>VZTI01003215.1:90911-103815 GCA_013397865.1 Struthidea cinerea
CCCCCCCCCCCAACTAAACCATCTGAAAATTCTAGTTTAAGTCCTGCCTAGGTGACATCTGAGAAAATGGTGCTCTGAAACCATAATATAGGCAATAATATACAACTGCCTGAAAAAGAAACAACTCTTGAGTTAACATCCAAGTTCTATACCTGGACATATATTCCAAGTGAAATTTTATATCAAAGAGAAGGGGACATAATAGTAACTAAGGGTTGTTGGTGGAGGTAGCACTCCCTGGGAGAGAACAGTAAATACATCTTTCTGTTTTATAGAGTAGTTGTAAGGCTGAAATACAGAAATTGCTTTGCTTATTTGACAGAGAAACAAAATCAAGTTGGATTCCAGGGTTAAAGCTGTGAAAATTTAAAGTCAGGAGCTTCCAGCTCCCATTCTATTTGGTACTTATTATAATGAACACAATGACTCTAATAACTGAATGTGAAAATACACAAATATGTTTGAGCTACCAGGCAGATCTTGCTGGACTTTTCAATGAGAGAATCCTCCCTTCTTTGATCTAAGAGTAAAGTTGGGTATTAATAGCACACTAATAGGCAATTCTGCAATGCATGTAGGAGCTGGAAATCACAATTCAGTATCACTTGGAGGAAAGAAATGGTAGCAATACTTGACTGTTCATAATGTGACAAGTGAAAGGATTCTTCCATTTCTACTTGGAGCTTTCCACCTTTAAACTTTATTTATTTATAATGGGAAGCTACCCCAGGGAAGAGCTACTCTTAAAAAATCTTGATAAGCTCCTCAGTTTGATTCGCTTTCCTAGTAAGTTGTTACTGATGATTAAGGACTGCTTTTTTGATTGTTTTGTTTTGTTTTTCAGTAAATCTGCAGAAGGAAACTGGAAGAAAGCATTTTTAATTGAGCTGATATTTCAAATTTACCAGATCTCTTAAAAACTCATGGTTGTTTGGGACTTCAGGAATACTGGACTTGCCCTGTACCTTCTAATTACTAATTGGAAGTACTAAGTAATTGCTGGAAGTGAAGGACTGCATGAAAACCATTCTAAGAAGAAAAAAAATGCATAACTTGGTTGGTAGCAGGGGTATTGTTCCCTGACCTGCCTAGGAAGAATGCTTCCAACAGTATCTGAACTCCTTTTGTGCTTTAGGGGAAAAAAAAAATTAATTGGTAAACTCTTCCTTTAATAGCAACCTACTTTATGCTTAGCCATAAAAATGTTACAAATCCAAGTTCACTGGCATGACAAATATTTCTGCTGCCTAAAAACAGGACAGCTGTTACAGAAAGTGGACTCTCTCAGCTTCTTCCTCTTTATTTAATGTTTATAATGAGTTATTATTTGTGACAATCAATTATTTTCAGAACTGTTGCTCTTGAATACCATGTTTGATGACACTATTTACACACTAGCTTAGGTCTTAAAATATTGCACTCTCTCAAGTCTGTGAGTAGCACTGGCATTTAGAGGATATGACAGCAAGAATACTGGAAACAGGGCTAGTATTTAATCACTTTTAATATTGTGCAGCAGCACATCTGGGAAAATTGGAGGGGAGACATTTTTAAATGCTTCTGAGACTTGGTTACTCCGTAATCTCAGAAAAATGTGGGGGTTTCTTTTTTTATTATTTATTACCTTCACAATGGCTGCAAAAAGGGAAACAAAATAGTTATAGAGAGATAAAAAATGGGTAACTTCATAGTCAGTTTTAATGATGTGCTTGTAGGATTTAAGCATAACAGGTGGGCAAAGACATGGATGAAAAAGTACTTAAGTATGAATAACCTAATAATTCCTTAACCAGTTTTGTCTTTCCTGTCAGTAAGAATGGGCTTTACCAGCTGCAGTTTTTACTGATGGCCTTCTGGTGATGCACTCCCCAATAACAATTTCCAAAAAAGTTTTAGGCAACTCTGCAAAAAGGCATATTTTTGTTAAGAAGAAATGCAATATAACTATAGTTGATAAATGAGAAGCTAATTCATTGGTTATCACAGAAACTAATGAAAATGCACATTTCAAAGATAATGCCTTAGTGGGATGCTAACTCTACAACATCACCCTTTGCTGAAGCAAGGTTTGTTTTCAGGTAAGATACTTTTCACTATTTTACATTCCATAAAATAAAGAAGCTTAGGAAACCTTATGATTTCACTGATGACTGGACTTGGAAGCTAGTATGTGCTTATTTTCTACTAAAAACAAACTAAGGATGCACTTCTTGCTGTCAAAGCAATTTTCTTAAAATAATGAATGCAATTCCTAGGAAAAACATGAAAATAAGAGATAACCTGTTGAATTCCCTCTCATGTTACAAGCTGAGGATAACAGTATTCAGAGTTTCCTATGTTTAACAGTGTAAAATAAGTCAGGGTCCCTCTGGGTGTGACAGTGCCAGTGTAACAACCTAACCTGAAATCCATACTTGCAAAAGAGACCTAATTTTAACTTCTTTGTTAAGTTCTCTATGGTAAACATGGTACATCAGCCAAATGACCAGGATCTGGCTGACCTGGTAAGATTAACTTGACAAGATGAACTCATCAGAAGGCCATGAAGAGAAGATATTGCAGCTTTGCTTCTTGAGTGTCATGTCTTTCAAATTTCATGGCATGGCAGGCTTGGTTGTGAATGCTCCTGTGAAAAGCCTACAGTATCTACAGGCATGGATTCCACTTCCTAAATTGAATAGTTTCAGCAATTGCAAGTCAGACATGATGAAGAAGTGCTGCCACAAACTGTTAAATTAATGACATGAAAAGTTTAAATAATTTAAAAGACATGTACCTGTGTTGACATTTATTCTATACCTATAAAGCCATTCTGGTATTCTCCCAAAGTATTACTAGTTTTGAACTGAACTGATGCCTACTTCAGGAATAGTAACAGATTTTCCGAATGCTCTAGAAATCCCGTTAAAAAGACTTTAAATTTAAATAGAAGTGTGATACGTATCTGTGGAGGTTAACTATTTCAGAATAAAATGTTAGTACTGTTTTTACCCTTCTGCAAGAGTCTGGATGGTGACTGGTTAATTTATGACAAATAAAACAGTATTTTATTTTATCAGAATAAAGCAGTATTTCTTTGATGTCAAGAGGGCATATGGCAAAGAAACAGTCCACCTCTCTAACAGAAGAATATTAACTCTCCAGAAAAGCACTGTTATCCTTACTTGCAGACTTTAGGGATGCATACATAAGGAAATGCAGTTGGATGAATCTTGGATTTTCCCAAATGACTGTGGAACATTCCTTAAATCTTAGTACACTTGCACTTGTATTAGCATACTAGCAAATTAAGGCACAGACTCTGTGTGCTACTTAGAAGCATACAAACTAACAAGAATGTTTCCTATTGCTCTTGAAAAATATCTCTGGGCTACTTGAAGTACAGAACTAAGTAAATATATCCAGTACACTTATAATGAAGTTTTAATTTATGCCACCAAGTTTTCCAAGCACTACACTTTCATGGGTATGTGTATATATATGCTTCCTTATCTCCAAGGAGAAAATCACTTAACAAAATGCAAGAAGCACTCACCATTCCTTATACCTGGATACTGACAGTACCACCCCAAATACAGGTGATGTGCCCCCACACAACCATTCGCTGTTGTAGCTGGACACTAATTCCTAGGTAACAGACAAATTCTTCTAGACTACACTTATTTTGGTCACACATAGCCCTAAACCACCACTCAGCACTACGGCAAGTATACTTCAGAGAGCAAAAGATGTTGTGGACAATAGAAAAGCCACTCTAACAGAAATAGAAATGTAATGTAGCCACTGACTTCACTACATCTCAATCCCACTGTAACACTAAAATATAAGGCTAATTAACATTCCAGATGCTGTGTTACTTACAATCCCTGTTTCTTACTTGCATTAGCAGCAACTGGTATCCCTTGATCTGAACATTTTAGTAAATTGCTAGAAATATTTTGAGCACCTTATTAATGCTGGAACTCAGATAGGGATACTGTAACTTGTTCCTATTTCTATGTAGAGCCCTAGAAAACAATTCCAGCTGCAAAGAGGACCCAGAGTCAAAGCAACAAATGGTGCATTTCCTCCCTCCCCTATTTTTTAATATATATTTATATGTATATATATACAAACACAAGGTTTATATTCTTGGTGCATTTAAACCTTGTTTATCCCCAGTCTTTTGATATTTGATTGCAATTATCTAAGAAAAATAGAAAGTTAGTATTTCTACTCTGCTGTTCCCCGTCAGAGGCTTTAAACATACTTCTTTCCTTTTGGTTGTTTGAACAACTTCCTCATGCCACACAGAAGTAGTATTTTCCTTTGGACACTATGCATGGAATGTTCTTTTGTTCAGAATAAACTTTCGCATGCTCCAGCTGCATTCTGAGAATTTTTACCAATTCAGGAAAAAATCAGGATCAAAAGCAAATCTAGCAATACATCCTTTAGCTCCTCTAGGATCAATGATATTTGTTATCTGCTGCTATCATTAATAAACCTCTTTTTCTTGGCCTACTACTTTTACGTATTCTTTGGAAGGCAGATAGCTTGCAGTATTTCTCAGCATGTGCAGTCAAGACTCTATATTGGTCTTTTTTTCTAAAATAAACATAGGTCACTGTAAAAGAAACTATTACTGAATTCTGATGGCATTGTAGGGAATAAAAGGCATGAATTAAGTAGATCACATAAAAAAATCAGAAGCAGTTCTATTGTATGGTAATAAATGCACAAGTAATTCAACTACAAAAAAAAAATTCTGGATTTTTCCATTCAGTAAGCGTGTTTGCATCCAGAATCTAGCTGACCCTCATGCTTAAAACAAAGTATCACCGAAATATATCAGTTACAGAAAGAATTAAAAAAACCCAAAAACTTCTAGCTGAAATACTTGTCAAAACTGTCTTCAGTTTTACGGCCAACATGTATGACAATCCCCACATTAATTTAATATGTTGACGTACAGGACAGGGATAGCAGAGTGAGAGCACAGCTTAAAATAGAATACCTCTGAAAAATGTCACTAGCAGTTATTTGCTGTAAAACAGATAGAAGCCACAGTCCCTTAAATTTATAGTATGTGCTTTCCTATGTACATGTAACCTAAATTACAGTACTACTGTGACTGGATATATAGCATTTCGCAGTTTATATCTTTAATGCAGGTGTAGACACCGTTCAAGATGGTACACCAGTTAATTTCAAAGTAATCCTAGAAGAATATTGCAAATAACGCTGTATAAATGCATAATGTTTGAGGGAAAAAATTACTTCACTGGAAAATAAAGTCCCAGACATTGAATTTGGCACTTCTTCATTACTATGTCACTTTCTTTTTGATCGACGACAGCTCTTTCTGAATCTCACTGAATTTTGGCCGGTTTTCTGGCTTGTAGTCCCAGCATCTCTGCATTATTTTATATATTTCTTCTGGACATTTTTGTGGTGCAGACATTCGGTAGCCTGGTACACGGGAAAAGTGGGAAAAACTATTAGTACTGAAAACTGATGCATATTGACAAATCTAAAAAGATAAGAGCAAAGTTAAAGACCATTTCATTAAAAAAGACCTTCAAGGCAATATGAGGAGCATCTTCAATACATAACCTATAGAGGAGAGATAATTATGAAACTAATTAAAGCTCAGGTACCAGTGATATTTAAGTTGGGCATGCTAAATTGTCAGTTTGCTCCTCATCCCTAATAGCAGCAACACGCACAGATTTGTTTCCTGTATCTTAGGAAGTTGCTACCCTCTGGTTTTCAGTTGTGTTTCCTTTCCTCCCTGCAATGAGAAAATTGATAACAAAAATTAAGATGGGAGTAAATGTCTTTGCTCTTTTTGAAGATGTATCAATTTTTATTCTCACATTTCTTCCCTTTTTTGGGTCCTTAAGGAAGTGCCTCCCCATTTACACTTCAGTAATTAATTTTTCCTTCCTCTGTTTTCTTGACTTTTGTATCTTTCCATCTTATCTCAACTCTCTTTCTCTTCTGGTTTGCTTAGATAGGCAGTGACTTCCACACCTCTCTGCTGCCATCAGCCAACGGAGTTCTCTGACTTGGCAATGAGCAGGAGAATGGACAATCAGTTAAGTAAATTAGCAGCTAATCATTCAAAAGTCACAGGTAAGTGGCTATTCAGGCATATCATCAATACCCTGGACCACAGAGGTGTACTCACAGCAATGAAGACAATTTCCCAACGAGTAGGACGTTGGGAAAAATGCCAGGAGGATTCTACGTATGAACAAGGAGCTCCTGGACAAAATCAAACACAAAATCAGGTAATGGGAGGCATACAGAAACGCTGTCTGAGCCTCCAGGGATGAAGTTAACAAAGACGAAGGCCAGATGGGATTGAATCTGGTCAGGGGTGTCAAAGACAATACGCAGGGCTTCTCTAGGTACACAGGGGACAAAAGGAAGGCTTGAAAAAATGTGTGCCCACTGTTGAACAAGGCACTGAGCAACTCAGCAACACAGGGCACGGAGAAGGCTGAGATACTGAAGGCTTTCTTCATCTCAGCCTCTACTAACAAGACCAGCCTTCAGGAATCCCAGGCTCCAGGGATCAGTGGGAAAGGCTGGAATGAGGAAGATGTACTCTTGGTGGAAGAGGACCTGGTCAGAGAATACTTAAGCACACTGATTGTTCATGGGCCCTGATGCACCCGTGAGTGCTGAGAGAATAGCCTGATGTCACTGCCACACCATTCACAATAATCTTTCACACATCACTGTGACTAGTGGGAGAAGTACCAGAGGACAGGAGTAAAGCAAATGTCACTCCTATCTTCAAGTCAGAGCACCCAGGGAACTGCAGGCTGGTCAACATCACCTTGATCCCGGAAGGTGATGGAGCAGCTGATGCTGGAAATCATTTCCAGGCACCTGAAGGACAAGAAAGTCATTGGGAATAAGCATGTAGAAAGTCAGCATGGATTCACTAAGAGCAAGTTATGCTTGACCAATGTGAGAAACTTCTTCAATGAGATGAGTGGCCTGGAACATGGGGGGATTTCACTATAAAATCCTCACAAAGACACCTTTGAGTTATGGGGTACATGACCAGAGAGGGAGGTGGATTGAAAACTGGCTGAACAGTGAGCCCTGAAGGGAGGTGATGACTGGTACAAAGTCTGAGTGGAGCTCCAGGGTCATTACTGGGTCCAATTCTGTGTCACATCGCCATTAACGCTCTGGATGACGGGGCAGCTGCACCATCAGCGCGGTTGCTGGTGGCACCGAGCTGTGAGGGGGGGTGATACACCAGAGGGTCGTGGTGCCATCCAGAGGGACCCGGACAGGCTGGAGAAAGGGACTGACAGGAACCTCAAGCAGTTCAGCATGGGAAGAGCCAACTTTGTCGGGGAGGAGCAACCCCAGGCACCAGCAGGGGCTGGGAATGCCCAGCTGGGAAGCAGCTTGTCAGGAAATGCCCTGGGGCTCCTGGTGAGCACCAAGGGTTAAACATGCATCAGCAACGAGCTCTTCCAGCAAAGAATGCTAATGGCAGATTGGGCTGCACTAGAAGGAGTGTTGCAGCAGTTTGAGGGAGATCATCTCTGTTCAGTACTGGCTGAGGCACATCTGGAGTGCTGGGTCCAGTTCTGGGGTCCCCAGTACAAGACAGACACGGGCACAATGGAGAGAGTCTCATGAAGGGTCAAGATGATGGAGACACTGAAGCATCTCTCCTATGAGGAAATGCTGAGTGAGCTGGAGCAGCTCATCCTGGAGAGGAGAAAGCTCAGGGGGATCTCAGCAATGTATATAAACCTACAGGGAGAGTGCAAAGAGGACGGGGTCCAGGCTCTTTCCATGGCCAGTGGCAGGACACAGAGGTGATGAGCACACACTGAAACATGGGAAATTCCTCCTGAGCATCAGGAAACACCTTTTCCTTGTGAGGGTGACTGAGCACAGGTTGCCCAGAGAGGTGGTGGCATCTTCATTCATGGAGATACACAAAAGCCATCTGGGTGTGATCCTGCTTGAGCTGGGTGGTTGGATCAGATGACATTCAGAGGTCCCTGCACACCGCAGCCATTCTTTGACTCTGTGATTCCATGAATTGTTTACCACATGTAGCTCTGAGCAAATGACAGGCAGTGCACAGTGATGTGCTCTGGCACACAGGACTCTACAGCTAAATGCAGCTCTGTGACTCCAGACCCACTGCACAGGTCTCTGTATCTCTCTTTCTAAAGAATAGTGCCATGACACTGACCTCTTAAAACAGGTAAATCTGAGAAACATTTTTGCTTTTTTTATACTGCATGCATCTGCTCTAGGTACTGGATGAATGCATGTAACTTCAAACAAGAAAGGCTTGGGCTCTAGGATTTGATTTGGCCTTTAAGGAGAAACTTCAGTATCACCTACAGTGCTTATAAAACTATAACAAATACTGACAATGCAAACCAGGGTTTTTTTGTTTGTTTGTTGTTTGTTTTAAATAATTTAGAAGTTTTACTAGCTTAGAACCAATTTATAAATTATACAGTAGTACTGTGTAGGGAAGGAACAGTTCTGAAATGCCACTAAAGACAATGAAAATAAATCAAAGTCCTGAAATCCTGCTTACAGTTATTTGGTATTTTAAGTAAAAGCCTTTTGATTATTTTGTAAAAGAGAAATGCAGCTTGCAATGCTCACCTAGCTTACCATTCTCCACTATAATTGCTAAATCCTTCTATGAAATGATTTAACAAAGAAGATGGAATGATACAGATTTTTTCTGGCAGTTTAGAATATTTATACCTGCATTAGCATAATCTTAAATAATTCATTCTGTTCAAGCTTCTGCTTTGCACAGCAGTAAATCCCTCCTTTCCATCTCACCTGTTAGTTCTGCAACAATGAAAGTCAGCATGCTGTCTTCCAACCTTGAAGTTCCTGGTCAGTGTATTCCTTTTTTTCCAAAAGGCCCATATACCACCCTACTCCTCCCAGAGAGCTAGATTCAGCAATTTAGAAAACCTTGTATTAATTTTGCTAAAGTTGCTACAAAGTTCGTATGTTATTTCTTTGCCATTTTATACTGTATCCTTACAATTTATCCAGCATTTCTTTCACTCCCTATGAATAATTACCTTTCTCAACTTGCTCTCTTGCTTGTTGGTTGGTCATTCCAGGGTATGGGCATACTCCTAAACTGAAGGTCTCCCACAAAAGGATTCCAAAGCTCCATACATCACTCTCAGATGTGTATCTCCCTAAGAAAAGGAAAGCAAATCCTCATCTTAACATAAAGAGAAATTGTTATTTCAGATAATTATGGCCCAAGATTTCCTGTAAAGGTAAAAGTGTTACATAGGAAAGCTTCAGGCAAAACAAAGCTGCAGCTTCTAGTAATACATTCTAGAGATTTCACCGTCTCCAGTATTTCAAAGACTGAAAAAATTATATTAAAGCCAATACCTTGGAACAACAGAAGCTAACCTTAGGTGTTACTATTATACACAGATCATACCACGTCAGTCATGCAAGTTAACAATTTCTTTCCTTCTTAACATACAAAAATATTTTTGTTTTCATATAAAAGGACAGAAAAATGTCAGAACTTCCCCCCTCATTTACAAGCACTCTCAATTTAAAATACACTTTAAAAAAATTACCTTTCCCAGTTCTCTATTTCAGCACGGCAATGTTTATTCTGAGAGGACCTACCACCAACACTGTTTGTAAGTGCGAGGCAGGCCTGGTTCTCATGCTTTGAGAGACTGATCTCTGAAAATCAAAGCATGGCTGGACCCTGAAGAACTGATGCACCCAATCAGTTTAAGAAAAAAAAATGGTTCCATTGCCTCCAGCTATGCTTCAGAGATAGCAAAATAGATAATTGATAGATAATTGGATTCTAAGCCTCTTTGTGGAATGACAGCTTTCTATTACAGGAAAAGGAGACATTTTGGAGCAGACATTTCTACTGTCCCTGATGGATTCACATCAGAAAGTTAAGACTCCTAGCCTTTTGCAGCAAAATCAGTGAAAATGTTACCTTAAAAATCCATTTTCAACATTACTTTCAACGTTTCTCATGACTGTTCTTCTTTGTTCCATACTACTACTTTGTATTTGTGTGTCTTTATTCTTTAAAAACATCACTTGTGAATGTATTGTTTGTTTCTCTCTAATCATCAAACAAACCAAACTAAGCCACTTCTGACTAAGAAAAAAAGGAAAATACATGTAAATTATAGTGGCAGTTGATGACAGTGACAACTGCTCTGACGTCAGAAAATTCAGTTTACTCTTAGACTAAATATCACTTCCAGCTGTGCTATGTTAGCTTGTGTGCCTCATAGTTGGCAATTATGGATATTCACTCTGCTCTTTGGAGTAAGATTAGTTTTCTTGTCTGTGTATCAACTCCCCACAGTTTGGCATCCAGTAATTTAACACTTTTCACTGAAAGCATTCAGCGGATACAAGATAGGTGATTAGCTGTTTGTTTTAAAGAAAGTACAGTTCTGTCCAGTTAATTATATTTTCTGCTATTATATTATCTGGGGGGAGAAAAAAAAGATCTGTTTAGAAAAAAACCCCAAGTCCTCCCCACATTACTATTAACATCACAAATAATTCAAAATATTGTAGGGATAGAATATATGTACTAGGCGTGTTTTAATTTTGAAAGATTGGGAAGTAAAAATACCCTATACTTCTTCTAATATGTGCTGGTTTTCGTGGGGTGGAATTAATTTTATTCAGTGGCAGGTACAGGGCTGTGTTTTGGATTTGTGCTGAACACCGAGTTGATAATACTAAGATGTTTTCGTTATTGCTGAGCAGGGATTGCACAGAGCCAAGGCCTTTTCTGCTTTTCCCATGGCCATGCTGGTGAGGAGGCTGAGGGGTGCGTGGGAGGCTGGGAGGGGACACAGCTGGAACAGGTGACCCTGAACTGACTAAAGGGATATTCCAGACCATATGGCATCAGGCTCAGTGTATGGAGTGGGGGGGAAGGAAGAGGAAAGGGAGGACATTTTGAGTGATGGGGTTTGTCCTCCCTAGTCACCATAATGGTGTGGAATGGCACTGAACAGCACCCACAGAACAAGGGTTTCATTGCTCAAAAACCCCAGTGCCATCTGAATTTTGCTTATGACTTCCGACACAATGCCCTAACCACTCCACCTGATCTAATCTGGTTTACAGCCTTCATAACTTGTGTTTTTTCTTAATTTAAAATACTTTAGTGACTGCTCTTAATTTGTTATACACAGTGACTTCAGCAGAGACTGAACCAGAACTTCTTTGTAGCTTCTTAAGCACGTTAGCACTCATGTAATGGCCAAATGACCCTATTCCTCATTTTCCTCAACCTTTGAATCTTGATATTAAAGACTGACACGGCCAGTGGTTACCACCTAGCTTTGAAATATTGCAGGTTTAGTTTTAATTCATTTTGATATCTTAAATACCTCCAGTCTTACCCACACAAATCAATGCATTTATTATTAGAATGGAAAACAATAAAACATAATCCAGTTAGTTTGACTCGTCTCTTTCAAGGGAATGGGAAAAAATATCCTTCAAAAGTACATAGAAACCTTTTATAACATTTTGAAAGTTGAATATTAAGACTGCTGAACATATTAACAGGTGTTTGAGAGAGCTTAATTCCCAAACGCTACAGAAAATGACCTATAGCTGCTTGAATATGCATGTGCTTCAGGAAACACTAATTAAGAAGATGTTAATCAACAATCCCCTCCTCTCCTGTACTGTGCAGAAAAAAAAGACTCAGCAGAACGAAGTGGAGGTGTTGTCACAAGAGCCTGTTTCTTGCTAAATGTAGCCAACCCAACCACATACAGTTATAAGGATAGGTTTTCATAATATATCAAAACCACTGTATGCATTTCCGAAATAACAAAAATAAGAACCCAAAATACCTTTTATAGTGGATCAAACACCCAAAAGGGCAAAGCTGTGAATGCTGGCAACACTAACACCTCTTAGAACAATTGGTAATACAGGATCAATTACTGCAACTAAATTTACTGTCAGCCTTTAAAAGGGAAGATCTGCTTTACTGTGTCATGTCATTAGCTGCTGCAAAAGTGCTAATGAGAGGAAGCATTCTGCCATCAATCATAACTCACAAACTCATGATTTCTAATGCATGATTTCCAAAAAAAGGCTTTAAGAGATGGCAGAAATATTTATAGACACTTCAAATGAAGAATTTAAAAATATTTTATTCTATGTACTCAACTAAAGAACTGGTTGAGAGAAGTACATTCAAAACATGCCATCAGTTATTAAATATGCTGCTTCCTCACAGCCCACTTTACCTAGAAGAACTTATTTTTCTAGTTTCACATAAGCAAAAAAAGCTAAGTACAGCAGCTTCTGTTTCTATTCTGGAACTATTATTCATGTAGCGCAGATCACCTCCCTCAGTGACATATAATGAATTTTTATCCTAAGTATAACAGCCTAGTGATACACAAAAATGCAGGTAAAAGAAAAAAGAAAATAAAAACTGCAGTTAAAAAAAGAAAATCAGTGACTATATCTTTCACCAATGCAATGAGTTATCTAACACAGTGTTCTAGTACATTAACATTTTCTACTGTTTTCAGTGAGGGGCCATAAATATGCAGAACTTGCCACTCATTTTGCTAACGATCATAATTTAGATGACTGACGAAGCTGTCTACAAGAATGAGTCAGCAACAGAACCAAAGCACTCTGCTATTCCTGCAAAATAGCAATTCTGATGTTGCTGCCTTATTCATTTTCAAAGGCAAAACTGTGGTTTTTACATAAACCAGACTGAAATATTAAAATTATTTTAAACATAATTATTTTGTACAGGGGAAAAGGAAATTGTATGTATATACACTCGAATATTGTGGCTCTGAGGCTTTTTACTGTACTTTGGATTTTTTTTTTTTTT
>VZTI01003215.1:103858-247965 GCA_013397865.1 Struthidea cinerea
TCCAGTTATGCCCTTACCATAGTTCAGAGCTTCTGGAGCAGTCCACTTGATAGGAATCTGCTTTAGGCCTGATGATGAGTACACGCCATCGTCCTCTTGCCGGGACATCCCAAAATCGCTTATTTTCAAAATGTTGCTTTCACCTACCAAGCAGTTCCTTGCAGCCAGGTCTCTAATTTAGAAAAAGAAATAAACACCCACATTTTTAGAGGTTTGAAAGTACTTGGAAGTCATTCAAACTGACTGAGCCCCTCAGCCAAGACGGTGGTGCCTCTCAGAGGCTAATTTACAAAAGGGTAAAAAACACTTCACAGCAGTTGTGGGGAAACAGAAGTGAGGGAAGGGGAAAAGAAGTCTGAAATAATCCTATGAAGAAGTGAGGGGAGGAGATGCTGGAGATGCTCCAAGTGCCTGAGCAGAGATTCCCCTGCAGTCCACAGAGAGGAGGCACAATGGAGCAGGGGAGGAGTGTGAGGTGGAAGAAGCACAGAGGAGCTGTTATGGACTGACCAGAACCTCCATTCCCACTCACACCTCAGGGGAGGAGGTGAAGGATTCCAGAGTGAAGGAGTGCCTCAGAAGAAGGGAAAGGGAAAAGGTATTTCAGTTTTATTTCTCACCATCCAACTCCATTTTAACTTGCAATACATTACATTCATGTTAAAAACAAGTTCAGTCTGTTTTGCTATGATGGCAATTGGTAGGTGATTTCCTTGTCTTTATCTGACCTAAAAGTTCTTCTATCTTATTTACTTCCCTGTCCTGTTGAGAGGGGGAGTGAAAAAATATCTGCATGGGTGTCTGGCAGCCAGGCAAAATTAACTCATCACAACTGCCCTCAGTGGTCACAGAAATAAACCCCAGATTAATGACTCAGACCCTAAGTAAAATGAAACAGAATTTGAAGAAACAACCTGAAATGTGTTCAGGATGTGTTTCAGTGAGAAACCCGAGAAGTGGCTTCATATTCTCTCTGCCTGTTAGAGTTTCTATTAAAAGTCAGAAGTTACTCAGCACAGAAGAGGAATTTTGGTTCAGTGGTGGATGAGAAGCTCAGAAAGTCAACTCCCTCCCTTCATCTCAAACTTTTTTTTTTTTTTAGATTAGGAGAAATCACGTAGTAACACCTGATAGAAGACCTACTGTGGCTTCTCTACATGCTAATAATATATTATAAACATACTATATGTATATTAAATGTCAGTGTTCCACAGCTTATTAAAATACAACTTAATAAAATACACAGTGTTATTCCCATCATTATAAAATATAAGAAATTAGGGAGAGATATGTTAAGCAAGAGGATTAATTCTATACCATTAGGAACATAATGGACAAAATATTTTTAAACTAAATTTACTGTGTTTTTATTTAGCTTAAATAGCTAATATACCCACAAATGGCTTGCCTTACGTGAATATTCCAGAAAAATTACATTAACTTTGATGTTTTGAATTGGAGCTGTAGCATAGTTTTGAAGTGAATCCCCTGAGCACTTAATGCACATTCATTGGTTTTTGAAGAATGAATTTGGTGCATGCAAACTACATTGCTCTTGGAAGAAACTAACTTAGAATTCTGCCCATGATGTGCACGAAATTTGTTTCTACAGCTTCAGAATTTTGTTTCTATGGAATTTGTTTCTACAGCTAATGCAGAAAGAAAGATCTGAACCAGTGGCAAACAGCTTCTAACATTACCCATGGTGGGGACATTAATGACAAAGGACTGAACTATATTTAACCCAAAGTAAAAGTCTTGAGCCATATTTAAGGATGCTGAAGCTCATACATCCACTTTTATCAGCTCAACCATATTGATATTGGGCTATGTTATTTGATATGTAGACAGAGCCTAGGTATCACCCTAAATATTGTAACTTGATTTAAGAATGTTAACATAATTGACTCACACAGCTTTTCTGCCACTAAGAATATTTATAGTTCTAGAGCTCGAGTGATATAAATGAAGTTATTCTTGCGGTTTGAGAAGATGAACCACTAAAAAACAAATCTGAACTCACAGGCACCAGCTGAAGATGTGCACGAATGCATAAAATAGCTCAGCGTGCACTGTGTTATGTAGTTGATGTTAGCATGTGGTATTGTTATATGCAACTATATTGGTTAAAAGAAGTGAGCTGCAAAACAAAATCAAATTGTTATTGCTTATACTCAAGTGTGCAAAAAGTACTGCCACAGAACCTCAAGAATTTATGGCTTAGGTTCCAATCATACTTCAGTAATTAGTTTTTTTATTGCTTTACTCAATATAGTCTAGATTTTGCAACTGATGCACATAAGGAGTGGAAAAAGTAATGAGGTTGTACCTCAAAGAAAATTTACAGTTAACTGAAATCACAGGCATCTCCCTACCTGAAGTCTGACCTAGTATTTAAACATCTTGAGTCAGTTTAAGAAAAATCTGTATACTGAGCTGCCTTAGGTTTATTCCTCATGCTTAAGTCTGATTATTAGGGAAAGCAGATTGTAAATAATATGCACAGTATGGTGCTTATAAACAAAGACTACACTCAGTTTGCATAATTTTTGTCAGTTTTGTATTTATGAGTTTTCTTTTTCATTCAGAATCATCTAGAGAAAAAGCTTTTCATCCTTACTGAAAATTGACTACAACACTTTCATGAAAATCAACTAGTATTTGTGGAAGTTGGTAAAGACTGTGAGACTCTGTTCAGGATATATGTAAATTAATGCTACAAAGAGCAAATTAAATGTCTGCACATTATGAGTCTCACAACATTAATACCTTTTTCTGTTTTTAGCTGAAACTCTCCCATTTTTGATGCTATAAGACTCTGTATTACTTTCAATACATCATTTGTGTTAATAGTGAGCACTTCATAGATTTACTTCTGACACAAATTTGCCTTTTTCCATCTTCATGTGTATTACAGGTGCTTTCTCTCACTTAGTAGAAAACACTTTAGATGTGATACTTTCATTCCTCAGGCATACAAGTATCCCAAGGTTAAATAATCTTGTTAATATTTCTACTGTCAGTTTACATCTGTTTCATATCCTCAGTGATTTGCTGCTTAATTTTACAGATAATTTTTATACATATTTGCATGCTTAAGAGCATTTTTTAAAACAGTTACACTGAAAGCTATAGGTACCTCAACTCTTGGGGTTTTTTTTTTACTATTATTCTGAGGGTTTGGTTAAGATTTTTCTGTATTTTTGAAATAAATTCTTCACTGTTTCTCATTATGTCTGACAGCTTCCTTTAAAAGGATGTTCTTATTTTTCAGTCTAGACACAAGAGAAAAACATCGAAGATGCTTTTGGTCAGTGTAATTTATTGCAGAATTTATAGCCAGAATCTGGGAACAAAATGGCATCAGCGACTATTACTCCCATTCCTTTAAAACAATAAATTATGACATTCATTTTCTTCCAGTTTTCATGGTTCTAATTAATTTCTATTTTCTACAGATAGGAGTTCTAGTATAATAGTGTTAAAGGGCTTATAAAGACCCTTCCCTTCCTAACCTTTCATATGAAATACACACAATGGAGTTTCACCCCATATGTAAGATAAACAACTTGAGTTAGGGGAAACATGAAAATGCAAATACAGAGGTCTGATGACCAAAATTAACTGTGAGAAGTCAATATTAAAGATAACATCAGTGTTAATTATTTATAGTAAATCACGACTCTTTCTACATGGACATTAAAAAACCAAACCAAATCAAACAGTAAACAACAAACCCCCCAAAAACAACAACGACAAAACCCCTGCACACCAACCCCTAAACAAAAAACTGCACCAAAATCAACTACATTCTATTTTTCTTCTTCCCCCTGAAAAACCAGGATGGTCTATTTGCTTTCTCTTCCTTCTCCCTGATGTTCCCTAAAGCCAACATCCTGAAGAAATAGAGAGACAATTGCATGAAATTAGGTGTATCTGTTTGGGATTTTCTTTTTTTTCTCATAAAGCATTTGCTACTTAAAGCAGTAATTCCATAAAATCAGCATTTATCCTTAACACAGTAAGAAGAAAATATTCTTTATTTGCATTGCGGAAGATCTACAAATTGGGCACAAATTACATTGAGGTGCTACAGAGTAAGTTCCTTAGTAAAAGAAAAACCGACTCTCACTTAATACCAAGATTACGTAAGTTCCTAGCACCACTGGAAACAAAGTGCATTCCCCCCAGCTACTAACAAGTAAAAACTACTATGTAATTTGGAAATTTCCTTTTTAAGCACTGCTCTGCAGTCCCTGTAAATACAAACAGGACATCTCCTCGGGATCTCTAATATGGTTTGAATCTGCTGAAACTGTAAGAGAGAGTTTGTAGGACTTTTGCTAAAAATTCAACAGTTAAAGGAGGAAGTAGAGGCAATTTCTCTGTGCTGGGAGTTGTTACCACCTGGATTCACATCTGTCAGTCAGGACATAAACCTACTAAACCTTTCTCTAAGGACATTCTTACACTCCCTCCACACCCCAAAGGAACTACAGAGTAACTACTACCTAGCATTGCAATGGAATTCCGCGAGTCAAAGCAAATCAAAACGAGAGTAAACTCCTCATTACTAAACCAGCAGCACAGACTGCCTTACTGAACTAATTAGCTATTTTATATTCCATCCCTGGATCGTGCAGTTAAAATACTCTTAGGTGATAAAAGCAAGTAATTAATTAGTGTACAGGATCATTTTATCTCCTCTGCACATTAAATTCAATGAAAATAGTCTACTACCTAAACACAACAAAAAGGGGAGGGAAGTGAAAATACAAGAAAAATTATTGGGGTTTTTGTGGACTGTAAGATACTACCTAACCTTCAAACACCTGATGTCATTTTCAGTGGTGTCTAAATCACAACATATTTCAGAAGTATCTTGATACATGTATGCAAATTTTGCTGTATGTGGAAAGTACAACAAATAGTATGTGCCTAGTAACAGACTGGGAAAATACTAGAGGGTCAGAAGAACACCCTTTCATGTGTTCTGTGTTTTCTTTCCCCTTTTTACTTTGATTTAATTGTTTCTTCACATTATTTTAGCTATTATGAACACCGATGGAACCATATTAACTACAATGCTAATAACTTCTCTCAGTTCCTCATATAATGCAAGCTGATCTTCATCTGCATAGTTGAACAGCGCTGGCAAACCAGAGAAACTCCAAACTGGATGCAGTAGTGATTTCTCAACAATGTCAGGTGCTCTGCTTGCTATCCACAGTTTTGGATATTTCTCAGTTCTTCTCAGCTTTATTATAAAATAAGCAACTTCTCCCACCTCACAGCATTAGTGACATTCAATTACTCTTTCTAAAGCACTTTTCAATTTTCAGATGAAGAACTTAAGAATTTTGCAAAAGGAACTCAAAAGATAGAAAAGTAAGAAAACAACCCCCACAAAATTGTATTCAGTAGCTGAACATGACTGCCAACTTATTGTCTGCCACCCAGATACGACTCAAGGGACTGCACAGATCTACTGACACATTAGGAAACTTTTATCTTGAGTTTATTTTGGTAGGCTACTGTGTGCCCTCCATTTTTCCTAGCAGGGCAAGTTTTCTGTACCAGCAATTTTAAAAGAGATAAAGAAGGCGATAGTGGACAATGAGCATTTTCTGAGAAGAATCAAAGCAGTAGACTATGAAGATGGAAATGAAGCAATAAATTGCTGCATCATCTATTCCTCCCTCTTTTTCCTATTTCTGAGGTTGTCTTCACAATGCCTGCTCCTGGAACAGAAACATTCCTATCAGCAGCATCTAAATGGTTTTTATCTGCATTGTTTCTCAACTGTTTTAGAACTTAATAGTTATTGCCTGTATTCTTCTGAACAGTTATTTTGATGAAAATGGCATCATAGTCATTTTAGTCTATAATAGTCCTCTATGCATTGATATCCCTGTAGATTTTTATAACGCATTTTCCCTGTGCACTGCTGATTACATGTAATATGCTGAACAAAATGTCTAATTCTTTTTTATTTTTTTTTCCCCTTGTGCTGTATCTTGAAACAAAGGTTTGCAATCCAGTTTCTTCTGTGTACCCAATTTAATGAAAAACTAAGGGTCTGGACAGTCATTGGAGTGGAAGACAGGCAACTTCATGAAGATCCTACAATAGTAGAGCAACTGGAAAATGAAAAATACCTTCTGGAAATCCTTAATGACAGGACAGACAGAGGAATAACACCTCCGCTGGGTTCCATGCAACCATTCTAAGCTCTTGGGTTTTGACAGAAACATTACAGGACATAAAGACAAACACCGGTACATTTAAGAAACATGTAAGATTCTTAATAGTCCTGAAAAATCTCTTTGATAGTAACACAATTATAGGAGAAATTGAGTGTCCAAAAAATAATTATCCAAGATGTACCAGAACACAAGTTTACATTTTGTGCTTGATAACATTACAGTGGACTTAAATCACAATGTCTTCCATTTCCATAGCAAGTCACACAAGTAGACTGTATTACTCATAGGAAGAAAAATACCATTTTTAACAAAAAAATTTTATTGCATCATTCACAGAAGCAACTAAAATGAAATACAACACTAGAGCACACAATTGTGCTAACAAGTGCATTTTTATTGTAATATCATGGCTTTATTCAACCTGTGTGGTAACACAAGACTTGTTACGAGTGTCTTGCCTTTTTTAGATCAGGAGGATCCCTCAATTTAGTCCCTAATTCTGAATTTAGCTTTGAATTAATCTCTGCCTTATTCTATTCTATAGTATAATGACAAAATGTAATTGATTTCTCTGTACAGAAGGATTAAATATTGGTTTAATTTGTTTACAAAACTGGAAACATCTGAAGAGGCAGACCAGATGTTGGGGTTTTGGGAATTCACCTTCTGGGGAATTTTTTTTTTTTCTCTCCCATGCATGTACCCCAGCAACAAATTGCTGGGTCTTTGGGAGACACAAAGGGACTGGCCACAGTGGGAGGGGTCCGGGGAGCCACCCTCTTTCACCTGGGCTGGCGGGCAGTTCATGCTCTCGGCGTTCGTCCGGAGGGAGAGAGGCTGCTGTCCGTCCCGCTGCTGCAGGCTTTCCAGCTCCCTTCCTTTCTACCGGAGAAACCCCGGGATTCCCAAACCCGCCTCTCCCTGCCCTGTCGGGAGCCGGGCTGCAGCCGCGGAGCCTTCGCTACATCGTAGCTCCGCACGCCCTGCCTGCCGAGACTCCCGCGGTTCCTGCTGCACTCCGGAGTTTGATACATCTCGTCTGCCACCCGGGATCTGCTCGTCCCTGCTGCTCCAGCCTGCTGTTCCCGAGGGTCCGGCTGGGCACCGGGATCAGCTGCCCAGGGGGTTTGTGCAGCCTTTGTTCCATCCCTTCCCGGGACCCCGAGCCGCCATCACCGCCTGCTCCCCGAGCTCGCTCCGGAGCGCCCCCTGCAGCCGCGGGGGAACCATCGCACCCGCCCCGCTCACCGGGAGCCGCCAGCGCCCCTGCCGGCTGTGAGCGGAACTGCACCCACGGGGAAAGGGCCCGACAGCCGAGAGAGGCTGGCACTGGGTGTGTGGTGCTGTTCGCTGTTACTGCCACAGTTATTGTTGTTCTTTTGTCTTGTTATACATATATATATATTAGTAAAGAACTGTTATTCCTACCCCTCATATCTTTGCCTGAAAGTCCCTTAATTCAAAAATTACAATAATTCGGAGGGAAGGGGGTTACATTTTCCATTTCAGGGGAGGCTCCTGCCTTCCTTCACAGACACCTGTCTTTTAAACCAAGACAACAGATATAGTCAAAGATCATATTCCCTTGTCCATTATATACCAGTAATAGAAAAGCCTGCAGGGATTTAAAGAAAATGTCTAAAGCAGAGTTGCTGCTATTGCTGACTTCCTGATGATTAAGGTTTTTAGAAAATAAACTTTTCATTCTATTAAACAAAGCATTTCCTAGTGTTAATTTCATAATGTATTAAGTTCAAATGACCAATAATGCAAAGCAGAGCATAAGAAATTGAAAACCACTGCAAGTGCCCAAGAAACCAAGAAATTCAAAAGCGTAATTTTAATATGGGTCACTTTTTCCCCCACCTTTTTCACTAGAATTAAATAAAATAGCACAATAATACAATATTTGCAGGGTTTTTCAAGTCTTCCTAGTGAAAAAGGAAGAATTTCAGTCTTTCTGTTTTCTCAGGCTAAATTTAAGTACTTGCCACAGGTGAATAGCAAAGTTCATCGGAGGCAGGTAGCAACTCTACTGCTTTTTCAACAGCCAGCACCAATAATGTGGTATTCAGTAGCTGTAGTTCAAGTTATCTCTACATGCATTTCAATCACTTAAATTTACCTTTGCTCCTACAGCAGACAGGTATGGATTAAGATTTTAGAAGTAACAGATAAGCATGGACTGACATTCATGACTTTTCAGTGATGAAGTATTTTATAGGAACTAGACCCTGAAATACTTCATTAATGAAGGTTAAAAAAAGGTAGAGGTAATAATCAGGCCACAAAGAAATGAACCATCCAGCATAATAAAGGTAAAAGACACCACATATTCATGAAAATAATACACAAGGAATAAGAGGGAAAGCAAATAAATCGTCTGATCAGAAATCAGGAGGAAAAGACAGCAGAGAAGTAGCAGAATCAAGCAGTGCTAGACAAGAGGATTGTGTTGCAGTCCAAAGCTGAGTGGCTAGAAAGTGAAAAAAAGAAACCTCCTGAATTTTAAGAGACTGCCACAAAGAAAGCCAAGAGCAAAGAGAGAAAAGTCAGTCCCATTTTAAGGCAATTACTTCTCTGGGAATGTTTCTTATTTAGGGAGGAAAGAACTTAAATGGATGGCCCAGGTAGCATATGTCAGCTAAGCAATCTTAGCAATGGAAACCATTGACAAGGATATACAGTAATAGTTCACTAATTCATAATTTTCCAATCAGAAAAAAGAAAATTCTAATTTGTACTTGACAATATCTCTCTACCTTTCATCAAGGATTACCAACAAATGCTTAGTGGCATCTTGAAATATTTTAATATTTTAAAAATAGTCTGTTTTGTAACTGTAACAAAATAATCTTAAAATGAATGAAATGAAGATGAGTAATCATTTACTAATTGTCCTAGACAGCTAAGTAAGCTTTGCAGTTAGCTTACAGAAATACAAAAAAAATTTCATGTGAATAATACATTGTAGAGGATTATATATAGAAAGTTAGAGGAATAAAATTACCTATTCATTTCCTGTAAATTAACAAGATAGGAAATAAACTGAACCTCTGTCCCGGTTTTTGTTGCTATTAATTAAAATCCACAATACTTTTCCTACTCAAAAGTAAAACTTATATGTGGAAGAAAATATTTTGCACATTTTTCATCATAAGAAAGAAAAGAAAGTGATGGAATTCTGATGGAATTATGGTGAGGTACCCAACGTGTGAGATGTTGAAGAAAAAAAGAGATGACAGTGCCGATTAAGGATCATGACTACATCTCATATTGATAGCAGAAGATGGGACAGGACTTCCACAGCTTTTGGGAACTGGATGAACTCACATGTTAAACGCGTGTTCACCATGGTAAAATTTCACAGCTGGGATGAGCCAAGGAACAGGTGTAAATAAGGCCAGGGTCTCCAAGTTCATCACCTACTGAACTCTATCCTTTTTCTTCTATTAAAACCTTACGCTATCCCATGAAGTCATCTGTTACAAGAACGTCCTTCCCCTGGAAAATCCAGACGTCTATATTTAGAAACAGCCGCTCTGCCTCTGGTTGCTCTCTGCTGAAGCATGTTCACTCAGGTAGAGTGTTGACTCCCTATGGATCTGGAGTGTTCTGTGTCCTACAGGGATTCTAAGTTTGTTGGAGGTGCAGGAAACACTTTCCTGTGTTTAATCTACAGACAGGAAAATAATTAACTATTAGAAAACTACGGCAAAGCTACAGATTTACTGCACCTGGCTGTTATTCTGAAATATTTCCACACAAAAAACTATTCTGCCGTTACACTGTAGGAAGACAGGATCCTCTTTGCCATGTAATGTTACATTCATTTTAGCATCTAGCACTTGGGCAAAGGTTATAAAATAACCAAAGTTCAGCTGCTTATCTGCTAAACATTTAAAATCTTCCTGCTTAAAGAATTATGGGTAAGAAATTTCTTAGAAGGTGATATAATATAGGGCAACAAACTGGAGTTGCCTGTTTTCATTTAACAGCTTTGTTAATGATCTGAGGAAAAAGTCAAACAGGAATTTAATAAAATTTCCAGATATTATCAAATTAGGAGCAGCTGCAAGCAACAGTAAGGGCAAATAAATAAAAAGAAAGAAGGAGAAGAGAGAAGGAGAAAGGGAGGGCAAAGAGGGAAAGGGGAGAACAGAGAGAAGGGGAAAGGGGGAAGAGGGAGGAGATCTATCTGTTGGAAAAAAGGTTAGACTTAGCCTGTAAAACAGAAATTATTGTATTTTGAAAAATTAAAGTCAGTAAAATACAAATACTGCTAGTCAATCATGTAAAAAGAAAAGAGAACCAAAAGAGATATGAATTACAACTAAATACAAGTAATGGAATTAAACTGAGCATCAAAAAATGAAAGCTCATTATTTAATAGACTGTAAGAAACCTAGGAAAATTAAGAAATTCTATTTTATTAATGCAGTTACTTAATAAACCAAAACCAGTTCAACAGGTGTACAGACCAGTGTCTGTTTCAAAGGGATGGACTGATTAAGTAAATTAATCCAATGTTTTATTGACTTAAAGTAAACATTAGAATTGTCAGATGCCCTGGAATCTATTATTATACTATCAGGCATACAGTACACAACTAACAGGTAATGGTCAAAGAGGGAAAGAGCCAAAGAATTATTAATTTCCTGGATTACTGCATTTGTTCATTTTATCATATATGAAAAGGTGACTTTTTTAACCAATCACATATTTGGGACACAAAGTCAGAATGAAATAGCTGCTGCTGAGTCTCCTCAGATTTCCATTATATGCAGCTAGAGGCATTTATTTGTGATTAGAGGTAGTCTGGTTTCACATGTCAAACATGGCCCCACACTGTGTATAGCAAAGCTATCACACAAATTTTGGCTTCCTCATCAGCAGGCTTCTTTAGGGAGCACCAATTTGTCCTTTGCCCTAACCCAGGCTGGTGTCAGCAGCACGTCAGTGGCACTTCTGAGCCCAGCTCCAGGTTCAGACATCTCCTGCAAAGGGCTTCAAACATCAGTAGAGGGGAACTGTGTAGTTCCAAAGAATAGGTTAAAACCATCAAAGAATAATACTGGCCCACTGTCAAATCAAAAAGATTACCAAGCTCTGTGTAAGCTACTATAAAATACTCCCCAAAAGGGAACTGAAACACTTCAATTTAATAGCTCCTTGATAGTTAAAAGAAGCAGAAACTGCCTGCTTAAGGAAAAAATATGTCTTTATGTTTGACATAGAAAAATCTTCCATAACTTTTACAGGCGCCTAAGAGTTCTGTCTGCCTGATTCTCTCTGAAGGTTATAATGCTCTCCTGTGGTTACAGAGATGCTTATTGACTTACAAACCTAAAAACAACTGGTTTCAATTTACAACTGAAGTCCAGCTGTGTTACAGAAGATTAATAATGTATACAGACGTTTAATAACCCCTTTGAAAATAAAATGTACTAATAAGTAACGAGGACAGAGAAATATATTTGTGACCACAATGCTAATATTCCATACTTGAGTTTTACCAAAAAAAGATAATAGCAGATGACCATGCCATCTCAGTTTTGCCCTCTGTTTAGGATACTCAGAATTTTCATGAGGAGGGAGTGGGATTTCATGAATCCATGCATGCCCCTGGAAGGAGAGTAAGAAACTAGTCCAGATAATCTCATACAAGAGAGCATGGTCTGCACAAGCAGTAATGGGCAGGAAGGGTGGATTCCTGGAAGCAGATGAGAAGTCAGAGAGGTCTAAGATAACACGCAGGAAGGACAGTCAATTAATGTGTTAGTGGATAGGCCTGGAGGTTTTTATAACCAGCTAACTACTAAGATGCAGTATTCAGAGAAGTAAAGTTTAAACCCTTCCTTTTGAGCATATGTAGGCTTATTGATCTTACTGATCTCCAAAATCGAAATTATTCCAAAGCAGAAGCCTTTCAAATCAAGTATATTTACTTATAGCATCCTAACTCCTATAAATAGTTTGGTTTTTTATAAACTGGGGCTTCGCGCTTATTTCACTCATCTATTTCTATTTCCCAGAAGCCAGGACATTTGATGAAGTATCTGACATCCAGCATTGCCAGGAGCTTTTCATGCCAGGCTTAAATGACTCAGCTGAAATCTGTGAACATTTAAATACTGTAACATCAATTCAACAATTCTCACAGCTCCATGTACCCTGATGATCTCCATCTATCTTCCAAACCAGTTAACATGCCAATACGGCCTTCCTTGCTGTTTACTGCCTTGCATAAGGGATTTTGAAATAGCCTTTGACAAAGAGTAACTCCTTATTTGAGGCAAAACTCCCAGAGATATAAAAACGTTTCATAAAAGCGTATCCATGCACTGTAGTTCTGCTGAACGAGGAGGAAAGAGGCTGAGAACAACAGAGCAATGACAAAAAGAGAACAAAACATGCACTTAGCTTTCTGTGTGTTTTATTTTACTCATCCTCAGCAAGAGTGATTCCTCTCAGACAGTTTAAATTTGATCCCAATATTTTTTGTGAGCAGTACCTACTGGAACTGAATTTACCTTTCAACTGAGCTGAACAGGCATAACTTCTCCTAAGTTTCTCCTTAGCTTTATGAGAAAAATGTCCTGATTTTGCAAAAAGTGCTGGAAAACAGCCTTTTCTTTATTATTTGATATGTAGAACTGTATGCCATAATGTTTTTCAGTTCCAGAAACTTTAAAACCAAGTTATTTCATGAATACACACTAAAACCCATCACACATCCTTCTTTCATCTGTTTTTCACTATGCACACTATGCATTGTGCCATAGCATAATGTTGAATATGATACATCAGTGATAAAACTGCAGCACTGTAAAGCTTGGAGGCACTTCTGAAAAACCTCCTGAGGCACTGGTAAAATACAGGGTAAGGTATATCATCATTAGTGCTGTCTGAAAAAACAGTGGATAAACATTTTGTCAAATCTACAAAATAGGTGTAACCTAGTAAGCATACATATATATATATATATTTATAGGTGTGTGTGTGTGTGTATGTGTATGTATGTGTATAAAACTCAGAAAAGGGAAATAAGTTTCTTTTCTTCAGGAAAACAATTTGGGAATTTATTATTTCTTACCATATACAGCCTAAAATTTTTTTATTAAATTAAAGTTGTTTCCTGTCTGAGATGATTGTGGTACATTCCTCTTTGGAATGTCAAGAATTAGTATCAGGAAGCCAATAAAATATAAACCAATACATTACATCTTTTTCCTTTTCAAAAATGCTGATTAGAATTTTCTGCTGTAAGAAAGAAACCAGGAAAAGTTCTACACCCTAAAGAAAAGAAATCAGTGCATGAAAACATGTTTTAGCTTCCCTGAACAAACACTGACACACCCTGTGGTCAATGATTTGTGCTCTAAGAGTCACCCTAAACCTGACTTCTGAAGCAACTGCTGTAGTTGACTGCATTCTCCCCCTCCTCCCCCTCCCTTATTCTTCTTCTTTTGTCTTATACTATCATCTAATTCGTTGTTCATCATCTACTAATACCTCCTTTGCCCACTGCACAAATGGAATGCTGCAGCCCATCTTTCTTAGAAAGAAATTACATTTCATCCACTATTCTCCACTGTAACAGGGCTATGAGAGTAGAGAAAATGTTATACACTATCCAGACTTTATGGCCATTACAATAGCTTCCACAAACACTAACTGCATGTTATTTTTATCTTAGTTTCAATATCGTGTACTTTCATTTTTTACTTCTCGTTTCTTAATTAGAGAGAGCCTGTTGCTCTCATGCAGTGAGTAGATTTATTATTCTAAAAATGTTATTCGAATTATTTTACTGAATACTTGTAAATTCCTAATATTTATCAACAAGAAAGTGATATTGCAGTAAATAAAAACAAATAAAGTACAATAATTTTACACTTAAAATGCTACTGTTTGTTAAACAGAATGAGAGAGTCTAAGAAAATTTGTTTCCATTTCTTTCAGCCTTATTTCCTTTATTCCTAGCAAAGCTTACTCATTTTTTAGGAGCAAGCATTCTGTATCATGGATATCTCACGAGGAAAAAGACAGACTAATTCAATGCCACAATGGCAAGAAATAAACATTTTTCATACTATGCAACTTTTTGTGACAAGAAAAAAATCTAAATCTCCTCCTCTGAAATTTCTTACTAATTGTTTACAACCCAAGAATTTATTCTGATATAAGCCTTTATATAATTAGCTTTTGATACTTAATGTTTCTCCTCACTGTCTACAAAATACTCAGTTTTCTAATAACTTAATTTTGATTTTACATAGAACAACTGCCCCCTAAGAATAAAACAGACGTACTTCTAAAAGAAGAGATCATGTAACTATATGCATCATATACAACATTTTGTTACAGTATCTCACAATATTCTGAACTTTGTGTTGTTCTTTGGGATTCTCTGATGATTTCTGGAACCCAAACAAGAATTCAGCATGGCAGAAAGGCCAGACCATTATCTGAGATTTCAGGGAACAGATTCATTGCTATTTACTTAAACATGTAAGAGCAGAAACATCAGCTAGCAAATAATACAACCATACTTTATCGAAGCATTAACAAGAACAAAAACATTTCCTTCTTAAAAAATTTTTCTTTTGCGTATTTTTTTCCCTCACTCATGTCTTACCCAGTTGTGCAGTAAAATCTGGAAGGGCAGGGACAATGCAAAGGAAAGGTGTGAAATCTCAGAATGAGAAGCCCTGGACTATCAGAAGGTAAAGGAACTTTAAAAAGTGGGTTTAGGGTCATTTTCTTACAAAACATTTTCCTTAAAATGGCACATTCTGTCCCTTTATATTTGTATTCAACATATGCTCCTTAGTGACGATTTTTCATGTTCTTCCTTGTGAGACTGAGAGCTCAGGTCACATATAAGTTAAACATAAACACCTGAAACACTCAACGTTCCTTAAAAATACAAGAGTCAGCTGACCAGAATGAAGAATCTACCTTCTAATGGTAAATATCCAACCTCTAATTGCTAACTGACAGATGAGGTGTACAAAATAGAAAGCAAAAATAGAACTCATTATATATTTCTAGCTATTGCAAAAAGTAATGGATTTTCAGCTTCCCTTGTGTTAGCAGTTATCAGTGAATTCTATCACCACATATATCTGTATTAATATAGCTTACTGACAATATTGACACTGCATTTTTTTAAATACCTAGGTTTACAAAATAATTCTGCATTAATGTGCCAACCAATTTAACTATTGCTATCTTTAGTTTAACTCTGCATGAGTTAAAGCGCCATCCCAGAAAAACTGAAACACTGAAAGCTCAGCTGTCTGAAATAATTGGATATTTTCTCCATTTTATGAAGAACACATAAAAGATGATATTTAAGCACATACTGAATAGGGACCACTAGGGAAACTTTGCAATAAAATCAAAATATCAACCTTATTGAAGCTTTTAACAGACACTTCAAAACATTAATATGAAGAACTATGTTTGACTGCTCATACTGGATTATCTCTGATGCCATTCAGCTGATATACGGGCTGTGCTCTCTTTAGACATAAAATGGAACCTAAAGGAAATGTCAATTAGGCAAAAATAAAGATGAAACATTGTAACTGCCTTTTCAAAAGAAAATACAAACATGGAAAGAAAAAGGTAATTTCCCTTTATTTATTTTATATGAAGAAACTTCGATTTGCCATTCTAAGCTAAGGAACAGCATAATCTAATATCCTATACTAAACTGGCCTCTGGGAACATTAATTATTAATATTAGCCTCAGAACGACCACAGCTGAACGAGAACTTTCTTTTCCACTAGTATGAATAGATGCCTTATAATTTAATATTTTAAAAGAAGAGTAGTAAGTGGTAGAGATAATTAGTACTGGAAAATCCCCATGGCAAACAAAACCTGTCCTAATAGCAGCTGAATAAAGTACCATGTTACTCCTAAAGAGGAAAAAAAAACAACCAAACAAAAAAGCACCAGAACTTCTAGTTCTATCATTAATGTAATAATCATTAAATTAATGTAATACTTTGTGCAGTCTACTGCATGTTTATTTAACACAGCAACATGAAAAAGCCACAATTCAAGTATGTATTTCTTACACACTGTGACCACTAACTCCTCTGGTAATGGGACTACCTCGAGCATAAATCAGGAATATATGAAAGACAGCACAATCTTATGGAGATAGAATGACACATGGAGATTTACAGTAAACAAAAACGTATTCAGACCTTCCTTATATCACACTCTGGCCATCCAAACCCACACATTTATTACTCTAATTACAAGCCTTATGCAGCCATGGCAAAGCTCAATCTGTGATGCCTAGTTTGCTTTTAATATAGCCTGGGGTGAATTTCAAATAAAGCACACAAGGGGAAGCAGTATCAACCAGTACAACAAATGCACAGCGTCCACAAGGAAAAAACTGTATTTCTCTTCCTTTTAAATTCTTTGTTACCAGCCATGTCAAAATTCAATAGCTTAGGGAAACAGATAAAAGATTAGAAGAAAGATCAATTTTTATTCAAAAGCAACTCTTCACCATAGTTCACAGCCACTTCCATTACAGCATACGTAAATTCAATATTCACTCTAATTTATTATAATGTGTTTAAAGTATACAGTATTCATGGGCTTGCATATTCATGTTTCCTGGGGTTTTTTTCCTTAATACTTTCATATCAAATTCATACAAGTTCACTAAAGAAAAAAATAATCACGCTGCTCAAATAGGATCTTAGACAACCAGAAGTACTGATTCAGAACTGATCCAACTTTAATTGCAAACATACTTCTCTAGGATCAAACCACACTCACCAATGTGACAGCAGGGAAAAAAAAAAGGATGGAGGGAAATCTCCTGAAAATTTATTCTTAAAAGCTAAAACCTGGTATAAAATACTCTATAATCTATTCCTATATGGCAAGCTGAGTGAAATGTAGCACTGTTCACCTGCCTCTCCTGGATGACAGCAGCTGGAGTGCACCATATTAGTTATTCTAGGGTTGGAAACATCTCATTTTGAAGAAATAAGGCAGTGTGAAAATGATGACGAATAATTTCCTGGAGCATTTGAAAGCAGTGACACATTTGTCTTGATCAATACTATGGTCTGAAATGCAGTTTTAATAGCCACTGATGAAAAAAGGATCATGGCAGACCAAGCACCCCAACAGCACCCATGCAGTGCTGGGATTAGTGTGATGAAAGGGGAGCAGCACCACTGTTTTGGAAACAATCAGTGCCTCCTTTATTTGTTTAGCAACAGCTGGGAGTCCCAAGAGCAGCTCTCTGAAATCAGGTTTCTTTGGAAAGAGTTGGCAGACAGATCCTCACTTACACACAACAGAACTGGGAGAAGGAGTGTTTTTGCAATCTTGCAAATGGTTCTTCCACTTATGACCAACAGAACAAATAAAAAATAATAATGTGTATAAAACTTGCAATGCTGTAATTGCACAGTATCTTTATAATCTAACAAAGTCAGTGGAAATACTCCTTTTGGTGGAAAAAACCTTTCCAGTTAAGAGGCAACAGAGAAGGTTGTATCAGGCATGTCCATATTAAGAAATAAAAGCTCAACGGTAATGTGCCAATCAAATTCAAAGTTTGACTAAAAATGATTTTACAGATGTGGCAGAATAGATTTTGGTGGCTTTTTTTTAAACTAACAATATATCTATATAAAGTAGCCTGCAGAAAGTAACAGTTCTTCATCTAAGTTTCCATTTGTGTTTTTATCTTTAAACAGAATGGAAGTATTTCTAACATTCATATTTGAAAAAAAAATGCTTTGAAACACCATTTTATATAAAGCAGAGACATCACCTTATGAAAAAGGATCAAAACTATGATTATTCACAATATTTATGAGGTGTTTCAACTGTACCACTGACAATAATTCTCTGAAAGACATATTCATTGAAGCACGATCAACAGATATTGTCAACACAACAGTACATATTTTCTCATTCAGTCGTAAATAAATTTTCTGTGAAAGAAAGCTATAGAAATGGAATCTCACATCATCAGTTCACTTTATACATGTAATTCTGAAGGAATTGTAAAACGATAATTAATAATGGCAAATTAATCCTTGCTCTAAACCTTGGAGAGTTCAGGTGGTTTACCACCAAAATGTGGTCTTTCTTCATAAGTCATACACTAGGGGAGAAAATTACAGAAACTGCAATAAAGGCCTCAGGCACTGCAACTGGCCAGAAGGAAAAGCAATATTCAGAGAAACATGTTGTGCTCAAGGAGTCCAAGCTACTGCACAACAGAAGCAAACCAGTCGTTCCACAGAGCATGGGGTTGTGTGGAGCCTCCCAAGGGCACGCACAGACAAGTGTTTGGCTACTGTCTTCCATGGGATTTAGGTAGACAAATCAAGCAGACAGGTTGTTCCCACTTGGTAGGAAGGAGACTCTTCCATTTTGGAGCGAAAGCATCACTCTCTTGCTCCCAGGAGACTTGAATCACTCCTCAAACACACAGAACTGAGCAGCACCTATGCTAAATTGAAAAGGATCGCTTTTCATCCTTTTTGTAGTAGCTGAACTATTGTTCCAGGTAGAAATGGAAGATTCACAGGAAATGAAAGACTTACTAAACTATTTAGTACAGTTCTTAAGTTCATGGTTATAAAAGGGTTCTGACACTTTTTCCCAAAACTCTACACATTAGCAGATACCAGACTTGAGAGGAAAAAAAGCTCTGATAGCAGAGCAGATCAGCTAAACTAGATTAGTAGCAGAGAAGCAAGTATTTTCCTAGCAATTTGTATGTAATTAAATTAAATAATACATATCTAGTGAAAACTGTAGAAATCCTGAATTAATATCCACAGAGTCAGGATTTCATAACATGAAAGTAAACCAGATTTAACACAACACACAGTTTTTAACAGCTACAAAACTAAGGCAAAAAGAAGCAGTAGCAATGACTAAAAATGGAATAACTAGACCAGAGAACACAATCATCTTGCCAACACATTCTTATTCCGGAATATTGGAGACTTCCAGAAGATAAATTCATTGACTGAGAGGAAAATTTGACCTGGAATGCAGGGACTTTGGTCCCTGTTTTCTCACACTCATAGTGCATCTTTTGCAAATAAGTCAACCTGATCTTGTAGAAGACATCCCTACACATCCAATAGAGTCCAATGGAATTTGCAGGTTCCCTCCTACAGCCCCCCAAGATTGCTTTGAAAATTAAACATAAATTATGGACAAATGAATTCACCACAGGCAAACCAAATACTGGAAAAGAAGGCCACTCACAAATGCTTATTAAACCAACTCAAATTATCACATCTCCATCCTTATCTTCTGTTTCTAATTAACAGAAAAATTGAACTATCTAAACAATAGCATATAGTAAAAATGAAAAGCAAGAAACAATTCTTCAACCTCATGTTAATTAAATGGAGATGAAACAGCTACATTCTTCTGTGCATGTTCAACCGCTCTTTTTATTTTTTTAATAACATCTTTTCATGCAGGTTTTTTTTCCCCTGTAAGTGCAGTCATTTCTGCTCTTTAAAGAGAAACAGAGAGCAAAGAACAAGTGATATCTGGATGCTAGGGATGATGAAAATGTAGATCAAATAATCACTTACAATCGTTCAATAATCACTTACATGCCAATGTAAGCATTTTCACCTATTGAAATAGCTAACACATAAAAAAATAGAAAACAAACAGCACATTGGTTGTGGCACTGTCCCAACTACTGAAAGAGTTAGTTAAAGTTTAATTCAGACAATAATTTCCAAAATCCAATACCAATTTGGGTAGAATTTTAAAAAATAAAGATTATGTGTAGCTACTGCAGTTACAACTAAAGAGCAGCATTAAAAATAATGTTAATAAGCTGATTAGTAGCCCTTAGCTACCCTTAGCAGGTAGCCAAATATGTATAATACTAAATCAGACACCTAAACTACTAAAAAAAAATACATGGGAATCTGAAAAATACTTAAACCAGCAAATTGAATGCTGTAGAAAGACAACAGCATGAAGCAAACCAATTTCATTTTACTGCAATCTACGTAATAGAAACTATTTCTAATTATACATTACTAATCTTTAAGCAATAGTAATCAAAGCCTACAGAACTTTAAACAAATTAAAAGCCTTAGGATTTTTGACCATTGCTTAGTCCATTGTCTCTAGTTAATTTTCTCACCTCTTTTTTATCTGAGAACCACTTTCAGTAGATGTAGTTTCTGACAAAAAAAGAACAAGTTTAATGTTCTTTCAGAAGACCACCACTCTTTTTACAGAGTGCTAAAGCTTCTTCCTACTATGAATTAAATTGTTCCATTCCCATTTACCTGCCGTCAACATTAAATTTACACATGACTAATCTGTATTACCTCACCTAAAAACGAGGGAGCAAAGGTTCCCAGATTCCTTGTATGGGCCATGCAGCCACATGGTTGTACTTTCAGTGCTTGGATAAGGAAATTCCAGTGGGGTTCTGAGTCAGAACACCCAAGAACTTGATCACAGAGCGCAAGACAGCTTGACTTTTCCCTGCTTTTCTGGGCTTCTGTGGCAGACAGGGGTTCTAGACTGATGTACCTCCAGCCATTCCCAGGGTGTCCAGAAATCCTGGATCAGTGCACAAATTCCTCAAACAGGGAACATACCTAGCAAAATTCTATGTACACTAAGCCTATTTAATTGCAGTTTAGCCTTTGGTCAACACATTTTAAAACTTCATGAGCTACTTTCCTAGAGTAAGCATTTGTTAATCAACCTGTATTAGTAACTAAAAATAAAATCAACCAAGGAAACAACCCATAAATTCCTTTATCATAATTGCAAAAATCACTAAACCTCGTTTGTTGTTCTCCTGAGTCTGAGATTTTCATTATGTTTACCTATCAAATTTAGAAAAATTAGCTCATAAATAAAGTATGCACATGCTACGGCTAACCACACTAAAAAAAGGAATGTTGTATACCGAGGAAAATAAGGCTGGTAAGCTAATACTGGAAATGCATATTTTGATTTATTAACCTGTGTGTTTCATGAAAGTAAGCAGTTTTCCTGAACACATGGTTTGCTTGCTTGGTTGCACTTTAAAGCTCTGTTTTTATTCAGAATAGGTTTCCTAAAAATTCTGGTTCTTCCTTTAAGGAAAGTGCTAGCTCTCTCTGATAACCTTCTGTGACAATCTGTGATAAGAAACAAATTTCATTAACATTTTGAAAGTTAAAAAGTAAACAGGGGGAAAGAAGTTCTTCTCTCCTTGTACTACAGTATGTGTAACCCAGGCTGTGTGCATTGGCAAGTCTATGGCACTGACAAAACAGATTTCAGCTCTTTTTCCTGACTTGGAAGCTACATGACACATTTGTATTCAGATTTCTAAGTGAAAACACGAAACAATGAAATCTTCATATGGTAAGGCAATACTCCACATATCTTACCTCTGAAACACATTCTCTAGATCACTATTAGCTTTGTAAACACATCTTAGGAACAGGAACTCCTATTCACCAACCAGCAGTGCACACTGTCATCTACAGCAACCAAAACAGTTCTGTTCCATACAGATGTGCAAGGATACCGTTTTCCAAGAGTTTCAAAAAAATATTTATAAAACTATTTATATTTTAGGCAGCACACTATCATTTAATTAATCATTTAATGCACACTAAATATTGCATTTTTTTTTTCCAGTTACTGTGATTACGAACTTCAGTTATCCAGCTACTATTTTTGTCTTTGGTTTAATTTTCTAAGAATGCAAGAGCTTAAACAGGCACTTCAGATTTAACACTGACCTGACTGTTACAGGAATTCTTAAGCACTAGAGCATTTATGAGGCTAGTGTAAATCACTAATGCTGTTTCCTGCCCTGATTTTTATGCTATTATATCCATGACAAACAGAGCCAGGCTGAAACACATTCTATCGTGACAGAATGCTTACAATGCTTTTCTTGGATTTCCCTAAGGGAATATTACATAGTTTTAGATCATGAGTTAGGGTTTTTTTCTCTCAGCGTTTCTTATACATCATGATCTTGCAGAATTGTTTTGATTACTTGACGTGCACGACTGCAACTGACCCATTCACTGCTGATAAAAATCTAAGAGAAATGCCACTCAGGTCTCCGATTACAGCATTCACCAGAAAGGTGTTAAATCCCAAATGGACTGATTATGTAAGTGAGGTGTCACACAGTTCACCTACAAATGTTCTACAGAGTGGAAAACATCAACATCAGAAATGAAAACTTGTTCTTCATAATCTTTCTGTGAAATGGGTCATCATTATGTTTACATCTCTTATTTCAGGCACAGCACTAAGCAGGGCGTATATTGTGCTATTTTGAGAGAACAAAACAGGTGCAAACTAATTCCATCCCCTTGAATACAAATGGAGTATAAGCACAGCAATGGCAGGGTCAAACTGCAGAAGAAACAGGAAAGAGGAATGGTAGGAACAGAAATAAGAAACTCCAACAGCATAATGCTTGATAATGTTCCATATTTCAGAGAAAGCAGTCCAGGCAATTAATATTTTAACATACAGAACTTCAGCTATTCTCTGTTATCTGAGCAACCAATGAATTTTCCTGAAGCACACTTCAAACATACCTTAACTTCTCTGTTAGCCCGGCAAGTATTTGTAAATTTCAGACATGACGTAAGCCTCACAGACTGCTTCTTGCTATGATTCATTGTCACTGTATGAATCAGGCTCCTTATAATGCATATCATTATGGTGAAAAATAATTTTTAACTTCTATTAATAGCACAAAACTATAGATATCGAATAATGTAGCACTTATTTTTTACCCAAATTGAGTATTTTTGAATTAGACAAGCAGTAATGACCAACTTTCAGAAAAAGTAGATCTTTTTTGAAATCGCAGGGTCCACTCCTGTGATAATAAACACCACACACCTTTAAATACCTTGCATTTCCACTGAGCAAAGGTACAATAATGAGAAAAAAAATCTTCCTTACCTATGTATACAATTTTTAGATTCAAGATACGCCATACCAGAGGCAGCATCTAATGAAAATTTCACCAACTGTTTGGTTTTCAGCTCATCCTTCTTTTTTCTTAGGAATGACAGGAAATCACCTCCTAGAAAACAGAAAGATAGACAGTGTGACACAACTGTCAGGATACTCACATTTATCTCTCCCGAGGGGTGCAAGACCAAACACAATGCAGGTTATTAGCTATTCTCCTCATCCCATCAGTTTAAGGCTAGCCCAAGAAAAAGGAAGGAACTTGCCTTTCAAAAATACATTTTCCATTAAATATTAGGTGCTTAAAAGTGAAAAACTGCACAGCATGCTTCTGATATACCCAAAGTCTTCACCAGTGTACATTAGATACAGACTCACTTAAAAACTGTTGACAAAAAAACCTGATAATCTGTCATATGTATTCTTCTCTAGTCACAGAATTATTAATTGTGAATAAAGAGGTTAGGTCCTATTAGCTACATGAAAGTAATTAATTTTTAATTGATCATTTGCAGCAATGCTTCTCAAATTCTACACTGATGTGTTCAGAGGGGTAACAAAGTGTTTTCTTCTTGGGCAACGTTAGCTGGACATTTGACCAAGCAGTGGAAGGTGAACAGTCATTACTGTGCCTTCAGAGTCTTCTGCCTAGGAGGAGCAAAGCCACTGTCCTCTTGTCTGAGAAGTGGGAGGGGTCAGCATGGAGGATTTCCGAAACGAAAACTGTGTTAGCAAAAAAATCTTCTGAAAAACTGATTTAATTTAGGACAAAGGCAAGCTGGAGGATTATTCCACAAACACTGCAAAGCCATGTTCTGATTGATATAAATGTAATTAAAGATTTTTCTAAAATATATTTTATTATTCCAGGCAAAGACAAAAAAATCACAGCAGAGCTTTTCACATCACACAATTACTTGCTGGTGAGTAGCCAGTCATTGCTTCAGTACTTGTTTCTTTTCATTTAGGACTGAACTGACTGTGAGGATTCTTTCTTGCAAACTGTTACACAACTTTATATACTGCCTTTTCTTAGCAATAGGAAATGATGGTATATATTAAAAGTTTCATATGTGACTCTTTTTTAGGAGGCCATTTATATTTTTATTTCATAGTGTAAGAAATAAAGTAAGACAATATTAAAGGAAAAAGTCAGATGTAATGAAGTGTAACTGTAATGCCTTCAGACAGCTGCCCTTCACTCCCAGACTGGGTAACACACAGATGGCAGAGCAAGAGGTGACTGGATTGCCTCGACTCTAAAGCCAATTTGAAATACCCTCTGTTTTGCAAAGTAGGATTACACACACTACATCTCCAAAGTCTGACAAGAGTGAATCTTGTGATACTGTATTTTAAACTCCAATGAAAAAGGACAGATGGCTTCTGCAAACTGGACTGGGTAATAATCACCTTTTCTTTAACCTGAGAGGTTACTGACATAGTCTGCTAACTGGTAAAAAGTTGGTATTGCCAGAGGGAAGTAAGATAAAAAGAGTCCAATTAAATATGTATCATTTCTTGCACATGTAAACAGAATTATTCTAGTCACAGAATATCTAAAAATAACTTCTAAGCAATACCCCCCACCAACACACACAACAAGCTGACAAAAAATTTGTTATTTATATGCTGAGACCTCACTGCTCTCTATACAGGAATCATCTTTTAATGAGTAAGTATGACTATATGACTTTATGAATGTGAAGTCTTCCCATCTTGACGAACTGTGGCATTACTTGAATGAGAGCAGTAAATCAAGGCAGTATTTTTATATATTTATAAAAATACATTTAAGACCATCTTAAAAAAACTCTATTCTCAATCAAGCAATATTTCAGTATTGAAGACTAAGAATTGCTAACAACTTCCTGTAGGAAGAACAAAAAAAGACAGGTAAACTCAGTTTGATATTCTGGGAGAACAAAATAAATAAACAAACAAATAAAAAAGGAAAAAAACACAAACAAGCAAAAATCCCACAGAAACAAATCCCAAAAAGATCTCACAAAAATTCTCTATTTAAAAAAAACTGCTAAAACAACATCAGTGTAAATTGTAATCCTCACAATTCGTATCAGTTCTTTGTATAAATAAGTTAATGCTTTCCATAATCAACAGTAAAACCATCTGTTCTTAAGTAACAAGGTATTAAAGACAATAAGGAAACTTAAGACAGACTTTAAACAAAAGAAAACCCAACCCTATCCATTAAAACTTTTAAAAATAATACATGTTATAAATTTGTTTCCAATATGCTCAGGAAATCATATTAACATCCTAATTTTCAACAATTTGTTTCTGAACGATATTAAAAGCTGCTCAGTTCCTTACATATGCACACATCAAACTCACAAAGCACAAGCCTGTTACTTTCCAATGCCATTCAAAACCATCGGGAAGTGATTTAGACTTGCTAATTTTCAGAGTGTGGCATGCACTGTATGAAATTCTTTCACCAAAACCAGCACCTTACATTGAGCTGTACACAGTGCACTTGATGCCTATCAGAGTTATCTGCCTCAGAGTTTTCACTATTTGTTCTGTTTTCTTGTGTCTGTGCTTGCATAGAAATGGCAAAAACATCTTCTAAATATTCTGTTTAAGAAAATTAAAAGCAGTGTTAGTTGCAGACAAAATAAAACAGCTAAGTGATATGCATCTCACTTTGCACAAGATACCTAATGTTTAGGCTTAATCTGATTATCCTCATCATTGCGATACTAACACAGGCTTGAGTATCTGTCCTCTAAGTAACAGAGTTACTCCTCAGTAAATTCTGACTTTTACTGTGGTCAATGTTCCAGCTATTCATCTTCACAGCAAAGCAAACACACGAGTACCTTCAAGGATGAATTAAGAGTATTTCATTACAAACTCTTCAGTGCAGAACTGTGGTTAGGTAATATCTTTATGTACTTTTTAAAATAAGTTTTAATATAAAAAGCCCTAATTCACTATTTGCAGCACACAGTGTCATTCTTTGCAATGTAATAGCTGTTGATAAAAATGAAATAACCAGACCAATTAGGGTATGAAACAACTGATACAAAGCTAGACAACTACATAATAGTAAGCAATGCTTTCTCTTTTATGTGGAATTTGCATTGTATTCTGCATGGCTACATGTTATTCCAGTTAATGGCCCACAACACCACCAGAATATGAGGTTTGCTCCAACAACTTTAAGAATACAAAAAAAAAGTTAGACCATTTTACATATATATATATAAAATCACCTATCAGAGACTGCTTGCCTATTTTGGGTTTACGGGAGGATAAATAATAGTACTGGAGTGCCTTCCTAGTACAACAGAATTATTTTACTAAGTACAGGACAAAACGTCGTTCATAAGCAGATGCTCCATGAGAGCAGCCTGAACACAGCCCTTTGTGTATTTTGCTGTGAATGGGAACTATTTCTCATTACATGCAGAAATTATGAGAGTGTGAAAATACCACATATCAGCAATTTCTAGTGTTGGCTGTGCTTTACAGCATAAACTTCTTGTTGTACAATAAGCAGCATATCATGGCAATAAAACAGTTCACTCCTTGGCACACAAAAAAGCAAGCTAATGCTTTGAAAGAGGGAAAAAAACCAATCCTGTGAGTATGAGAAGAAACCAAAAATGCAAGAAACAACAATGAAAAATGTTAAATAGGTTTACAAAATATTTAGTTATTGCAATCTCTGACTTGACTGGCAGTTATAATCAACTATGACCACATATTTCAGTGTTCTCCTGAGCTGGTGTCCACAATGACACCTACCTACTTGCTCTAGGCACTCTTGGCATCACTCTGATAAACAATATTGACACTGAACACAACTAAAATACGTTTTGAAATGATGATGGGAAATCTTCCGCTTAATTGCTATATAGACATACATTGTTTATATATTGTATCTCTATATAGTATCCTAATAATATTATAAATAATTGTACAAATATTAATTAATGTCTTAATACAATGCCAATTACTAAGAATGATATGAAGTTATATGTATTATTACTCACATGTAAGTTTTAATATAGTGGGAGAATATCCTTTGTTAAACAGCCTTTTTAACTAGGTTTGTTTAAAGAGGTCGCTTAATTCTTGTGTTTACACACTCATTCATCATGCAGATGCATCTTGCTTGTGGCCACACCTCTTAATGGTCACCTAACCCAGGGGAGCTCTAGAATTCAATATTCCTAACCAGTGCAATATTATTGAAATTACCTTTATCTGCACCTGTAAGTATTTATAAATTTGAGAATTTAAATGGTCAGTATTTTGAGTAGCCTTGAAGCAATTTTGAATTTCCTTATTGCCCAGTATCTTACTCCCATAAACATGGGATCGAAAACACAAACTCAAATTCAGTTACTTAAAATTATGAATTTAAAATAGCAAACATGTATCTCCAGGGAACTCTAGGAGATAATGTTTTATAAGTAACAAGCTGTTTGACAAACTATTAAAAATACCAGGGTTTAAAAATGCCAAACCATTTATTTTCATTAAAATACTGTGCCTTCACATTTCAACTAATGGATCATTTATGTGCAATGCAGAGCTTTCACTTTTTTTTTTATTCTTTTATTTTATATATGTAGTAACAGAAACTGTAACTAAACCCAAGGTTTATTTTTCTAACTGCCTACAGAGTACTATTGTGAAATCCAGGTAAAACTTTATTTTTCCCATTAAGCAAAGGAAATAAAAGCAGTTATAACCGTGCAAAGTGCTGCCAATATAATATTAACAATGGCAGTAATGAAGTATGAGTAGAAATACCTGTATGTGAAAACAAAAGATGAAGAAAAAAAAAAAAATTAATAGTGTGCATTGAGAGCTAAGGACATGAGCAGCAGGAGAAAGAAGTAAACACAGAGAAAGTGTGGCTTGTACCAGAACTGTCCTGTAGATGACTTTTTAGCAGACAACCTGTGATGAGGCCAGAACAGAGATGACTCACAAGCACAAAATAACTGCACAGTGATAAAATGAAGATGAGAAGAAGGCTACAACACAGTTATACGTGCTATTTCACTTCCTTTTAACAGGATGGCAGACCACACACATGAGATAATCAAAACAAAGGAAATACTGACAATGCTCAGCAGTCTTGCTTTAGATTTCAGGTGGATCAAATAAGCTAGAGCATGAAGCCAATATCCAAAGTGACATTAAGTGCTAGTCCAAAACAGAGTCTGTCATCATCTGTCAAGAAGAAACCAGAAATCATAGTGAGACATCAACAGCTAGCATCCCTTGTCTTCTCTGCTGCTAAAATAACACTGCCCAGACTGACTGGACTCTTATGTTTGAGTATTGTGGCTGTAAGGATACCCACTGTGAGTGCATAGATAAAACCTTCTTCAGAAACTAACTGAAAAGAAAATCATCTTTCCCCAGGAGATCTTCCATTCTTGAATAAATAATTCCTGTAATTGTACTATGTTCAATAATCCATAATCAAAGGCTTGAAAAGGATTCCAGATTAGAGAGACATGACAGCTGACGTGAAACAGAATGTACCTGAAGAACAGAGGGTTTTTTTCATCTAAAGAAAAACAATGAACTTTTTTTTAAACACAGACACATTAAATAGCTACTACAGCAAAAACTGTTTTGGGCAAAGTAAAAAAGAAATGCGAATAACAACAAATAAAAAGAAGTAAGTTAAATACAGACGTTTTTACAACTACCAAAGCCCTTTGCTAATTTTTTACATTTGGTTGTTTTTATTCAGTTTTAAAATGGATTTTCTACTTGCTTTTCATCTACTTGCTGATTTGATTTTGTACAATACTGATACAAAATATGGTAACATCAAAGCCTAGAACATTTGAAGAGATAAAAGTCCAACTGTAGTCTGAAACGTTACCACAAAAGGCAACCGTAGAACAGAGCTTTGGTCCTGTTTTACTAAACACTAGCTCTGAGCCGAAAAAAAATTTTTAATCACCACCACCTACAACCCAAAAAAGGAATCTAACTTTTCCTTTTCTTAATAATCTTGCAGCTGGAATCCATGAAGCAAAGAGGTAAGAAGAGACCCATGTACAGTACAGCGCTAAGAGTAAGGCAAGGAGGAAGAAATAGGATCTGTACGTCTGTGTGTACACTACAAGAGGGCTGGTGAGGAGAGGGAAAAGTTGGACACATGGAGAGAAGGAATCCACGGGAGGTGTCTGGCTCTTTGGGTGAAATGCCCAACAAGAAGAGATGGCAGAGGCAGAAGCACAGCAAATTGCAGAGATGTAGAGACAAATCAAAATGGAACCTGGATACTTAAGAGGATAAAGCAAGAGAGATAAAAACTAGAGAGGAAGACAGGGGTCCGTGGGAAGAGAAACCGTAGGGTAGACAGAAGGTGGTTTCACTAACCACTAATAATGAGAAGATAACTTATTTGACTAGAGAAAAAAAGAGAACTGAATAGAAAACAAAGCCAGACAGTCACTATCACTGCACCCTATCTCTAACTGGACTTTGACTGACCCTTTTTTTTCTGTTGTATTGACTTTAGACAGCACACAGCAAAGACTCAGGATGTGACTGTGAGATAGGACTCATATCTGAAATCTGCTCACGAAAGATAGCTACTGAGGATGCACAATACAACCAATGGGGCAGATCATGCAAAGTTTTAATAAAGTTTTAAGGGCTCTCTAAAGAGAAGCAATTAGAAAAAAACCATGAACGATCTCTATAGAGATCTCACTGTCTCCAGAAGCAGGAAAGAGAAAAAACCACACAAAAGTAGAAAATGCGGCAGCTGAATCGCACAATGTGAAACTAAAAGTTCAGATACTTCCCAGCATCAATCAGCATTCCAGGCCTGTGCATGAAATCAGCGGCACCTCAGAGACATCAGGTCTCATCTAAGGCTCAAGTATGCCATGATATACACGTACTTCAGCTGCTCTTAGCATCTGCTCTCCTTTATCCAAGAAGATAATTAATTTAGCAGAAAAGCTCAAGATAATATGGATATTGTACTTCATATTAATAAATAAATTATACATATCTCAGCCTCAGAACTGAGTTTTTAGTTATAAATGGGTCTATTGGCTCCAGTGCAAATAACAAGAGAAATGCACAGTCAGTTGTAATTTGGTGCTATACCCTGAAGCATCACTACGTGCAGAAAATGAGAGCAATTCCACAAAAGTCATTTAAGATTTAGTATGTTGTACCAGCTCCTCAGAACCACCTATAACGGATCTGTAGGTATTTCTACACTTTATGCCCTGAAGCCCTCCTTTCCAAGAAATGCCAGAAGTGAGCCTGGTAGGTCAGGCAAGACACTGGGCTTTATTTGCACATTTCTGACATCACACGCCCTGTGGAAGTAAGAAGTACTGTAACATACAGGAAGCAGCAATGGAGTCGCATTTCAGAAGAAAGGGAGTGAATAAAGCCAACTGCAGCCAGGACAGCATGAACAAGGTGCAGAGGTAACCCCAGAGCTCGGGTTAAGAATCATAGAATCCCTTGGGTTGGAAAAGACCTCCAAGATCATCAAATTCAACCTTCGACCAAACACCACCATGCCCACTAAGCTGTATCTCAAAGTGCCAGGTTTACTCATTTTATGAGCACTTCCAGGGATGGTGACTGCGGGTACAGGCACTACAGAAATGGCCATGCTCATTCCGGGTGTGCCTGGGAGTCAGGGCACTTCACATCAAGCACTGCTGCACCTCAGCTAATAAAATCTGTCACCTCTGATTTGTTTCTGCATCAGTGGCACAGGCAATTTGAATCCCAAATGATTCAGGACAAACCTCTACAGGTTACCTTATCCAGCTGCAAAGACAGAAGTTATGACCTAGCTGAACTCCCCCTTGGAAGCTGGCTACACATGTCTAGATATAAGCTGAACACAATTGAAACCTAATTCTGACAACCTTCCCATGCTATTAGATTACTGGATATTTCCAGAGCTGTTTACATGTATAGACACAACTCTACCTGTTTCCAGCTGCCAGCATTCCGAATGTATAAACACAAGTTAGATAAAACAAGGAACACGAACTCACTGTTAGGTTAAAAAGGAAGTTGCTTTTTTTTTTTTTCAGCATGTATCTCTTACCAAAAGGGTAATAATACGGTGGTATCAGGAAGGCACACTGGTACTCCACGGAAACGTCTACAATGCATTTAGTATGAGAATGAACAATGTCCATAAATACACACTGGGGAGAGGGGGTGAGAATCACACTCAGGGCAGATCACTGATAGAACAGACTAAATATGGTCTATGGGTACAGAATGGATCAGGAGACAAGAGACAACTCCTGGGAAACTGTTCAGAAGCGTCTGAGGCAAGGATCTGGTACAGGAAGATCATCTAGACTTCATAATATCATAATATATAATATCCTCATCATGTATCATATTAGCATAATGCATATGCTAGAGGAAGCTAAATTAAGACTCAACAGACAAGACAGACACTTCAATTGACTGTATTTGAATGCCTGACATAGCAGAAATAAAATTATTCCAAAATATTTTGGGGGTTTTAATTTTAACTATGTTGGTTATAAAAATGTTTAAATATACAGAAACCTGAAACAGAAAGTAGGCTACCAACTTGTGATTAAACAGTCCAACTTCTAAAAGGAGCAGGTCATGAAACATATGACTTCAAGCCTCCTTCTACTACCCTGAATCAAGCACTGGAACATACAAAGATGTTTGCATTGACTTCCAATTAGACAAATCTTTCCAGAGAGAGCTGGTGCAAGCATGATGATGGTGCTTATCTTGCAGACTCTTTGCTGGAGGGACAGAGGCACAGTGGAAGATTCTACAAGATAAGCTGCTGACACAGTTGCATAAAGTGGTAACTGCACCACAGGATTCCACATCTATCTTCAAAACACCCCATTCTAGAACACACATTTCAGGGGCATGCCAAATTCTTACCTTTAAATTCAATTCTCCTTTCAGGACTAGCCAAGATTCAAATAAATTGAAATGACCATATAGAAAGAGAAGAAAGAATGTTGTGGCTTAGGATTGCTTTTTGCATCTTACAGATTACATTTGATCTTGATTTGTTCTTCCCCTAAAGGAAGAGGAAAAAACATTCAAATTTTTAATGGGACTCCTGCAGTTCCTTTTTGATTACATGGGAGATTGCATGATAAATTATAAGCAAATGAAAATGCAGTTAAATGATCCTGAGTATTGCAATGAATTAAAACCCACTTTGTCATCCATCATCACTAAAAGAGAAGTTGGGGCAAGAAGGATAATAGTTAGAAAGGGTAAAGGAGAAGAGGAATTTAGTTTCTTTTTTTCCTGTCTTTTTTCATGAAAAGAAGCTGAGTTCACTTTGAAAAGAAAAGAACAGGAAGCAGGATCCATAGCCCCTTCAGCATTTTCCTGATAATCTTCTCCACGCCCCAACAAAATTCAGCGTCTATTTTTTTCAGGTTGTCAGTCTGGGCTCTGGCAGTATTCCAGGCAGTCTTTCTGATCATCATATAAATTCTCTAAAAATGAGCTCTTATGAAAACTCCTTATGCCCCGTGCGGCCTTAAGAGACAATGGCAAATAGTTCTTTTGCCGTTCTGAATACCAAAGCAGCTCCTCATGATTATTTCTCTTTCTTCAGTTTTAAGATCAACAATGAAAGATAAAGGACAAAAATCCCACTGGGACAACAGACACAGAGCAAAGAAAAATTAACAAATTAACACGAAAAGTATGAGTAAAATGCTCAGTTTTTCAGATTGACTTGGCACTACAGAGAAGTGCAACTCTTTCTTACACACTCTATAAACACTTACAGAAAGAGTACACTCTTTCTTACACAACGCTATAAACACTTACACAAAGTTCTGCTATGTCTCACGTGGGAAACCATCCCTGACAAAGGTTTACCTACCTTAGAAAATTCCAGTGCTTGCAAATATGCAGCAATTCTCCCATAACAGCTTTAAGACTCGTGTTGCACATTTACTACGTTACTTTTCAGTCAGGTCAGTTAACTCCATAGGACAATACAAACTCATGGCTCTATACTAACACCAAGCATTTGACAAGTCTCAACATATAGGGCTTCTTTCCCCAAAATTCATTAGCAACTCTCATTTTAACTTCTTCTATCTTTCTTAGGATAAACTGAGTACTTAAAGTGTATCACAACAGATCAGTAAAAAGTTACTGTATTAAGTTATGAAATAATGCAGTATTCCTATTTTTAGATCAGAAGATACCAGAAAAAAACTCCACCAAATGTGACCTTCGCAACAAACCTTATCAAACCATCTTAGAGAACATTTCACTATAAAGCAGTAAAAAGTAAGGAAGAGTATTACAAAGAAAATAACTGATTGCAACCTATATGATATTCAGAGTTCTTCAAGATACTAACATGTTGCAACAGTCTGATTTATCTATGAAGTCTTCTTAACAGTCTCAATATTTTCAAACTAGGAACAACAGTTGTCATAGAGCAAGAGTCATAAGTCATACAAGAAGAGGAAATCACTATGATAAGTTCTCCATTCACAACACAACATTTTAATAGAAAGATAATTTCTAAGTAGAGTTGTTTTCTCATTTCTTAGTCTACTAAAAATTTCACAGAAGAAAACCATGCCACTGTAAAATTCAGGGGGTTTTATTATTACATGGTAGCTAAAAAGGCATCCAGCAACTACAGCACTGGGCCCTTATGAGGATCTGGGCTGTCTATTCTTTTAGTTAGTATTTCAGTGTCATTTAGGTAAAGAAGAATAAAATTAATTATTTGCAAGAGTGCTTTAAAGGTTATTGCAAATCTATCCATTATGCAGTCACAAAAATTTTAAAACCATCTGCTTGGCTAAATTCCTTTTTCACAGAAGCTAGCTAGCATAACTTAAGCCTGCAAATCAGATCTGTGTATAGATCTCAACTTAAAAATATATAAAACTTTTGTAAGAAAAATAGTAACAGTTTATTGATTCATTTTCCCTGGCTATCTTGGTAATTTTGGGAAGGCGAGGGGAAGAAAGGCAGGACAATTTGTTTAGGATTAAAAAAAAATATATATAAAAAAACCTTTCAGCAACTCTCATTGCAAATTCCTGAATGGTGGTTTCAGGTCACATTTCTTGCATACATGTAACTTTCCATGTATACATGAAGGAAATTGCTGCTACATACATTTTAGCTTCAGTTTATATAGAACAAAGAGCATTTTACTTAGTTTATTTTTTCAACAATTAAAAGCATAGCTTTTAGAAAGCAATAATAAATCTAAATTCTACAATAAATAAACAGTGCACACATTTTGCTTACAGGATGTTCCTTCCCACTTGTAGAGGAACCTGAAGAAAGACCTGTAGGACAAGACTAAGGAGAGAAGAGATCTGGCCCTCTATAAACCCAGCCAATGGCAGGGAAACTGCATGCATTTTCCTATATGTGCATCCCTTAAAGAGAGATCTATATAACATACATATACATCATATTAAGACCTTTTCCTCATTTCTTGATAGGTGAATTGCAAAAAGGACCAAGTCTTTCCTTCTGTACTGGAGTAATCTGTGATGGATTGACACTGGGAGGACATGTACAGTGAGATCAGCATGACTAACAGCAAGTGAATAGTAAGTAAATGATGTTTTTTTCTCACTAATATGTAGTTGTGTTCAAGGCCAGGTGGGGAGGGGAACTGACCAGCCTGTTCTAGTAGAAGGTGTCCCTGCCCACAGCAGGGGGGTTGGAACTGGATGATCTTCAAGGCCCCCTCCAACACAACCATTCTATGGTTCTACGTATCCACGATATGCTACATTAGTTATTATTTCAGTTAAACCTTCCTACATCACCCATCGTGACATTTCTTTATCACTATGGCTCTTACTATAGGACACATGTCACTTAATATTAACAACCCCCATACCACCCACCAAGAAAAGGGTCTACTGCACAGTATAATTGTCTTTGACAACTTTGTTTCTCTGTCATTTGCTGGCAACATCTGGGCTGTTTTTGCATGTAATAGAGGATGGGTACATGCTTAAATATGCGTCTGCAATCTTTCTTTACTGTTTTCACTGATGCCTTTATCCATACGCATGGTTTTTAATCCTATTTACACTCGCAACAAAGATATCTCTGCAGAGCCAGTTTATGACAGAATCACTAACAGAGTAATAGTACCTCTCTGTATAAAGTGATAAGTTTCAATACACATTTCTAATACCTGAATAAATTAGGACCCTGAATTGAAATCAGAGTGTTGAATGCAAAGCAGAATTAACTGCTATGGAACCACACCACAGGAGTCTCAAAAGACACAGCAGGTGTACAGCCTACATGTATCTGGGATACAAAAATGGCAGAACATTTGCAAGCATTAGACAGAAGGCAGAAAACACAGGAGAAATCCTTTGTTTTATGGAGATACTTCCAATTTTATCCTCAGGGAAAAAACTGTCAGACATTTATAAATTACATATGGTCTCAGCCATACATTCACAGAATATAATTCTAAGTTAAAACTTGCCATTTTTACTTATTAAACAGAATGTCAGAGTTAAACTGCTTAAACACCTTCAAGCATTTAAGACAAAACAATGAAGATACTGTGGAAGTTTAGTGTCAAGTGGAAGACAAGTTTACCACTATCCTGTTCCTCAAAGGGCAGCATTAAGTAACAAGTCAGAGAAGGATTAACTATCACTGTTTGTAATCCCATCCAAACCTGTTATCAGAAAAAAACAGCAACATCAGAATCACTGCTTCTCTACTGATCTAAGTGATTTGACTTTTTTCTGTCAGCTTGTTCAGAGCTGGCATCCTTATGTTTTCTGTTGATCCGGTCAGTCCTTTGGTGTGCCACCATGTAAGAGCATGTGGCAGTGTGATGGCTTGAAGGTAGCATCGTGTTTATGAGGGCATGCAGGCAGAGCAGCCAGCCCGGAGGGTTTACAGACCATCAAAACAGGGCAACAATTATCTTTGCAGGGAGCTTCTTTTCTGAAGCAAATTCAGACCCATGAATGTTTTGATAGACTTGAACTGCAAAAGAGGCATGAGAATCAGAGGAAAGTTCTCTCTGAGTCCTCCTAAACTGCATTAGTATGTTTCAACAACTTGTACAAGGCTCCGAAAAACCTGAACCAGAATGATAAAGGTGTTAAAAGATCAGGATTTAGTTTTATCTTCAGAGATGTCTGGAGAAGCTGATTACTAAAGTACCCCTTAAAACTGAGGACACTACTTTCAGTCTCCATTTTAATAAAGTTAATCGTGCATACAAATATAATAATCTAATATAATCTAATTTAATAAAGGCAGAAAACTCCACAAGGTCAAATATTTCATCAGTGCTCTCATACTATAGCCAGAATTCAAGAATTATAAGCAATCTAAGTCTTCCTGAATAAAATGGTTCTTAAACCAGCTTGCGGTATAATTTTGAAGACAAATCCAGTGATATATAAAACAAATACAGTGTTGCATATTAAGCAGTACAGAGGCTACCAAACCAACACATTTTCCAGCTGCTGAGAAAATCAACAAAGAGGTAAAATTGCCCAAAAGCTGTTATCATCCCAACAATCTGAAATTCACTCCAGTCATTGCAGAATAAAATGAACTAGATTCCAAAAATAAATCAAGAGCAACCCAAAAACCAAACAATACATTCTGGTAAAGAAAAGATTGTATACTACTAAAGGTGACCCAAACATGAGTTACTAAAATTGAAACATTACCCAGACATGAAGTTTCTTTAAATACTTCTTAACATTCACTACCTAGCTCTATTGTTAAAGGAAATACCATTTAATATCTCATCAGGAGAAGAATGAAGCTTCTGGTGCCTTCAAAGGCTACAGTAAAATTCTCAACAGATTTGTGGAGCTCAACCACGCCAAAGCTAGTAGAACCCAGTATTTCCAAAGATTTGCAGCACAAGTGACTTTTGAGGTCAGTCACAAGAATGCAGAATAAGACAAATACAATACATTTCACATTATGGAAACAATGAAACCTGTGGAAATAGGCTGCAAAAAAAGGAAAAAAACAATTACCTGGAACAAGTTCCATAACGATATAAATAGGCTGTCGTTGAGTGCAAACTCCTATAAGTTTTACAATATTAGGATGATCATATTGTTTGAGTATTCTGCAAAACACACAATAAGTTTATTATATTAACAAAATTTATTTTACAAACTGATTAAGTATTACAGGAAAATATCTTAAACATTTAACATTTTAATGGAAGATGTCATTATTGTTATCAAAGAAAAAATATCATTACTGTTATCAAAATCAATGTAACAGATCAATCATCACTCTGTTTGAAATGAAAGACATACTGATTCACTAATAAATCAAAAATTATTTAATGGTAATTTTACCATTTGTCTATGTGAAACTTATCTACATAACTGAAAAATGGCCTCACAGGTTCGCAGTTTCTTAAGAACTCTTGTACTTAAACAGCATTTCAGTGGTGGACCAGAAGCAGAGCTACATAAAAACAGTATGCACAGCGTGCCTCTATACTTCCCTGCTGCACTGTTCAAAAGCACACTTGTTCCAATTATACTTTGAGAGATTAATTAACACAATAAGTTTTAGAAGACTATAAGGACAGCAATTCTGAGAATTAAATGAAAACATTTACATCTTTTGACACAATGCTTTAATAAGAACATTTCCAGCCTAAAACAGCATGCTGTGATTTGTAAGTGAAACGAAGAGCAAAAAAAAAATTCTACAGAGACCTTGTAACTTAAATGTTCCTTCTGATATTTGCTGACTCAAAGCACCTCCTCTTTTTCCCTTTTTTCCTAGGATCAAGAGTAAAATACCAACCTAGCTGGTACATACACATTTAGCGAAAAATAACACATTCCATTTTTTTCCATTAGTGTCAAGTTTCTTAACAAATGACACATCTCTGCTGTTGCCAAGTTACAAGCTTTTTAAAATGATTCAATAGATAGAGTGGCTGATCTCCATTCTATAAATGCAGGTAGTATCTTTTACTTTTCAATATTGATCATACTAGTTTGGGAGTGGAAGTTAAAACATATGAAGCTTCATAGCAAAAAGGAGCAAGGTAATTAAAAAACTATGATATTCATCTCAAGATACCCCTCGCCCTGGAGTCTCAGAACCTATCTATCCACATCAGCTGACACTCAGAATACTTTGTATACTGTGTCATGACTGTAATTTGAAAAATAAGCATATAATCTCATGCTGCTTGACACAGCATAAAATACCTCTACTGGAGCAAACTCTTCTTACAAAGAGAAAATTACTAAATGGGGTCTATACCCCACTAAAGAAAGTAATCTGGACACATTTGATCACCTCTATTAGCCATGCATGTAAGGCAGGAGTTAGGCCTGGTATAATCACACTGAACATCTTCCAGTCTTCTTATCTCAATTCTCATGGCACATCTTAGAAGTTCTAAATGGAAGCACTTAAGACAACAAAATTTTATTTTACAGGCATGGCTTGCTTTGTCAGAGATGGTTTCAGCAAGGGCAGATGCTACTGCACTCACTCGTTAAAAATGCCAGTGTTTAGTTACCAGGGCGACAGAGGTGGAACGTACTAAGGGAGAGAAAGGAAGGAAAAGTTTGACTACTGCTTCTTTGAATTCTTCTGAAGGTCAAGTTTTGTAAAGGCATCTAGTGATAAAAACTGAAAAAAACACCACAAGCATTTATTTCAAGTAATTTTACAGAACCTACCTGGCTTCTGACAGAAATTTTATTTTCAGTTCCTGAGGAAGATCTTCTTTGCAAGTTTTTACAGCAACTGGAGTTTTATCCTTTAGTGTTCCTTTATACACCTCACCAAAATTACCCTGAAATCAGGGGAAAAAAGATCACTGATGTAAATAAAATCTTAATGAATTGTCAAAAAAAATAATGCAGACAGCTATTGAAACTGGTACAGAACTTTGGAATGTGTTTATGAAGCCAAATGAGGTTTTCTTCCAGTATCTGCCCTAACAAAATCAGTTCACTCTGACATAGTACATCTATTATATGGACATAGCATATGAGTTCTGGTTTGACCTTGCCAGAAAGAGGAAAAAACCACAATTTTCTCATAAAAACTCTTAGTAACTTCTAAAATCAACTGACATTGACTGTTGTTCTTCTTATTTTTACTCCTGCACTCTTTCATTTTCACACTCTTTTGTGAATAGTTTTTAACTTGCAGCCTGGAAGAGACCAAAGACTGATCTCAATAACTAGGACAAAATACACCAAAATAACATAAACACTCTCATATACAAGAAAAAAACCCACAAAATATGAAGAATGAAAACACTGAATATTAATTTTTATCATTAAATTAAACCTACTGCAAAATGTATTGTTGTGTCTGGTGATCCAGAATTTCTGTAAAACCCAAGCTCAGCACTGCTCTATAAAGGCAAATCTGTAAGGCTTCCCATTTGGACAAGACTTTAGAAAGCAGCTCCTTTTATAATCAGACATTTTAGGTAGCGAACAACATAACCCCAAGGCAAGTTAATTTCTTTTTAGCCTTCATAGAAGAAAACTGAACTAATAAATATCATAAAATAGTCTCCATCAGATGTATTTTTTATTTAATAAAAACAAAAGGAAAATTAATTAGGACACAAACTGAAGGAAGAAGAAAACTGTGAGGTATAAAACAAAACACTGGTAGCAATGAAAACCCCTCAGGAGAAGAAAACAAGAAGAAAACTGTAGATCTCATAATTCTGGTTAAGCTTTGTATTTCCCACAGAATAAGCACAACTCAATTTTGAAACTACGCCTGACTAATTTCCACATGTATTACACTTCTGTGTCCTGGTATCTGGGGCTGCATCTGACTTCAAAAAAGGCTGCTGGAGATGTTTTCCTTCCTTTCCTGAGTGATGAAGATTTCATTACCTCATGAAGCTGAATTTAGTGTTGCCAAAGAAAGATGACAGAAAAGGGAAAAAAGAAACTCACAGATGGAAAACAGTAACGTGCTTCCAATAACAAGGGAAGAAATGTAGGGCTAAACACGTTTCAGAATTTTATTCTGTACCCTGGGACAAGGAAGATGTAGCTGGCAAGTGAGGCTTAGGATCTCTGACAGCTCTTCTAAAGCACTTCCAGAGGCTAGCACACTACCTCTCATATCTGAAATAGCGCCCAAGGTAAGCAGCTGAGCTGCTCCCAGCTCACTTTTCCTCTACCCTTCTGGTCAGAAGTATTTAACACTGAAATCTGAACCCACCCTAAGATTTATTTAAGTATTGAAAATGCTTTACTTCTTTATTAAAAATATTGAAGTATTATTAAAGAGTTGATTTTTAGTATAAGACATTCCTATGATGCAACTTTCATTTTGAGGGGTATTATAGAATTAATACTGAGTAAATAAACTGACCATTCACTCCTGAGGTGAAGGAAAATCTTCATCTTTTTTAAGTTTGTGTCTTTTATACATTAAAATTTCATCATTTCTTCCTCATCTTTTCCAGGCCACTCACGGTTTTCCAGACTCTCAGAATTCTCACTTCTGTGGTGAATGGCTATAGCTCATTTCATATTTTTTCATACAGATGCCGATGTTCGTGTCATTCTTATCTTTTTTAGTATGATTACATCTTTTTAGAGATGAATGCATAAAAGATTCATACGGCGTTCCAAGAAAATTTTCAGCCGGTTCTGTATTTTTTAAAGAACATTCTTCCACAATCACTTTAAAATTCTGAGTTGTCTTTATTGAATGTTAAAAATGCTTTGTGCCAAAAACATGCAATACCCATGTAAACTGAATCTACTAAAATGATTTTCAAATTGCTTTAACTGTCTTTATACATCAAAACTAATTCATATTTATTTTTTAGCAAGTCAAAGCTTTTTTATGCCTGGAACATCTTTATTTTTATCCCTTAATACTGTCCTGTTTAAGAATGTGAAGATCCTGCAGTACCTGCATTTTATGCAGACACAGCTCAGTCTGGTCATACTTTTTGTCATCTTACGCTGCCAAAGAGATTTTATCCCATATAACAGAAGCTTATGACAGTATTTCATTCCCTCATTTCTTGAATTTCTTATTGATTCTTTTAGTGTGTATCACAGTAAGAAGGCAATTACTGCTTCGATTTGTCTCCTTCCCACTTAATCTTATTTTTCAGTTTCTGGAAAATATTTTCAAACACTGTGCCCAGAGTAGCACTCACAATGGTCTTTGCAGGTGCAAAGGTGCCAAAAATGTGAGGAGTTTACCTGATTTTAAAGACTTGTAGTTCCTAAGCAGAATTTGCGAAGTACAAGTTTATAAGCTACACAAGAATTAATTTAATACAAATAAGATTGTGAAATTACCTAATGTTCATCAGTGAATGAATGAAAATAACCATGCACAAGCAATTACCATTTGTTTTAAGAAATATTGATTTAGTCATGTCATTATATGAAATTTTATACACAAATACATAAACATACACCTGTTTCTCTACATGTTTAATTTATATTTTGCAACATTTTTCTCAGACTACAGAAAGTGAAACAGCCACATCACAGCCATGCTTTACAGAAACCTAGTTAGCTCAAAACACTTCCAAAAAAGAAAAATATGTATGCTAGTTAAATACTTTCAGCACAACCACAGTGTTTACAGTGTTTATTAGTAAGTGTGATTTACATCTGTTTAAAGCATAAGGCTGTCTTGTGTATTAATGCAAAAAAAAATTGATACAAAAATTGCATACCACAGTAATTTAAAAGAAAAGGTATACAGAAATGGCTTAACAATTACAATATACTTACTCAAATGTTACTTAGCTCACTTTATTACTTACTTTGCCCAGTAATTCCCCCAGTGTGACATCTTCATGATTGAGAACCCATTTCTTATCCTGTGAAAAGGAAAGCAGAATTTTCAGTCTGTGCAAATAATGCAAGATACAGTTTCTCTAAGATATATTTCAGTAGAATGAAATGGAGCTGAAGAAGTATTATATTTAGAACACTCAATCACAAGCATACCAAGAAGTTTTAAGGCTAAGCATTTATAATTCAAGAGTTTAGAAAGCTAGCCATAAAATAAAATAGTGAGTGATACCATATAGCAAATTTTTATTAGAAATTAGGCCTACAACATGATGGTATGTAAGTAGATGAGCACTATGCAAAGATTCACACAAGCTCTGGAAATTATATTTAGCACTCTGATTTTAACCATTTATCAAGTGAAAATGAGATAAGAAAACTTCACTTTAGTACACGAAGTAACTTATTACTAAATCAAAAAAACTCCCACATTTTTCTCTTCAGTGCACATGAAAATGAAGTGATCTTTTGACTTCTCAACAAGACTCATATTTGCATCTCTCACTTCTTCTCTTGCAGCTGGAAATATTACAGGCAACTGCTTGAAAATATAACACATGTCAGATAAAGCATTTTGTCTAGGCAATGACCTGTGCAGGGGAAGTGCGGGGCACTGGTGTTCAGTTCTGGGTCCTTCAATTCAGGAAGGACATTGAGGGGCTGGAGCATATCCAGGGAAGAGCAGTGGAGCTGGGGAAGGGTCTGGAGCACAAGTCTGATGAGGAGCAGTAGAGAGAGCTGGGGGCACTCAGCCTGGAGAAAAGGAGGTTGAAGCCAAGTGGGGGTTGGTCTCTTCTGCCACATCCCAAATGAAAGGACAAGAGAAAATGGCCTTAAATAGTGCTGGGGAGGTTCAGATTAGAAATTAGAATAAAATTCTTCACTGACGGAGTGGTTAGGAATTGGAATAAGCTGCCTAGGGAAGTGGTGGAGTCAGCCTCTCTGGAGATTTTTTGCTGAACATGAATTCAGCAAATTAAAAAAGGCGTGGGGATCATTGCTACTCTGATTTCTATGCCTTTGATCATAAGTATAGTGTCCCAAGTGTGAACAGTGTACATTCTAGAAACTCTCTGAACTCCCAGCACACAACACCTGTCAGATCCATCCCAAAAATTCCTGTACCACACCACCATGCTGCACGATGGAAACCAACCTTTACCATTTCTCTTCTCTGGGTGGGAAACTGTGAGACTTAAGAGGAAATTCTCAATATCCAATAATTTATTTTTCCCCTATAGACAAGATTATTGCTTAAAACTACTGCCTCACTGATCAAACATCGTAAGAAACACATTTCCTTCATCTCCTCTTTTGATACTTTTTGCTGAATGAGTATCTTATTGAGAAGCTGTTATACTACAAACAGATAGGAAATGCCATCAAACTGCACACTTTCCTTAAATAATAATACTCCAGTTCAAGAAAACAATTTGCAAAGAAAGCTGCAAAGGAAAAAAAAAAAAAAACAACAGAAGGTATTAACATAATGGTTTTTAACATTGAAATAAGTGTGACAAAGTCAAAAAGTTATAGAATTAAAATTTAATGGATTTTTTACTGCTTAACTCCAAGGATTCTGTACTTCAGTGAACAACTTTTTGAATAAATTGATAATATGACATTTCAAAAGCTTGTTTATGAAGGGAAAAAAATTCTGATAATTCTTCAGAGAACTAATCAAAGAAAATAGCACCATAAACTGGAATCAAATGATCTGTCGAAGGATTTATTATCATTGTATCTGTACATTAATCACTACCTGTACTTTTTATGAAAGCCTTCAGTCATTTCTTATACCACTGTAACTCATTCATTACTATATTGTGGTTCTGCCAGATTTTTCACAATCAAAGGATTATACAAAGTTTGATCAGCTTTGTTTGACATAACTCCCATAAACTGCACAAAAGCAGCTTCTTCAGCAGACAGTAAAAAGAAAATCTAACAGAATAGAGAGTCATGTACATCATGCCAGTGCACAATTCTGGGATTAAAAAAGAAACAAACCCAACTTTCTAATATGCAATGTGTTAGATACTAATTTCAATAATGGTTCAAAACAAATTGTCATTGGTTCAGATAATTGCCTTTAATTAATAAACTATAACATGAACAGCACAGTAAGGTGAACAATAATAAGACATTCTACTGCAGGTTTGTTGTCTCACTAAATCTACTTGAATTGCCCTGAGTTTAATATGACCGCATTCAATAATCTGAATAGCTGTCAATAATTAAAGACATCAATAAGGCACACAAATCAAAGGGTAAATATTAGCACATCATAAAAAAAGGTTATGAAATAAAGTCATGTCTCTGTCTGATCATGAAGTTCATGATCTTCTCTAAGTGCTTAATTCTGACTGTGAATAGAATGTATTTTTCCAGTTGTCAAATGCCCTTACTCTACAGATTAATCATGTGTGCAAAAGATATTGAAAGTTACAGAAGAAATGTGACAGCAAAATGGGATGTAAAAAATATTCTTGAATATAGGTATAGATCAACAAACACTTTAATGCACATCAGTCCAAGTCACAGAAATTTTCATTTCAATAGAGTTGCTTCTAAACCAAATGGAGCAAATCCAGCACATTTTTGTACCTAATCAAACTAATCTGAATGACAGCGAACAGCACTCCTGAGACTAATAATGCCCATCACAATTTCACTCAGAAGGAAGCTGTTTATGATGCAGCCCTCTTCTTGTGACACCACTATAAATCTCTCTCTACCTTCTGCTTGTTCAGATTTTTCTCTTGTTAATTTTGGACCTCAGAATATAAAAGCACTTCAGACAAAATCAGTCACACAAATTAGCACTTGAGCATACTCATTTGTAATCTTAATTATATATCTTATTTCCAAATGGAATTACTTGGGAAATCCACAAGCTTTACCAGATTCTACTTTATTTCTGTCCCAGGAGGAGACATTACATGAATGATACACTTCAAGCACAGGTTTACTAATAAGATGTTTGGAATCCTATCAGTGTATCTTACCTTTGGAGGTACTGACACATCTGTTGGCCAAACACTAAGAAACAAGCTGTCAACCAGTCAGTTCACAAAGTGGAGAACTTGGTCAGCCTTGACACTGTTACCCTTCCCCAACAGCCAGGTACTTGATAACACTCATCACACTGAAGAAGTTTTTATATGCAGCAGCTTGCTAGTGACTACCTTTCCAGACTCTGTGCACCTACCCAGTACACTTGTTTGAATTCAACAATGATAAGCATTTTCAAAGATAAGAGTTATTTCAAAAGTTAATTGTAACTGAAAAAAAACCAAACCTCAAACAGAACAGTAATTAAAGAAGTAAAACTTCCAGTTGTGAAAAGGAATACTTAAAAATAATCAGAAAAGACTCCTTTTATTCATAAAATAAAGTATTCTGGATATGCAGTATTCTTTTCCTGGATATGTACCATTCCTTTCATAATGTTACTAAGTTTCATGGTTCCCTAGACCATGATAGGGTTCAAACCTTGAACAACCAGCAAAGAATCAATTGTTCATCAATCCTTTCTTCAGTGAAGGTACAGTGGAGTTGTATGTAAGCCACTGAGAACAGCTTGAATGCAGACAGGTGCTGTAGAACATGCAATCTCAGTTTACCTTCTCTGAGACATGAGACTGAAATGTTATCACTATTACCCTAAACATCCTCAAAATATGTAAGTGCAGTTTTCCTCCTGCCCATCTCTCCTCATTAGGAGAAATAACATCAAAGAGATCACAAATTACTATGCCAGGAAGAAGGCTCACAAATTCGCTGCAGTAAATTATAACAGCTTTCAGTAAAATAGAAAATATAATCATGAAGTAATACTTAGTGTTCAAATTCCCTTAGCATTATTTTTCTATAATTCTCAGTAACAATTTCAATCATTAAGAATTCTAAAATGGTACTTTCTCAAATTAAAAACCAGCAGTAAAGCAATTAGATAGTAAACTTTTAAAAACAGACCTTTTGAGAATTAGATATGAATTAATAAGCCTTAGGTCAAACATTTGGTGTTAAAAATCTCACCATTTCTAATAGGAGAGAGGAAAGGGAGAAAAAAAATGCCACCTGTTCTTGTATTCAGTTTCAGAGAATAACCAAACAAAAACAAGATTCTTACTCCAACTCCAAAGCAAGATTTTTCAAAGAGGAAGGGTGAGGAAATCCTGATCGGATTCCAACACAGTATGAATAAGACCTTTATGTTATTTACTGTTATTTACTTATCTCATGTTCTCTGTCATATTATTTACTCTTTCTAGTTCAGAAGGCAGTATCTACAGCAAATGCTGCCACTGTTTTTATCTTAATTGTAGATGTAGCCAAAGTGAAAAAGGCTAAAAAACTCTAGAGGTTGGAAACTTTAGTTGATTTAGGGAGCTCCAGAAGGAATCAACCAAAACCAAAACTTACTGCTTTAAGAGAACTGAAAACATGTGACTTTCCAATCTCAGAACCTATCTGAGCACAGCATGTGGAATTTATGAAAAACCTAAATATCCCTCCCCTTTCCCTCACCCCAGTACATGAATCCTTAACATTCTTCTAAAAAACCTCGAAAATAGTGATATTGAGTGATATTGTTGACATCTCAGGAGTCAAGTGCATAAACAAGTGATGCCTGTTTCCTCACGTTTTAAGCAGAAAAATGCATCAAAAAATACTTTGGAAAGTATTAATTGCTGTCCTTCTTCCAAGTTAAATAGAAAATATCAGTAGTATGAATTACTGCAGCTAAGAGCTATTTTTCCACAACAACAAAAATGGAAAGTTAATCTTTCATTTTCAGTACTAAGGATAATTGGAGTAAAATTCTTTTTATGGCTAAGAAAATCAGAATTGCAGACAATTTTCATCAGATGGGTATTCAAATCTCACTTATCAGAACTTGATGAACCAGACGAAAAAAAAGTAACAGCTGTGTACATGTGCATAGGGCTTATCATTGTGGGAATAAAAAATTGTCTTTTCAGAGAAGTACTGGTTTTGATACCACCTATGCCAGTAGATCTAATGTTCATATCAATTTCATGAATCATAAACTATGTGTTTCAAGTCCTTCAGATTAAGTATAGAAATAATGGTAGCTGGTGGAAAAGATTTTTCATATGAACAAGTGAGATTTACAAGAGGGGTTTTGAAAAACCTCACTGGCAACTTCTTCAAAACTGTTTCAGAATAAAGATTCATGAGCTGTAAAAACTGTTATAGAAGCTGCTTTGCATTATTAACAACACTGTATTAAGCCACACTGATGAAACTCAATGTGAGCTGTAAAACAGAATAATAGCACAGACAGGTTTAGCTCCTCGGAAAAAGTATTATTTTATCTGACTTCTTACTGTTACATAAAAAAAACTTTGTGAAGTTCAACCTTTCTGCTAAACCAGATTCTAAATGACCATACAACAAGAGGGTAGAAATGAGATTTGGAAAAGCTACTATGCAATGTATAAACTGCAGAAGTGACCTCAGATTACCTGCACAGCAATTCTTTGACCATTCTTTCTTGAAGATCAGTACACAAAATGACTGTGCAATTCAACATACAATACCTGTTTTCTTCAGGGTTTTTTTAAGGATGTGCAGTACTTCCCTTAACTTATATTTCTGTATTCATGAAAGGGCTAAAATGGCAACGAGGATATTTCAGGTAAAAGACAAGAAATAAAGAAAAATAGAGAAGTTAAAAAAAACAACTGAGAAAGAAAAAGACAGAGAATGTGAAGTCCTTAAGCACAGGAAAAGGAAAGTCAAGTTCATGTCAAAACCATTATATTTCAAGCACATTAAAACACATACTATTCCTCCCTACTGAATATGGTAAGTTCAGCTACCAAAACACAGTACTCTGAATCACTTGTTAACCAAATATATTCAAACAGACAAATTATCAGCTCTGGATCAGATATGCCCTACAAAACAGTGACAGTCATCTGTACACTCAAAGGCAAACAAAACCATGTGATAATGTGGCTTTTCATTTAAACATTCTGTGTGATTTAAACAGAAAGAAATGGAAAAGCAGAGTCATATTATGCATGCACAATACCCCCCCAAACACTTGAATTATTAAAATACGCTAAAATATTTTCATGTAAGTGCAAACACATTTTTACTTCCACCCACATGAAAAGGTATGTCAGATGGGGTTGGGGGAGCTACAGGTGTTTGTAAAAATGTCCAAGAGAGTCTCCTTCAGCTATGTAAGATACTTAGCCACATACTTAGTTCCATCCTGACTTAACTTCAAAAAAATCCAGTTGTTTCCAGTTAGATGACTTCTTTACCCCAGGAAGCGAAACACTTCATTCATCCTTCAAAAATAATGCCTAATTTACAGTGGTCAGCAGGCAATACCTTTCCAAGTGCTGCAGTTCCACATTAGACCTTCCACCGAATTACCATTTTGTTCAAAGCAAAACCCCAAGATCCTTTGTCCTATGCTTTTCTAGCCACACCTGCTCATTTTGCAGCGCCTTTCATAATCTTCTTCTTAACGTGTTAAAACCACTGAAATGGAACAGAAATAACCTGTCAAAATTTCAAATAATCTGCTGTCTTAGCCCGTTTGTGACTGTGGAAGAGCAGGAAACAGGCAAAGCCACACAGAAAGCAAACTGAAGCCTTAACTTACGATATTTCAGTGTACCAGTGAGGTCTGCCTCTATTCCAAGCAAGACACGTTGGCTTTGAATCAGAAGTCATACAACATTACACAGATGCCAACAGTTTAAAAGAAGCATGCTGCACTGGGTTTTTTTACATCACATACATACAGTTCTTCAACAAGATATTGCTAGTTTCTCACACACCACTAACTCATTATTCAGAACACCAAAATCACTGGCAAATCTCTTAGTGGCAGAAAAAAAAGGCAATCAATGAAGGACACACAAAGGGAAGCAGTACACATACCAAATGGCTCTGCAAGGTATTAGCAGATTCTATTACTACTTGTGTAATCTTCCGAATGCTGTCTTCAGCAATTTTTTTTCTCCTGTATTAGTGACTTTAGCTTGACAAAATTTTCCTGCGTGGTCTACACCAATCGACTCTTTGCTGCTGTACTGGTTCTGGCTGGGGTAATTTTGTTCACAGTAGCTAGTATGGGGTTATATTTTGGTTTCACATATTAAATTAGTCTCTTGAGAAAGATGATCAACACATGAAGCAATCTTTATGGCATGCATGTGTGCACAATCTTCTCTAAAAATTAAACATGAAACATTTAACAGTTAACATGAATGTTTTGAAGAATTCACCACCAATTCTAGCAGCTGTACAAGGAGTTGGGAGGGGACACAGCCAGGACAACTGACCCCAAACTGACCAAAGGAACATCCCATACCATATGGCGTCATGCTTAGCATACAAAGCTGGGGAAAAAGAAGGAAGGGGAAGATGTTTGGAGTGAAGGCATTTTTCTTCTCAAGGCACTGTTAGATGTGATGGAGCCCTGCTTTCCTCGAAACGGATGAACACCTGCCCAACCATGGGAAGCAGTGAATCCATTCCTTGTCTTGCTTTGTTTGCGTGCACAGCTTTTGTTTTCACCTGTTCAACTGTCTGTATCTCAACTCATGACTTTTTCAGTTTTTGCCCTTCTGATTCTCTCCTCAGTCCTGCCATGGGGGAAGTGAATGCTCAGCTGTGTTGGGCTTAGTTGCCAGCTGGGATTAAACCACAACAGTTGCACCTTATTGTATCTTTTGCATCTTTTTCTAAAACTCAAAACTCTGAGAATTAATTACGTGGTGTCCTCCTCAATCTGTCAAAAGTCTTTTTGAATAAACTGGCCTACAATTAAGCAAACAAATTTACTATTTATACTTTCAATTTAAAATATAAACACAAGAGTTAAGGGAAAAACATCTACATCTACCACGTGGTGGTGCCTGGGGTTGTGCGTCCCCAGTCGCATGACTTTGCTCTTCCCCTTGCTGATCTGCATGAGGTTCCTGTCAAACCCTTTCTCCATCCTGTTCAGGTCCCTCTGGATGGCAGCAAAATCCTCTGGCGTATCAGCCCCACCTCAAAGACTGGTCTCATCAGTAAAACTGCTTGTGTCCCATCATCCAGCTTGCTAATGAAGAAGTGGATGAAGGAAGGATTGGAGGCAGTACTGACCCTGCAAGGTACAGCAGCAGTTACTGGCCTCCCATTAGACTTTGTACCACTGATCACCGCCCTCTGGGGGTGATCTTGATTTTAGTAATCACAGAGGATACACTATGTACCTCACTGGCAACTGTATTAGGAAGAAATCAAAGTGAGAGAAAGGACAGAACTGGTAACAGCATTTACTTCATTACGAACTGATGATGAAATCCACGGACGACCCTCAACAGTAGGCTAAATACAGTATTTACCTTGCAAATAAGGAATCCCGAAGCCCTACCTAATCTCACCCCTGAATTCCTCCTTAATCAACATTTAAATCAACAGCTCTTGAGAATTCAGACACTATTACATACATCAAATGCACAGACCTGATTTTAAAAAAATGTACCCTGTAGCTACTTTAGTGTGTATCCTTTGCTCCTCCACAGCTGAAATGTCATTTCACTCCTTTTCAACATTTTGTTCCACTTAAATTGGTGGAGGCTAAAATACTTAAGCAACCACAAACTACCTCACAGTACCCAACTGTGCATAACTGTAACTCTACAAAGGAATTTAAGAGCACAGACCCTCATTTCTATTCTTAATCTACACTGTTTTTTGACCCGTGAGAGCCCATGGTCAAGGAAGGTTATGTGCTTGTCAGCTACATACATTGAAAATACTGAAAACTCAAAACATTATTTGCATTAAAGTCATTCTGACTGCACTATTAAAAACAGGAAGAAGAATATAATTAGAGGACTACAAGAAGTTTACAACTCACAATCTTACATAAAATAATTATTAGGGAATGTTTGAATTCCAAATATGGGGAAGATGTCAGAATTCATAAAAAAACCCAGGATGTTAGTTCAGCAGGAAAGCTGCTGCAATCAGACACAATTCTAATACAATTCTTATATTGCGCTACATCAACATCTGGTTATAGAGCTCCTCAGAAAGACAATGAAAAGCCAAAGTGCAAAGCCCCCATTTTGACAAGTGCTCCATAAGGCACAACTTACACCCAGAACATTACAGAACACAATCAAACCTTTGATTTTCACATGTATTTACAAAATGTCAGCAACAAAATCTAGGAAATCTAAACAATCTTTGATGAAGGATGCTTTAATGGAAGTAGTCTATTCTCCTAGTTATCAGTTATCAAAAAACTTCTGCTAAAATTTTTCATTTAATAATTTTTACCCCTTCCTAACAACATACCTTTTTATTTTTTTATAAGAATGAATGGCTTGCTTCCATCTCTTGCTTCATAAATTTTAGTTATTTTTTCTACTTCCTACTGTTTCAGTTGTGTTTGAGATAACTCATTTTGTTCAATTTGCACTCCACACAGCAATATGGCATTCTATAATTTTTTTAAATGAAAGCAGTACAGAAAATAGGAATGCACATGTTGCCAAGGTTTCCATTTAAAATTTCTAGGACAGAGATTTTTGTTTATGAGATTGGTCAAAAATTACATTGTGTTTTTTAAATTAAATTCACATACTTGATAAAATACATTTTTTTCTAGGTCTGAGCATAATGCTTACACCCTTTAGGAGTGTTATCATTCAATTTTAATCTAAACCTGATCATGGAAAGAAATACCAGAAAGACAAGACTGAACCAGAAACATTCAACTGAGCAGATGTTTAATGCCATTGCCTCTAGAAAACAAATCTACAGAAAACTTTGATCACTGAATATTAAAACAACCCTTGTTACTCTTTGTTCAGGTAGCCTTATCTGCCTCCATTATTACAACACATTTTAATGAGATTTTTTGAGAAAATAAATCCTTTCAATTTTGAAAGTAGTCAATATACCTGAAATTATACATAAATTTGGTTTAGTACTTTGTTAGCACAAAGAGCAAATTACTCTCTTTTTTCCCTTTTCTCAACAGGATGACATGCCTTGACAAGTACAGGCCACCATTAAGGATGATGCATTCCTTTTGTTACCTGACAGAAATATTGCAATAATCTCTGCTAGAAAATGTTAAAAGCAAATCCTGTGACACTTCTCCAAATTCTGAAGAAATAAGAACATAACTGAAATGCACCTCTAATATTAAGATATGAAACTCTGCTCTCAAATGTCAGTAGCGACAGGCTATTGATTCATTTCATGCATATTCAATAAATACATTCATTTTCTGTAAGTACGTCTCTCATGTACTATAAACACTTACTTCCCATTGTGAATTCAATTTCCTTAAAGAAAATTGAAGATATATTTTGACATTTAAAAATGCATGTATTAGACTTTAATTACACCCATGAGAATCACAGCTTTAGGCCAAAACCCGACACGCAGAGACCACAACCACCAGGTGCTTCTTGGCCGGATGGGTGGGTATCACACAGGTAATTCAGGGTGCCACAGGAATCCTCTCCGCAGCGACAGATCTAGCCAGGGCAGAGCTGCAGTAACTGAATCAGTCCCTGCTACAGGCTGCTTCTGCCTTTCAGATATCTGCTCCTCAGGAGTTGTCCTCAGGTCAAACAGACACAAGATGATGTTCCCCAAAGGCAGCACTATTACTGCCACTGCTTCCCTCTGCAGCATCTTAATTCTCTCCAGCCAGAGATGAGCATCTATAATCGTGTGACAGCAGTACTTTGTGATAAACTTGGAAGTCTCCTTTTGTAAGTATCCTTGTTTCTATCCAGTATCTCCCAGCAGCCGTAAGAGGGCTTGCCTGAAACTGAGACTGTTCAGCAGCAATTTGTCCTTCAATTACTCTATGTGTGCTTTGTTGGCCTGAGAGACACATGCTGTCTGTACCTGAGCACGTATGTTGTCTGCAAAAGTGAACCTCTGCTTGCTTTGCTAAAATAAAACAAAATCTCCCAAAAAACCCACCAGCAAAAAAATTACGGTCATGTCGGATTTTTACCAACAAATTTTCATGAAAAAAATCTTTCTAACTTAAATTTATAGTTCTTCAGAATTTCTTTCCATGTCTAACTCATCAACATATTCATACCTTGCAAGACAGCATCAGATCTGCAGAGAATTCTCGTGTCATCTGCAAACTTATTTATCAGCATCAGAAGCACTCCGAAGAAACACCTATTTTTTTTCTTTCAACACTTTTCTTTCATCTCATCATTTATGATCCATCATTTTCCTATGTACCCAAAACATATGAGACCATACCACAGGCTTCTTTGTCACATAAAAATAGATCCAGAATTTTTAAATGAAAGTTACGAGTAACAAACACGTGGCCTAACTCATCTTACAATGTAGCAGTTAATTTTTTTCCATAAGCTCAGCATTTGAATTAACTACAGAGCATCCAAATACCACAACTACATTAGCACTAACAAAATAGTAGCAGATCTCCAAAGTGAATCAACTGGTGCTAAGAATCTGAAACATGTATTTGCAGGAAAAGCATTATTTCAGTCTAGATCTTTCCTTTCCTGGCCCTGAAAACTGAACTCCCTTCCACGAGCAGTTGCACATCCTGGGCAGACTTGCTTCAAAGCTGTATTTCTGATCCAAGTGAAAACTTTAATTGAGGTACACTTAAATAAAAATGGCATTCCTTTTTTTTTTTGGTGATTCTCTTTTCTGGTAGTCAAACTGAAGCACATTCACAACTTAATACAGATTTTTCAAATATATTAAAAAAATGTATCTCAAGAAATCTAAAAAACTTCCAAAACAGGAGGTCAGAGATGTTAGAAGGTTAAAATACATCCAGTATGGTTAAAACAGCACTTTTACTAATAAAGTCCTTGGGTGTGCTCTGAAGTCACTCAGGGGCTTTATGTACCAGTCAGTCCATCAATAATAACCTGAAGAACATAACGTGCACTTTCGTCTAGAAGATTATAAATAAATATGAGACATTTTTTCCATTAAAGAAGTTACTTGCAGGTATCTTTTTAATGCCCTCAGTTTTTCTAATTTAAATTCTATTATTACAGAATCATTAAAATTCTAAGCAGGCAGATTCGGTCTACATGAAATGGGACATGGGACAGGCCTTTTGTGACACAATTAAGCCTGTTCCTTTCAAGGGCAACATCACAGAAGGTGAACACTAATTTCACTAAAACGGTAAAGGAGGATAAATGACTGTGGGAAGGAAGGAAAGCAAAAACAAACGAGAAGGAATAACTTTTTTTTTGCTGTGAAGTTTGTCATATTTAACTTTCAATTTCTAAATAGGTTATTACAGGGACAGCAATTTGCATAAAAAGATTAAAGATTACATGAAATGACAAAGACTGCTCTGCAGCTGTAATGTGAACAAAGCAAAAACAGTCTTTGCAGATGTCAAATGAACTTTAAGGAAAAGATTAAAGACATCTTGGTAATAGCACATGATGCATAAATTACCCCCAACACTAGGTGTCAGAGTGCGTATGCTGCTTCTGGAAACAACTTAAAATGTCTCCACTTTCCCGTATGAAAGCCAGAGCTCCATGTAAATTAAAAAGGAGAGCTCACAACACTCTTTTGCTTCATTCTGAAGTACTTCTTCAGAATACAGCAAATAGTTTTAAGCAGATGGAAGAACTAAAACCACCATACAATCCTAGCTCAAACCAAAATAATTTAAATATTTTTGAGAACAGCTGCTCTAAAGAAATTCAAATCATGTCGCTAACACCCTTGTCAACATTGTCTTATTTGGCTCAAACTGTTGGTCATAAAGCACTAAGTATACTATACACTGGTTTTAGTTCACATCAAGTATTAGTAGCCATAGAAACTGACATCCTATTTCATAAATTCTTGAAAGCCTACATGCAATCTATGTAATATATATATTTAAAAAAACCTATACAATCAGTTTCCTGTCACTCAGTACTCTTCTGAGTTCTAACAGTCACCCTTTCCATTACATCACATAACACAACAGAATGGAAGTTGAAAGGTTTATAAAGCCTAATGGAGATACTCTTGAATATTAGGACAGTTGCATACCAGGACAAGGTAAGTCTCATGAAAAAATAGATGGCAGCCTGTGTTTTTATGGATAGATGCCGATTACTTGCATAATTTTTGGGAAACCTGAGCAGCTGAAGTAGTTTTGCACTGCAGCTCAGATCAACTACCATCTAGCACAGTCCTAGAGGAAATACTAATATTTCCACTAATTTATAGTTAATACTAAGTTTAGTTGATACGAAGACTAACTCAAGTCAGCAAGTCCAGAGAGGAGTGGACCCACTTCATTTCCCCCGTGAAAAAAAGGAAAATAAAACCCCTGACTTCATACTCTGTGACAGCAGGAAGGCTAAAAACTCTGTCTGGGAAACTGTCCTCCACCACTTTGCAAGGTGGTTATGATACATCTGAATGTAGAGATAATGGTATGGATTCAAGTTCTAGAAACACCCACCACAGACAGATATCATCAAGGGACTTAGACTACCTAAAGGTACTGCATTTATACCTCCAAGGCCACAAGGTCAAGAACAGTAATGGTGAAATGACCAGGAATGCCATTTGGGAACATGTTTCTTCTACAAGACAGGTACTAGAAAAATTATTTGGCTATAGTTACACAAGAGTATGGATAAATTAAAACTTAACTCTATAAAAAAATGATACAAAATGAAACAAAAATGTCAGGAATACGACATCTTCAAAGTAAACAACAGAGAGTGAAGAGATGGTGTTTTACAGACGATGAGTTCCAGTTTAACAGACAATAACTAAGATTATGTAGCAATAAATGATACTATAGTTTTACACTTGCTAAAACAGGCGTGCTCTCACAGTATGTACAGTCAGGAACCGAAAAAGCATTACATATTAAAAACAAACATGGTATTAAAGAGAGAGAGAAATTTGCAAAAAGATTTTAAAATACTTCATTTTGAGCTTGACTACCCCTTATTTGTAGCTTAAACCATTTATATAAAAAAGAATTATTAAGACATCAAAAATAATGTCCTATGCTTTCTCATGTGATCTACAATGAATGTAAACAATATCTTATGTTCAACAAAGCATCAGTTTGGTAATCAGCAAGATATTAACATAAAATGTGTATTTACAATATCCCATTCTCAAAATTTTAAAAGTACATAAAATAGTAAAGTGCAGATTAAATGTAATTTTGAGAAAAATAACACGTTTTACTTTCTTAGGATTATCAGCAGGAAAGAACTAGGACCCTGGAGTAGGTAACTAATGGCGAAATATAAATTGTCATACTTCCTAAAATTTTGTTGAACACAGGCTTGAAACCAGTCTTTAAAAAATAAATATATCAAGAACAAAAGGCTTACCCATAGTTAAGATGCAAAGGTATAAGTGGAGTTGGCTTATGAATGAAATATCAGCTAGATAGATACTAACTGCAAAACTGCTGGAAGAAGTCAAGGAGACCCTTAAAACACTAATACAATTTAATACTTATCCCTTTTTGTTTCCAACCTGAAAGACTTTCTGCAGTAGCTTCCTGATTAAAAAGAGAAATTTTCTTTTAAATTTTCGTTCATACTGTAATATCAGTACCTTTTTCTGTGTCTAAGTTATTTTTGTGATATAAAACAGAGACAAAATGGAGCTATCATAAGTCTTCCAAATTTCATGAGACCTCCTCCATTATGTAAAAGAAATTTTTTACTTTATAGAAGGAAAGGCAATGAGCTACTACTTTGAATTACTTAGTAGGGAAATCTAAATGTGAAACCAAAAGGAAAAGTAAGAGGATACTTGGTAAGAAGTTGAATGCCATTCTTTCAAAATAGCAAAAAGTCATTGTAAAAATCAGGATGGAGAGCTGTTTTAAGTGAATGTATTGCAGAGGTGAGAAGTTTGAAAGAGGTCAGGAAAAGAGTCACAAAATGAACAAAAAAGAAAAATCTTCTAAAAAGTTCCATAGGATCTTATTTTAAATAATAACAGAAACCCCCCAAAATTGTTGTCAGTTAAATTAAGGTTCTGGAATGTATGCATTACCTTAACAACAGGATTAAGCAGAACAACACCTGACTTCTTTGTAATAACTTGCTTTGTTGTGTAATGATGTTCTATGAGCTGAGGAATAGTTGGAAACCCAGTTCCTTCAAAACGGTACTGATTCTGTATGGAGGCAAAAGGAAGAAGTTATTTTTCTACCAGCAATAGTTTGAACAAGAAACTGCAAAAGTGCACAACCAAACTTTCTTCACTAGTAACAACAAAGAAAAAAATGTACACTTTTACAGAGTTATTTTAGATTCCTTTTCTGACCTATTGAATAGCATTTATACAGACTTAACTGGAATGATAATTAGGAAAATGGTTAATTAATACATGCAAAATTACTGCATCAGTCATTTAAGGCAATATGATAAAATAATTATTTAAACTCTTAATTTAAATGGATAGGCCAGTTAAACTCAAAATTATGACAGAGTGAAATATAAATACTCTAAACCAGAAAAAACAACATTAACTTCTGAATTATTTCTAAAAATTACAGCAAGCAAACTAAAACATCTATATAATACAATACAAAAAGAGGTAAAATAAACAGGATATAAGCAATATTATCCTAATCTCATCTTCCTTCATTTATTGTTACCTAAAATTAGTAAATCCCTGGCACAGAGTATAGGATGCACGATTGTTCTTTAACCCAGGAGAGTCTAAACGACCTAGAGACAAAGGCAGGTCATGCACAGGATTCAAAGGGAAGCTGGGCACGATCCTGCAGCTGATCGTGAAACACGATGAAGTCTCCTGCTTTCGCAAGACTCAGCATCTACGTGTAGTTACAGAGCTTTTCCCACAGGGCAGTAGCTGCCATAAGCCAGTCTGACAATGGCAACAATGAACAAGTACTGCAATTAGAAAAACTCAGAGCACAGATGGTGATTCAAGTTCATTTACACAACTGGGCAATGAACACCTCTACCACTGGCATGCGTCCTTTCTAGCCCCCGGGGTTGAATTCCTTGCACAGTGCATTTTAAGTTCATTGTTTCCCTTAAGGGTTAAAGCATTAACTTCCTGAAACGTGTCACTGCTGTTGGTGAAGACAGCTGGGTCAAGTCAGCTGTTTTTAACATTCAGCGATCTCTATCATAAAAATGTTTTCATAGTCTGAATGCTTTGCTGTTTATTAAATAATGACTCAGCTTTGAGTGACCACTAACACTAGTTTCCATTCTTTTCAAATAAGCTCCTTCATACTTCTGTGCTGATTATCCAAAAAACCTGATGTCCCAAGAGTCTCCTCGGCACAACCACCACTACTGCCTATTATTTCCTCATCCCAGATGCAGCCACACACCCATCTGCTGCCATTTATGTAAAACCTTTCAGGGCAGGCAGTGTCCTTTGATTCTGTGTATTTACACCCAATCCTGACCCTTACTAAGATCACTAACAAACAAAAATTTTAAAATGGCACAGCCCCAAGTAAGCAGAAGTGAAAATGATGACAGCCCTGAATCACAGCAGTGAATTTTGATGCTTAAAGCTGAATAATGAATTAATTTATCACACTCATAGTTGTATCAAGATTAGCCTTTAAAATAATGGTAAAACTAGAGACAAAACACACAAAAAAAGGATTGCTGTTAAAACAAATGTCCTACTCTGATCTTCAGTATTTGATTCAGAAGAAAATATGGAGACTTGTCAATGATCCAAGAGTGTGGTTTGACCAGTCAGAGACCGAATTCCACATTGTTCATACCAATGTAAACAAACAAACAAACCCTTTGTATTAAACTCTCCTCGAACTTGCCTACAAAAATGTTCATGAATAAATCCCTCACTGTATGACTCTAACACTCCCAACACCTACTTTCTAGAGCTTAATAGGCTTTTTCTCATTCTCAGAAAATTCACCCCATAGGAGTGCATATGGAGTACTGAACATCTTTAAGAAAAAACAAGTGTTAACTTCCATGATTGACACGAAAATCTACCACAAATTAATCCCAAGAGCAGATGTACATAATGCTCTATTAGCAAATGTACAAGCAGATAGGTATCTTGACCTGATGATGCTGGGATTGTCCAAGCTATGCAATATTAAACAGTATCAGTCTCACATTTCAAATTTAATTGCTAGGAGAAAGTACAAAATTATGCTGATAAAGACAGCTTTTTTGTTTTGTTTCATTTTGCTTTGGTGGAACCACCCCCCTCCCCAGCATAAAAGAAGAGTCAGCTTATGGTAGGCCTCAAAGTAATACTTGGAACTTCAACTTGAAAGTCCAATCTATCTTTTTGAAGATCTACTTGCCACATACAATGATTTGCACAAAATTGTTTCAGTCACACCACGTACATAATGTGTATTTATTTCTGCTGGGCCAGATCAGGGAGCACCAAGCATCTTGTAAGACTCCAGGTACAGGTAATTTTACTGCTTTTATTTTCTCATTCAGCACTCTGACACATCAAAATACTTTAAGGTCATAAAATCAAAATAAAATAAAACTGACTGTGTTCACTTCTACAAGGAAAATTCTAGGTGAGAACTAATGAATACTCTCCAGCATGACAAGTGTCTATAATCATTAATCCTAGAGAAGCATTCCAACCTCTCTGAAGTTTGAAAAATATCACTGCCTCTCATTAAAAGGAAATAAACCAGGTACACAATATTGAGTTACCCCAGGCATGCTGCATCATCTGGGGATTCAGACAATGAAATTCCCTCAGTGTAAATATCATTACGTGATTAAATTTGAGAATTTTTCTGTATGTGGGAAACTTTATTACAAGAGACTGAAAAGACAGCACTACTGAATCAAAACTGAGAACGATTTGCTGCAATTTCATACTTCAAGAAAAATTTCTAGTAATGTTATGGGAACTGTCACATTTTGAATAAGTTTAAAATTCTGCAAGGTAAAAAGAAAAATACATACATTAAAAAAACCAAGCAATGCATTAAGAAGAATAAAAAGAAATACACTGCATAAAGGCAGATAATAACTAAAACATTGTTAATTAAGTCATCAATTTTTCCTCAGTCACAGCAACAAGGGGGTCAGTTCTGGTCCTTAGAATCATATGCACTGTGCAACACCCAGAAGTGTTTGTGTTATACTGAACAAAACAATAACCACAGGACTAAAAAAAACATAAGCATCTCAAATGCAACTGGGACTTCAATTCCCATCTGTATAAAAACCAGCAGAGATTATTTTCTTCTCCATGGCTGTTTCCATTTTTCAGGAAGGTTCAGTGTGATCTTTACAGTCTGAACTAAAAGTAGCCTAATTTGCACCAGCTATGAAAATGGGTTTAAAATAACCAAATGTACAAGCATAAATAAAGAACAACAAGTTCTAGATTTCAAAACATTTACAGAAATATCTTGGCTTTTCAATGTAAGATAAAAGATATTGAATAACCTGGTACTTCACATTTTTCCTTTGTTTCCCAAAACGACCTTTTCCCGATTCCAGCACTGATAGAAATATTTCCAATAGCTTTCATACTTTCACAGAAAGGCTAAATCCACTTGCTATAGTCAACTATGTAGATCCTAAATTGAATATTCAGTACTATATCAGAGACGTACATCAGCATATTGTATGATAAAGTGTCTCCGTTGTCCATCTGAAAACACAGAAAGGACATATTCACCAGGTTTCCCGTGGCTCTCTCGCACCAAGAAGTCTCCTTGCTGTTTTAACAGCTCCTGGGCTTCTATTCTTGGAATTGCACCATGATACCAGTCTTGCTCAGCCAACGGTTTCTCAGTGGTTGAGATTACATCAAAGAACTTGGGAAAAATATTGAAGAAAAATGTTACTATATTAGTACATTTTTAAGAGCTTACTTGTACGTGGAAAGTATCACAAACAACAGTAATTTCTCTTTTATGTATCTAAATTACATGTTTCTATTAACCAACAAGATTAAGGCTCTTACTTGCACAAAAGCATATTGATCACTTTCTTTTCTATTTACCTGAAAAATCAATATTTCAAAAGCACAAGTTTAAGGAATCATCCATAAAAACATGTAATATCTTTTATCTGGCCTGCTATTTTTTGTAAGCCATACTGACCAACTCTTTCTCACACATTCCGACATGCTATTAACAACTGAGTATTAATCATTTCTCTATCCAGACAGAAACTTCTCAAACACAAAACCATAATAAATTGACTAATACAAATCACTTGAATTGGATAAATTGTTTTTGCAGAATTTATCAATTGCATCCCAACTCAACCAATAATTATGAGACTTTTTTCCTAGTATGTACCATGTAGTGCAGAATACACACCCTGAATGTAGCATCATTATGAACTCTACGATAAGAGTTTCTGAAGACACGAATACTGTAAGGAATTATTTTCACTACATGAAATTGGCTGCAAATGGACACTAATAGTGGTAAATGGAAGTACATGAGTTTTAACCTATGATATCACACATTAATTTTAATATGCCTACATTATTTAAGAAAACACTGAAGAAAACTTTGTATTTTGTCAATGACCACCTCAGATTTATTTGTTATGGGTAAGAAGGCAAGCCCTCATTTAAGCTGTATGTCATTCAAAACCAATGCCAGAGCTCATAGAAATTCTCACAGCCAGAGTGGTAAAATGCTGACAGGTATGTGAATGTTTCCCAGCCTCCTGAATTGCATCTACAAAACAGCATGGAGATCTACACTTCAATGAAGGACAATCAAACAGATGCAAACAAAGCATACCACTCAGCATTAACCTCTCCTATTGCTCTGCCCTGCTAAAAACCCAGTTTGGAGGCCACCCACACATTTAAGGCCTTCCTCAGAAGACACTCAGATTACAATGCCTCACCTAGTCTAAAAAAAACCACTGGGAATGATCTCAGATTTTCAGAGTGGAAATGAGCAGACCCAAGAAAGGGAATCTACTCAGAAATTCTTGTTTCCAAATATCTGCAATTCTTTAGCACTTGCGTAAAGTTTTAGCTATTGAAAAATGTCTTTATTGGCTCCTGGCTGCCTAAATTATACTTCAAAGGACTAGTTTAGTCCAGGATCTTGATGGAAAGCTGGAGAACATATTTAAGAACCTGACAGACCCTTTTGTTTTCAGACATCAACAGACAGAGAGAATCATCATGGATGAAATTCTCATCAAGGAGAATTTCAGACCTGAGATTTGAAACAAGCACAATAACCAACAGACATCACTAGAAAGAGTGAGTGTGCTCTGTTACAGAGTCAGAGATAGGAAGGGCTATGTAAGAAATAATTACAGCTTGAACACAAATTACAGTGTTTTTAGAGGCAAAAGCTGTACTCCAAGGTTATGTGTTTATCAACACAGTGAGCTGCTAAAAAGCAGAGATACTGATTGGCCAAGAAGTTAGTTATATCTTTCAGTTTCACAAACAGTTAAAAAACATGTCAGGCGAAAGCTGCCAGTCACTGTTAAATGACATTATGTCATTTTCTTTCATAAATTCCTAAAATAAAGAGAAAAGCTTTCAAAATGTTAGACAATGTATTTACTTGAACATTTATTGTTCAAAGATGCTGAGCTTGACTTGACAGAAAACCTAGACCTCTGTTATGTTCAGAGCAGCAAACCCTTTAACACAGGAGCAGATCTCTACTTGAGAGGGAATGTTTCTAAGGATAAAAGGCCAGTACAGGGTTACTAATCTACTTCATGGCCTTCACAAAAGAAAGTTAAAAAAACCCCAACCTGACATGCAATTTATTTTATAGCTTAAAAAGGAAGCCACCAGATAGTAACACCTGCTTATGTACGAACAGGCTGAGGCACCATTCAGACAATCAGGATCGCATCCCAAAACAAAACATCTTAAGAGCTTTTATGACAGAGAAAGAGCTTACAGAAGGAAAACAGAGCATTTTAGACATAGATAACTATGGTGTTGTCTATAACTCTATCATCAATTTTCCCTCTCTTTTAAATTTGATTGAAGTATTATTTATTACTTTAGAAGGAAACAATGGAAATTCCACAAAGTTTTCTCTGTTGATTGTCCTTCACTTTACCTTACCTTTACTTTTTATCATATCATGGTGGTTTTTCTGATGAAGTAAGCTGGAATTATTCTTGTCTTGAGTGTTATTTGAATTATTCTTAAATTGCTTTATTTTTATGAACAAGTCTTCTAATTCCAACATATTTTCTCTGTGATACAATATTGACCCTGACTGGCTATAGAATAAAACATGGCTGAAAACCCAGAAAAAACCAGCATCCATGCAGGATATATAACCACTTTAATATTGACTTCAACTCAGTTTACCACTATTAGTACTAGTATTTCTACTGCATTTTATAGTTAGAATTAAATGATACGTTAGTCTTTGAGGAAAACAGAGGAAAAAATAAAAAAGCTACCGTGTAAAATGGAATTCCCACCTCTTTTCTTTAAACTCTACTTAAATATCAGCCAGCAAGTTAATACAACAAGTTTATATTCTAGGCTTTAATGATTTACAATCATATTTGGGGGATGGATCTCTTTCTCATTTGTACGTACACTTACAAAGGCACTCAATGATTCAACAACCTAAAGGCAGAAATATTGTTTCTAGGAATTTTGCTGTTAATTTGGCTTGAAGGTAAAAATAATTAACCAAATCATGCAGAAGGAAAGGAACTCACACTGCAAATTTCTACTCTCCCTCTTTCCCCCTCTTTTTGCCTCTTCTTTTTCCCTCAAGATTTCCATTTATTGCCATATTACACTCATGGATTATTGGATGGGCCTGGGGTATGTGTCCTTATATATTTAATCACACTTTTTCTTCTATGAGGAGATGGCCTCATATACTTCATCATGCTCCTCATGGATCTAGTACTGTCCTCTTTAATTACATTGAGCCCCTTTCTCTCTCCCCATTTAACAATCCATTGAAACATACGCTCTTCTTCAACAGTAAAAAGAAGCAGTCCCCAGCTGCTGCCCTTATTTCAAGAGAAAAACTGAGCAAACAGCAGTGTGTTATTTCTAACTCCAAAAACTTGTATATTATTCCTGCACTTGCACTACCAACTAAATAAAAATAATAATGGGGATGATATTTTATTACACTAATAGCATGCTCAATATTGTATTTTTATATGTATTCTGAATGCAAATGTTCAGTAATTCCTTATTTTCCATCTTTGAGCAAACAAAACATTTTCTCAAGATATTTTTTCTCTCACAGTGTAAAAGAGTAGCACAGACAAAATGAGAATGTAAAGCAATAAATTTAGGTTGATAATTTGAGACAATACCCTATAGATATTCCATCTCTGTGTACCCGGCTCATTCCCACTGCTAATAATATACCATCTGAAACAAGCATTAATTCCACCTATTATCCTATAAACAATAAAAAAATTATCCTATAAATAAAAGCAGATGTTTGTGTCCAGCTCAAATATCTTGTAACAAAAAAAAATAAGCAGAGGGGCAGAAGCTGGCATTCATGACGCAGTTTGTTCAGACTCTTCATTCATATTATTCACAGCATTTCATTACCGGTACATGAAAGTTACCCCCACTGTTGTGTTTCCTCTCCTCATTTGATTAAACTTATGTCTCTTGCTGTTACAGAAAATTGGCTTGTGTTTTGTCCAAGAAAAACTACCTGAATCCTTAGCTGTGTTGCTTTGTCTTCAAACTACCATTTTTCCTATATTACCCCTTACCTTCTCATTCTGAGAGCATATACAGAATTTCAATGTCAACACACAAAAACTCCTGACTGCTTTTGGAATGACACCATTTCCCTATGACTTTTTTCAGACAACCTACAAAAAATTAGTCCTCTCTAATTTATACAAACAAAATTCAATTATCCCATCAATTAAATATACCAGACAGTGTTTTTAAAATAGCACCACATTTAAAGAAAGATATTGCTCCATTTCTAAAGTTTCAATATATGTAAAAATTAAATACTTAAAAATACTTTTAATACTTTCAGTATTTAAAACAGATCATTTGAAAACAGGTAGGTAAGAACACATTTTAGAGTAGACTATATGAGAGTATCAGTACCAGTCCTTTTCCAAAACTGCTTTGAGATCCCTTTTTGTACTGGTCTATTTAAAAAAATAACAAATTCTTTATGTATGTGAATATTACTTTATAATACACATTCAATAATCACTCGGAATACTTTGTTGATGGATAATAAGTTTTAAGTACCAGTTTATATATTTAGTAATTAAGCATGGTTACGTAACTGTCAGTGGGAAACAGCCGACCACATTTAATAGCTAAGTAGTAATTCATGAAGCAAATTTTAGCTGTATACAAATGGTCAGCTTTTCTAACACACATGAAATCACTAAACCAAAACACAAAGCAAAACTGAAAACTGGCTACTTTATATATTCTAACTCTGAAGTAATTCAGGTGTCATTTAAATGACAGGTAATCAAGATTGCACTTGTTACTCAGATTTTACTTTCTGACTCAAATGAACCAATGCCAATCTTACTTCTTCCAAACATATTCCAAGGTTTCACCAATCCTATCTACCATGCATCTACAGCCAGATTTACATCAGGTTCCATGGAATGAAAATCAGAGTGTGAAACATAGCTTATTTAAAATGACACTTTAAGCCAATTGAAATTTTGACATTGACTTCCCCTGATTTAATCTAAATGTTTTATTTTAATCTTCCTCCTGAGATTTTTTTTCTCTTCCAATTTTTATCTGAAGCAGTTTTAGGTAGGTTTGTTCTGTGCTTTGTCGAAGCTTTTTGGTTTATTTTGAAGTCATAAGTTTTATAATACATTGAAATAGAGGTGAGTGCTGTTTCTCACCTACACAAAAAAACACAGGTCACAGAAATACACATTTTAATGGGCTTTTACCATGAAATGCTGCATTTTTGAAACAATTAGAAGTTTTATAAAATGAAGGTCACAATAACGTGGAGATTTTGTCTAACATCAAGGATATTTTAGTATTTCAGCAACGTTTTTCCTGTTACTTTTCAAAAGTCATACAACTTTCACATTTTTCATAGGAAAACCCTTTCTATCCTAATTTTATCTCATGGTCATATTTATTTTTCCATTCCTTCATTAGTATATACAATTTTCCTCTGTATACACATGTGTATTTACACATATGTAATTGTGATCTCTTCCTCCCATTCTGAATATTGTCTAGCTTAAATATGGTTTGCTGTGTCTTTTAATGGGTCCTTGGATGCAAGCCTGCAGCATAAAATAGAAAACCCATTGCTTCTGAAGTTTTCTCAAGAATGCTATTTTGAGCTTATATTTTAGGGGACAAGATCACAATTAAAAGGCAATTTTAAACAGTTTAAAAACCTCTGCCCAACTTTCTTGCACGTTTTTTCTTTCCCCTCTGTTTCGTTTGTGAGTTGCTGTTTCCGTTTGATTTTATGTTGAGAGGATTAGGGCGATCACATGTTCCACTTCAAGAAAAAAACAGGAAAAAGGTTTTCAAGAAAAAAACAGGAAAAAGGTTTTCAAGTAAAATCTAATGCATCCCTAGGTAGGTGCTCAAGGATTCTAACTAATCTTGCAAGCTTCCATATGAAACAAACAAGAGGAAATGCAAAAGTAAAAGAAACAAGGAAGATTTTCCAACAATTACAGAATTTGAACAAAAGCCAACTATACCCCAGAAATACTCAACAACCATTTTTAGTGGGGTTTTAAGCAAGATTTATAACACTTTACTTAAATAGTACCAGGAACAGTAGTAACAATATGCTTTTACACTGGAGCTTTTATAACAAATATGGCAAATACAATTATTGCAACAATTGCTAAAACATGTATGGCCATCTAACCTACTACAGATTATTATAATACAGTGCATTTCAGCAAAATCAGCCTCATTGGGAAGAGTATTCTGAACAATGTAGCACAACTGTGGGAGCTGCAAAGAACATACATATTGTGATTCTCCTAAGTGTAGCAAGTTATTCTGACATACTATTACACCATGATATTATCCTGTATCTTGATCAATCAGAACAGTGTTTGTATAACATAATTATAATGTAATTTTTGTCCATTCAAAAGGAAATGCATGATGTTTCAAGAAAAAAAGAAATCTTATTTAAGCTGTAAAAATAACAGAGTATATCACAACACTACAGTATTGGTGCTACTTACTGATGATGAGCCCAACATGGATTTTGGAGACCTTATAATTCCAGCTATGGAATGACGTATAGTGTCAAATCTTGAGACTTTATCCTTCTTGTCCTAGGAGAAAAGGCAGAATCTTCAGTGAAAACAAGCATTATCTGTAGGATTTATTGGAGAATGTGCAATATATATTCCTGAATTTTACTTAAATAAAAAATAGGGGCTGAGCTTCTATTGATACATGCCAGGAAATGTCAACATCAGCAGGGTTAAGCTCAGATCAATTTAATCACTTACAAATTCTATATTTCCTGAAATATTTTCTGCAATTATTTTAAGTATAAAGAAAACTGAAATTCTTTTATATCCTAAAAACACGAGACGTAACTCTCAGCTCTCCTGAAATACCTATCATTCTAAGGGACAATGATTAGAAAATATATAATAAAAAAACCCCACATAGTTAAAAGCTCTACGTATGTGCATTATCTTCACTTAATACATCTTTAGGGTTTTTTCCTTTTATTAACAGGTTCTTCTGTAACAACAGACTACCTATAAATATTAGCACCCATTGGTGCAAGTAATAGGAACCATTTCTTTTCTGGCATTACTGTAAACCGTAAGTGCAGCCACTGTCTGGATTTAAAATTCTGCATGAATAGGGCTCTGGCTGGAACACTGAAACAGCCTTTATGCACCTCTAGTTCAGCATAAGTCAATGTAAATTCCAAGGTCTCATAAACTGACTTAGTCCAAAGACTGTATTTTTCTTCATCTCTTACTATCAGCTCTCAAAATGAGTAACAATCGTAAAAAAAAAAAAAAAAGTACTTTTAACATGGACAAAATGAGTTCATTGCTTGTAAATCAGCTTCAGAAACACCAAAGATATTTCAGTGAGTACTCACAAAGTAAATAAACTTGAAGCAGAGAAACCACACATTAACAACCTCATGCTAATTAGCTTTAGGTTAACTAAACTGTAAAAAGCTGATAATTGAGACAGACAACAACTGTTTGCCAGTGTTACAAAGAAAAATTGCTTCCAAGTTTCTAATGGACACCTTTGACAGAAGAAACCAAAAATCTCATAATATAATAAATGCAGCTTCAGTTTATTCCAGGACTTCCAAACAAGCAACAAAATGTATACATGCTGTACACTGAATTTAGCAGTGTTTGAAAATTATTTCCAAATACAGTTTATTTTACAAGATACAGGTTAAACATTATCATAGCAAAATAACACTATTTATTTGGTAGCAAAAGTCTGCAATTTGCCCTAATTTGTATGCTATTAAATAAAAGAGTGCAAAAAGCAGTCAAATTGTGAAAACTCTGATAGGGAGTGTATCCATCACAGAAATACTCATTAACTATGTGCCCCCTTACCCATCAATAACATTTTTATATCTTTTATCAGACTCAAGTATTGTTATATAGCAAATAATTTTATTTTAATAAAACAACTGTGTGCTGAATCCTGATTTTTACTCTTATAATGCTGCTGAATTAAACTGCCTTCACAAAAAAAACCCAAAAACAAACAAACAAAAAAAACCCCAACAACAACAACAACAAACCAAATAAACCCAAACAAAAAAAAAACACATTAAGAACTAAGACACAAAGTCTGTGCTTGCTTGCATGCTGGTTGTGGAATGATCCATTCCGCACATCTCTTCAGAATTGAGCCATGAGATTTAACACCAATTAAATGTATACTTCTTATATAACAGGAGAAAATAAGTTACTGAAAGATGCACAAATTCCACTTCACTTCCCACAACCAAAACCCAATTTTTTCTTTCTAGTGGACACTAACAGCCAGCTTATCTAGTGACATCATCAAACTACAAGTAAGGTTCTACATCCACCAGTTTCTACTGAAAAAAAAATATTAACAAGAGGGAACTTTTTTGACTCAAAATACCAGTCTCAAGGACTGTGCCAACTTTGTTAAGCACCACTGAATGACATACAGAGGCAAACAGTTGCATTAAATAGAGTGAGTATTGAAATGTGGATTTAAGGGATAAACTTTGGCTTTGTTCAAAATGTAGCACATGTCCTGTTCCAACTGCAATACATTTATAAACACTATTTAGCATTTCCATAGCTCTTTCCCCTGACATACGGAAACTATTCTGTATCTTACAGCAATGAAGATTCAGAATTTGTCTGCACAGCAGGCATAACCAAACATATGACAAAACACAACTGTAGCCTGTACCGAGTTTATTTATTCAAGTATTTTTAGGGCAACCTAGATAAAACTAAAGAGCTGCAACAGTGGTCTTCTACTGATATTTTTTGTGCCATTGCCCAGCTGCAGGGTACCTTAGAAGGATCCATTAGATCTGTTTTTAACTTGGAATAATATATAAATCAGTATAAAGGGATTTTTAAATGCACATTAAGTATATTTTTTTCTAAACTAGTGTAAAACTGCAACCTAGAATATCCTATCTACTTCTTTTTATGTGTATGTATTTATGTACATGTGTGTGTACAATCTTAATAGTTAAATCAGAGTGTTATTTTAAGTCTGATTTACAAAATAAAAGCAAATACACATCTGAGCTATCTTTCAGTGATCTCTCCCTAGCCACATCAAATTTTGAACCTCTCAGTCAAGCCCCTCTCAATCCAACAAAGGATTTAGGTGAAAGGATTACCTCAGGGTATTAGGTAATTTAAAATTTCTGAAGGAACCTAGCAGAGAGCAGAGACACTATATGCTCACAAAGTTCATTATAATTACACACAATGCTCGTTCCAACAGACATCATGTCACCAAACAGAACAAACATGCCAAATATATAATCATGACAAAAGTTTCAAAGTTTCAAAGTAAGACATGCAACTATCAGACAAACAAACCTGAGCTAGACACTGGAAAGGAATGAGGAATTCTACTTCAGGGATGCTGTAGAGAGCATTATTTGCTAGCATACTCAAGGCAGCTACGAAAGCATATTAGCTGATTCAGTTTCATTTCAGTTTAAATTAATTACTTGCAGAGATATCAAGAAAATGGTAGCACGATTTCTCACTTCTTTATTTTATACAACACCGATTTCACTAGAAAGCAAACTTATCTGTGGGCCACAGTATTTATGCAATAACTGAATCACTACAGAAAAAATTGTACTCTACCATTAAGAAGCTAGGTATGTATGAAAATACAAGCTGTCATTGAGTGATATGTCCCTTTCTAGGGCTAGCCATGTTTCTAATGACTCCCTAAAATGAATTGAAATTAACTGTGTCACAAACTAGATATAACTGAGGAAGGGGATATCATCGGTTTTAACAATGATAAGGTGAGGGATGAGATGCCATCCCACCCACACCAGTGAAATGCGCAGAACCTGAAGTAGAAAGGCAGGTCAGCAGGAGAACACCTGAAAGAACACCAGGGGATTTCAGCCAGACACAAAGCCAGCTTCACTGGGAGCCCACTGAAATGTCCCTGTGCTGATGCACGCAGCTGGGGAATAAACAGGAAGAACTAGAGACGTGGTCACACTTGCAGGGCTATAACCCTACTGGTATCACTGAAGCATGGCGGGGCAGCTCCTGTGGAGTGCTGGAACAGAAGGGATACAGGCTGTTCAGTTTCTTTCCTTCTTAAGAGGGGAAACAATTACTTCAGCTTTTTTCAAGAGATGTCGCAACAGAAGACAACCATTCTGACATTCTTAATTTCACTTTCCATTCTTGTCTTCTCACAAGAGACAAAAAGGAGAAATAAAGCATAAGAACCAAAAAAGAAGGGCAGGATTCAGGTCAGTTGAAAAACACAAGAGAAGCATTTGCTATTTTACGTGAGGATTTCTTCAACTGCATCTTTATACATGACCAGAACTCGGGCTTCTGTGTTTCCTATGTTCTCTTTGGGGGATCTCAAGCAGTGTGAGGTCCTGTGTATTCCAGTGGATTTTTCACTACAATTTATCTTCTATGGTCACGCACTGCAGCTGATATGGTCTCATGGACAACAATCTCCCATTTGTCAAGCACACAGTTCTGTCACTGAGCAAAATCACTGCAAATCTTAGGAGTGCATGAGAAATAAAACAATATACCCAGCAGTGTGACACAATCAAAAAGACAGGCCAGATGAGTCACAACAGTATTTCCAATGAACATATGCAAGACAAAGCAACAGGAAAAAAAGATTTTGCTTAAATTGAACTGTGTGATGTAAAAGCCTAGAAGAGCTTTTTAGCTGTATAAATCCAGGACTGGGGCTATATTTTAGCTGTTATTATAAAAGGAAAATAGTCTATACTCTTTTTAGAAAAGCAAAGAAGCAAGAGGCTGGAGAGAGATCTAAGATAAAGGTAAAACAGAATTAATGATTCTGAGAGATAGGCAAATAGTAACACTACCAATCAAAGGTGGAAGATTATCAGTAAGACACAAAGGACAAGGCAGAATACAGTGAATATTCCTAAAACACTAGTCAGCCATGTATGTACAGTGATATAAATAAGCCCATACTCTAATATTATTCCATTCAAAGAAAAAAAAATGCCTCAAGAGTCAGATGTGAACTGTCCACGTGGATACAGAAGTTGAATGTGGGCTTACAAATTAAACCACAGCACCGGCACAGGAAATTTAAATGAAATGTGATGAGGACTCTCCAATTCAAAGAGAAAATGCTCTCAGAAGAAAAGGAGATTTCAATTAGAAGAACATAATCAGTGATATCTAAAAGAAGAGAGTGATATCACTGTTTCTGTGATTTGGCTAGGGAACTGGTCCTCAGAGATTTTGATGAAAACTATTTCGGTACAGTACAAGGCCTCTATGACAAAACCAGACAGGGAAATTCCAGCAGCTACTGCAAATGGTATGTTCAATGAACATACAGATAAAACAGGCATACAGACAGTATCTGCCAGAGCAATTAACACAGTTTTCGTAGAGTGAATGCTAGCTTCCTTTCTTGTTTGAATATACAATTTCCTTGATGAAAAACGTGCCTGAACAACATTCATCTTAAGGCTTCAAATTTAGACAATGAGCAGAACAAGGAATATTTTTGGTTTTTTAGAAGTCTGTAGAAGTATTCTTTTTTTATGAAGTTTTGTGATTTACAAGCAGGAACTCTTCAAAATAGAGAAAATAATTTTCTGAAAATGATCCTCTGCATTAGGCACTTCAATAGAGGAGATTAAGTTATAGAGGAGCAGCCCCAAAAGCATGTCATAAACTTAGACTGCGACATTACCTATGGCCTGCCGGTTGATGAGTGGATACACTAACCACAAAATCTTCATGTGTCCGTTTTATAGCTATTAACACTTACTGAAAGCGATGTAAATGCTGACATATTAAAATGTGAGCATACAGCAGAACATGGCCAACATCCCTAAAGTCTATGATTTTATTTCAGAAATAGGACTAATCTCTTTCCTCAAAAGGCTCTCTCTTTTTTTTTTTTTTTTTTTTTGTCCCATCCGTGATAGAACTGGGTATCTCAGAAAGACCACATGTAGAAAACAAGTAAAGAACCATGCTATCTTTACCAAAAAACCCAGAGTATCTTAAATTATTAACATGACACACACAAAACCAGTTGCTGGCTGAACACAAGCTTATTACTTGAGTTGAGCAGATCATCTTTTTGGAGCCCCTTTCCAGGAATTATAATATACATTTTCTTAGTTTACTGCAGTTGATATCTAGAACTGTGCAGAGCCATGTAGACATAATATAGCTATTAAAAGTTTAAACATTCAAAGTTAATTAAAAATATCTCAAGTACACAGTGAAACTAATTATCTTAGCAATTCAAAAATCATTTTATGACAAGGCAGCATTTTCTGTTTTAAACACAAGAAACACCTTCCAAAGCAGCAGAAATGATGCATAATTGATGTACACATATTGTAAAACACTGCACTGGATGCAAACTAATGTTCCCTATTCTGAATTGTAGGGGGTAGCCTGAAAAACAAGACTTACTAGTGTGAAATTTAATAACAGTTATATTTTCTCTGACCAAAGGCATATCCCAGACCATGACAGCGAAGTAAGAAAAAAAGAATGACAATTCTTCAAAGCATGTCTTTGTCCTCTGAAGATCTGCAGTACAAGATCAGCCTTACTAGTTAAGATGTGATGTTTCTACATGCAACAGTTAGGGAAGGATTTTCCTTCCATATTTTTCAGCTGTTTTTTGAATCTATATAATCTATTTCAACCCACTGCTGTAGCAACCAGTTGCACAATTTAATTACACGTTGTTCAAGAACATGTTTGTGGGCTGCTTTGAAACATTTGCCTACTGTGGTTATTTAATGGCCCACACATCTTGCTTCTGCAAAGACAGAGAACAGTCATTACTCCTTATTCACTTCCCCCATGTATCCTCACACCCAACACACTGAACGCATCTTTATCACACTCCTCTTCATTGCATTTCTCAAGTTGGTAAAGCTCATCTACTTACTCACTAATTCTACAGAAGCTCCTCCACATATCTGAGCATTACTTTGTCTTTCTGAAGTCTCCTACATCAGTTTTCTAATCAAGGGAGCTGAAAATATAATTGGTTACATGAAGCCAAACTCTTCTGTGGTACATAGCAAAAGGACAATTTGCATTAAGAAAAACTCCAGTTAGATACTGAAAAGAACCAAAAACCTCACAATGATGACAGTGATCAAATACTGAAGCAGGTTTCCCAGAGGGACTTCCATCACTGGAGTTGTTAGAACCTCAACATCCATAAGGCATTTTGCAGCCTGATATCACATGAAAGATGGCCCTGCTCTGAGCAAGAAGTGGGACCAGATGCACCTCCTGAGATGTTTTCCAAATTAAATGATTCTGCAGTTCTAAGGCATTTGGGAAGCAGGTGCACATCAATATACACAGAGAAGTAACGTTTTCTGCTCTCTCCTTTCTTCTTTTCCTGAAACTTTCTGGCATGTTTTTTTTGTCTTGATCACTTCCAGTGACCTGGTATCTTCAGGAACATTTAAATTTTATTTTGAGTGGTAACTCAGCAGTCATTATTGGTACACACGAAATCAGGCAGTATTACTACAGGCTGGTCTGCAGGAGTAACACAATACAATGTTGATATTAAGAGTTTTTTAAAGGCTGTTAGAAATAATATGTGCAATATGTAACAAGTTCAGGAATTTACTCAACTTATTATCAAAAAATATTTGTTTTCTTTCAAAATGAAGATTTTTTTCTCTTATGATTACTTTATGCATTTCATTCTCTATATACCAGATCTTTAAGTTATAACAGAGGCAAGAAAGTAATTTTTTTTTTTTTTTTCCAGGAAAACAGCAGTAAGAAAAAGTACTAAGCAAGAGATTGGAGAAATATTTGGAGACAAAAACCTGAAAAATCTTTGGCAGATTTTATTTAGGAAAGGCTTGGATGTCAGCAAACAGTCTGTGTAAATAGATTAATTTTTAAAAATGAATTATGAATACTACAATATGATTGACCCTTTGTGCTTTTTTTTGAATCCCTATCTATCATAACAGAGTGTACAGTTAAGTTGTCTGCTATGTCTTCTCTCTTAATTAAGACTTTCAGAAGACTAATTTTTCAAGCTACATATGAAATGTCAGGGAAATGTCAACTTCATCTTTTAAATAATTAGCAAATTTTCCAAACACACAAACATGTATTAAAGGTCTTAACAGAAGTCGAGCACCTCTTAATGGGGGTTAGCAATAATGTTTCCAGAAACATCATTGTACATTTTTACTCTTATACACCTAACAGTTTTTTTTATTTTTAAAAAGATGATACATTGATTTCACCAAATTATCATCAAGAATGTCAGCAGTCCTCTAGAGAAAAAGATGACTACATGTACCTCTACACCTAAGCTGAGGCACTGAGATCTTGTATAAAAACTGTTTTTGTGGAAGGAAGAAGTAGCCAGACAAAGGCTTTTGCAGTTCAGATAGGTCCCTGAAATTAAGTATTCCTTCTCTGCTTAATGAATGTATCTCTACACAACTAAATCCTAAGACATCTCCATTCACTGATCACATAATGATGCCAAGTAAACGACATCTGATTTCAATAAAGGCAACTTAACAAACCAATTAAGACTTTGGAAAGCTTACAGACAAATTTAGAACAAATAAATACTTCTCAAAAATTAAGTTTAAATGCTATTACCTTACTTAACTGTGGAAACATGTAACAGGGAAAATTAAGACCTCTATCCTTCAAAAACCTGAGGCTGGTGTGTACATTTTCAGATATGAACCATTTCACTGAGTTCAAGAGCACTGTTATTGATCAACAATGTCATTATTAACTCAATGTACAAAAAATTATTCATTCTCAAACTATCATTTTACTTGTTTCACTTAATAAAAAATTATCAAATTTCAGTCTGTACAGCAATTGCTATCTATAAAAGGGAACTACTTTTTCATGGCATGGTCCTTCTCTTCCTTGGTTGCCATTGCCACATCACAGTAACAGACCTCCAAACATACCCACAAGTCCTCTCTTACTATAATTCTGTGTAAGCTCATGAAGATGCAATGGGAGAACATAAAACAGACTGCACTGAATGCTCCTAGTTGTGCTGCAGCACCTAATGTTCACAAAAGCTAGAAAGGCGACATCTTACATCCTCTGGCAGCTCATCACTCAAAAAACTAATGGCATGAATAAAACCAATGGTATGATGAACTGGCTGCTGGTGAAGGTCGGCATCTGCTAGGACAACATTCAGGCTGTGCTGCTGCTGCTTCAAGAATCACAAGTCAAAAAGCAGTTAATAAACGTGCATCCACAAACCATTTCCATTGAAAAATTCTTAGGAGCATTTTTGAATCAAAGAGGCTAATTTTATTCTTTACTTTAATATTACATATATCCAGTTGAAATAGTTTGAGGTTTTTATGACCCAAATTCTCAGAAAAACAGAGAAATGCAGTAATGCTGGAGATGCTGCCCCAGAGTTTTAACCAAGATCAACACTACAGCTGCCATTTGAAGTGGCAAAGTCTTCAACTTGCCAACAACAGCATGTTTTAGAACTGGTTATATACATCTATGCACACACACAGGCTAGTCTTGCCATCCCCCTTTCAAGTTTAAAAAAACCACCAAAAACAACAACAAAAAATCAAACCAAAACCTGAGCTAGAATGAAAATTGTTGCTAAGGTAATGGAAGAAATGGATTTTTTCGACACAGACGTGTTATGCAGCATTACTATTTGGAAAACTGCATCTCTACTTAACTAGATTGTGACAAAACAGCAACTGAAACATCAGTTTTCCTCCACTGAAGATGGGCATCAGTGTAGAAAATAAATTCTATGTCCTGAATTTTTCATACACTCATTTATTTGCAAAAAAAGAAGTATAAAGGTAGAGAGTGGTTTTGGCACTTGTTAACAAATTACAGTATTCTGTAATGGCACTTCCTCAGTGGAATGGTGAAGTTTTAGGTGTACAGTATTAGCTTCAGTTTTAAAAAAAGTTTACATCAAACTTTTCAAACTGGTAAATATTACTTAAGGACTAACAGAACTTTGTACAACCACTGGCCTAACAAAAAGAACTAGAGTCACCACTATATGGGCTGAAAACAAAAAGCCACAGGTGAAGAAACCCTAGGCTACATTTCACATGAGGCATGAAAAATTTTCCAGTGCAAGTGCCTGAAGAACTAAGCTATGCATACAGTACTTGACACAATGAACTCAGCAGACTAAGCAAATACAAACATAACATCCAGGACATTTTTACATCAGGATTCAGCCTGGTAAACATAAAGTCTTGCAAAAAAATGTCCAAAATACCTTAATTACTAATGTTCTCTGCAACAGTAGTAGCTGAAATAAGGAAGTGATGAATATCACCCACAGCTACCACAAGCATGTTGGCGAATTCCTGAAGAGCAGCGTGCATGCCAGAGAAGGCCATCTGGAACTGGAAATTGTCTTCACTAGCCACAGATTTAAAATAACAATAATAGGCTTGCCAGAAATCCATATATACTTACAGACACTGCAGACTGAGTAGCACAAACCATTCTCCTTTTCTCATTACTATAAAAACCAGTGTTAGTTATTTTAAAACTCTAAAACCCCCAGACAGGAAGCCAAGACACATTTCAGCAGAGAACAAAACAAAAACTGTTCCCAATCCTTTATTCCAGATCTGCACAGGAAAAGCTCCTCTGGTCCCACTGAGTACAATGGCATCAGTATCTTGACAAAATATGATCTCATAAAGCAAATCTGTATAGCAGTTTGTAGGTGGGGGATTATAAATCAGCTAAGAGGAAAATTACAGCTATGAGCTACAAGCAGGTGATTTATTTCTGCCACGGAGGTTAGTTAAAAGATGCTTGAGGATAGTACAGGGAATACAGAACTAAGGTAACAGGTCAGCGAGAAGGACAGTTTGGGGGGTTTCTTCCTAGAGATTCTGAAAAAAAAAAAAATTGCCTGACCTCAACTCAAGCAAAGGTTCCATTCAAAACAGGGTTTTCCAAGGAGGATTGCATCTCTTTACAGTTCAGCATTTTGTATCCAAAGAAGACATGGGAAGACAACTGACGCAACTAACTGGATGCTGTACCAACTGCATAAAGGGAACACTGTAGCTATGGGAGCAAGTAATCTGTGCATCAGCCAATGAAGCAGCTAACGCTGCTTCCAAGTGTGCCAACTGGGAGTCAGTCAGCCCAAAATATATCTAAATGCAGTATTTATAAACATAGCATGAACTGACTATGGCATTTGTTAGTGACTGCACTTAGTACACAGGTCAATTACTTTAATTAGAATGCACTAACAGGAGGAATGACAGTCTTTCCAGATCTCATTAAATATATTCAAACACTGTTGGATTTGGTTGGTTTTCAGCCACATTTACACTCAGTAATGCCTGCTCAAGATAAGTGCCTTACAAAGCTAGTGGTGGAGTTCAGATCTTAGGCATTTAAGTCCAAGAAGATCTGGTTCCTGGAAGGGATTAGATGTATTGAAGCCAGCTATACCCTGAACAGCTGTTGGGGAAGCAGTGGACAAAAGTCAACATGTGAAGAACAGAGAAAAAAATATCACTATATTGCATGACCTTGAAACCCGTAAGTAACCATAAATCCTCCTGTGGCTCCCAAGACACCAAGAAGTAAATAATTCACAGCTGTGGGATCCCAGGCTGCAGGCAGGGAATTGCAACCCACCTTCAGCAGAGGTCCATGCCAGCCTACAGAAAACACTATTCTCTAGAGTGACAGGGTGGGAAAACTCCCAAACTTTCCTCTAACTTCAAGTTCTTACAGGCCTGAGAAGAATCCAGTCTCCCCAGCCAACCACCATGTCATTGTACCAGAGGGGCATTGTCTTTATGTTTGTCATCACGCTGTTCTGTCTGGTACAAGGTAGCATTTCTTTAGTTCTGCCCTCTACACACTGGCATGCATTAATCAAGATTCCTCTTATAATTCATTAGCTGGCTCGAGTTGACTCACTGACAGGCTCTAATGAAGCCACCTGGCAAATGCTAAGTCAAGCAACAAGAAATAGCATTACATGTTATGTGATCGGGCAGGATGTGAAGCCTTCTTCTCCCAATAAACAGTGTTATTAAATATGGACTGGTGAATGTAACATGTTTGGAAAATCATATTGTGAGAGGATGCATTTGTTTTATCACAATAAAACAAAGTGTCACGGAGTTAACCTTGAAGAGCTTCAGTCAGATAGGACATGACAGGTTCTTAGGCAGATCCACATTTACGTTAGATGTGTTAAACAATAAAACTGAACCTTTCATAACTGGAAATAGTTTGCAGAATGCCTAGATTCAAATTTGATCAGGTATTTCTGTCTGACAGCTGTTCGGCAGGGTAGTTAGAATATGATGTTTGCTTTTGGTTTTCACAGATACTTGTTTATGCACAAAATCAGCCAGCATGTTAATAGATAAAATGAAAGACCAACTTGTGACAGCTTGAGCACAACTTGAGCACCATAACTGAGGTAGGTTTAATGAGTAATCTCTGCGGGGTGCCAAAACAACAAATATCTGCCAATTTAAACAACAGAACAACAAAAATGCAAACCCTCAAAATTGGCAGTGTTCAAATTCTACTCTGAGTAAAGCCTATGGTCCACTGAACTCATGCATAGATCACAGCTACAAATCAGAGACACAAAACAAGACTATTTTGAAAATACGGACATCAGGGAGGACAGACTCAGTGTGCAAGTCTCAGCAACGGTAGCAAGTAAAAGATTTTAATCCTATTCATGCTGAGGTTCATAAATTTTATCTAGCATGATGAGCCAAAATAAATAAGGCAGCACTTCTACAGAAATGCAAAAAGACTTTATTAGTTCAGTCAACAGATTTTCTTTCTTATTTCAGTCATTACTCATTAAAAAGGATCTGAACAAGCAAGCAGTGTTCCCTCAAAGTTTGTAAGTTGTACTTACTTAGCATGCTCAAACTGCTTGTTTAACCAAAGACCAATCTCCTCTGTTACAGAAGAAACTCTTTGCACCCACCCCCCAAAAAAAACCCCAATAATTTCTATTTTATGGGTATAGTAATACATGACTCAATGTATCAACTTCTTAAAAGGTATGCTGAAGAAAATAATTAATGAAATACTTCAGTCATGTTGGTAGAAAATCTTACTTTCCTCACTATTTTTTATTACATATTATAAAGGTACATATTTCATTATCACACAGTTCCTGAGACACTTAATGCCAAGATCAAATTGCACATACAACTATCCACATAGACAGAGTTAATCTACATGTCATACACAAAAATCCCTAGAGAGTGAACAGATCAAGTACTCAAAAGCAGTAGCATCTGAGGCAGACCAAAACTTTCCAATACACAGCCACAGCTTTGGATACTACCACAAAACAGCCTGAGAAGAAAACAGCTGCATTTTTGTCCAAAAGCTACTTCACTGGTCCGTACAAAAATTACTCTGAGACAAATCATTCCTCCATTAAAGGTACTTACGTAGCTGTCACACATTACTGTGGCCTGGAACTTGAATCAACAAACACTAAGTGAGCACAACCACACTGTAACAGATCCTATCAGGTAGGAAATGTTCACAATTCCCACTTGCAGGTTTGTCTTTCCCCCCACCCCCTATAGAGAAAACAACATCTCTGCTTTATGCTATAATAGCCAACACAATAACGTAAGAAAATTGAATTTGTATCAGCTGCACTTAAACTTTCATTTTCCTTGAGGATGTAGGTTTCTTCAGACTAACAAAATACAGGTGCACCTAAAAGGTTTTGGTTTTTTTAGACCCAAAAGTTACTTCTTTAACTTTTCTGGTTTTATAAACCAGAAGTTACTTTTTTTTTTTTGTTTGGTAGCTTCTAACTCAGAAGTTACTTTTAAACTTTTTTCTTTTTAGAATTCTCCGAATACATCTCCCCTCTCTTAAAAATCATACAAAAATCTGTATCCTCTTTCAGTACAATCGCCTATGGCCTGCTCAGTCACATCAACTCCATCTGTACTGCGACATTCACTGTATTACACTGAATTCAGTATAAACAATCACCAGGTTCAACTGCTCTAGAGAGCAGCTAGCACAGAAGACAAAAACTACAGGTTAACATGATACAGAAACTGTCAAGACTGTCAAGCATCTCATTTTTGTCCCCCTAACCCCAAACCAACATATTTGTGTTTTCATTTTTCTCTGTCCCCCTACCAACAGTTCTTTGTTTTCATTCTTATAGCAGTTGCTGAGTAAATGCCACAGGTTTCCAGAGTGAGATCATTTCAGTTAGATATTGTGAAAGTCCTCATTGTTACAGAGTTTTGGCAAAACCAGGCAAATTTAATTTAAAGGGGAATGACAGAAGTTTGTATCACATATAAAGCCAAACATTAAGTGATTTTATTTCATCTTAGTATGCAGAGCCAAGATCTGGAAATAAAACAAGTAATTCTAAGGCACATCAGAAATAAAAATTTGCAGCTATAGCTCAGGCTGTATCACTTCTATACTGTATTTTTCTTATCATACTATTTATGCTTTGATTTAGCACCCAATTTACCACAGTGGCAACATGTGTTGATAAAGTCAGAGCCACATTCTCACAGAAATACTGTCTCATTAAATTGTACTGACAGCTGCTCTGTCTCCAGCCTTTCCCCCAGATGAGTCCTACACCACTATGTTGTAGGCTTCTCCAATCCTATGTTTGGTCCTGTGTCCTGGACAGACTTTGGACCCATATGATAGTCTTGTCCTCAGCACTGTCTCAGACCGCTTTTCATTTTGCTCCTGACAGGACTCCTAAGTGCATTCTGAACCTGACTAAACACTCTGCTGCCTCTGGAGCTGCCAGAGTCTGGCTCTGCCACTCTATCCTTAATTTGGTTTCTTTCTTTTTTATTTTTTTTTCTAATTGTACTAATCTATACTCTAGCTTCTAGACACCACCAATCCTTACTTTGTGCAGGACTTGACAAAAAAATCAGATTTAAAAAATCATTTTGCTTGCAGAAAGACTTTGCAGTAAGTTCCAGAAAACAAACCTGCTTTTGATCCACAAAATCCTACAGTGCCCTAAAAGTAAAGACCTTCAATTGTTTTCCAAGAAGGACAAATTTCCATGCATCTTGGCTGTGATACTCCAAGCTTTCTTTCTTCTCTAGGATGAGGACATTAGTTTCAGAAACTCATGGATATCTGCTATTATCTTCATACAAATGCCACTGCCCTTCTCACATTACCCTAACACAAAAGCCAAATAAAAACTAAGTTTCTCATGATCTGTTTCTGTATCTCCCTAAAAAGACATTGAGGTAAGTGATCCTGGAATTTTTTGACAAGGTTACAGTGACTACCACTATCTCACACAGAACTTTAATTTTCCCTACCATTAAAGACTATTTTGAACAAGAGCCTCAGTGTCTGTTGGAAAGGGGGCGTCACCTGTTTGAATATTAATATCCAGTACTCTTTATGGCCTAGGTTATCCAAGACAACTACATGGGACTGGCAGAGTTCATTCACAGCTTCATGTCACAGGCAGGATACCTTAACCAATCTAAAAATGGCTTTAGTGCTGATGTTCAGGCACCTGGATCCCAAACTGACCAATTTGCATCTATCCGACTGCTGGATGATAAAAAAAAAAAAAAGGCAATAAAAGTAATATCTGAAACATGCTATTTCACTTACCCCACTGTCAAAAACCACCAACAGTAAAAAAAAAAAAATAAATAAATAAAAAGGAGTACAAAAAAATAGGTCTGTAACTTAAAGACAGTGGTCTGAAAATTGGATTGCCTTCTGGTTTCTCACGTCTGTAGCAGGCGAGAACTTCCCCACATGGCAGAAAAAAACAGAAGCTAAGAATAAAATCATACACTTCAACCTGGCAAAAAACGACACTAGATTAAAACCATAAATCCTAATTCGAAGAATTATTTTACAGCAGATTTTAGGAGAATCAGAAGCATAATACTTGCCTTTAAGGCCAATGGTATTTTTAATCAGCTACTTAAAAAGGAAGAGAGAAAAGCGGAGAGGTGATTTAAAGCAGCCAAATTCTAACACATTACTTCCTGTGTGTTGCCTAGAGGCTATGAGAAGTTAGCAATCACACTAATTCAGTGACATCACTATGAAAAAGATGCAAGAAGGCAATGATGATGATTCTAGCAGAGAATTACTACTTTCCTCCCAGCACACAGAGAAGCATATGCTGGATACCAGTATGTGATTTCTGTTCAAAAGGAAACTTCTCTGTGGAGCTTTCCTAATCCATAGAGAAGATTCTCACTGAAATAACAAATCCCCAGTGGGTATGCAGTTCTGCAGCACTACTGTGGTGAAGCCTGCTTTCTCAAGGAAGAAATGAAATCTCTTGAAATATTTTTGGCAACTCAAGAGGTCTATGAACTTATCTCAAGTACTTATAACTCTCCTTCATACGGAGGGGGTAAACTAATTCTGCACTTCAAATATTCTAAGAGTTCTGCTCCTGTGAATGATCCACCTCCCTCAATTCCTCAAAAATTTTGCTCACACTTCTAGTATCACACTTTTCCCTGAGATCAGGTTATTTCTCAACATTTTTTGATAGATAATGTGCTAACCTTAAGAAATATGTAAGTTCTAAGCCTTAGTGTGTGAACTTAGTCCAGTCTTTTACTTCAGAAGTTTCTAGGCATGTTCACTGGCAAGAGGCTTGACAGCTCAACTGACCTCTCATCCTGTAATTCTGGACCAGTCAGTGGGACAAAGCATGACTGGTTTTATCTGTCTACTACCTCAGCATCTCCTTTTGTATTGTTCTTCCTCTGATGTAGGTCCATCAGGCAGCTGGGATTTACAAAAAGAAGAAACAGAAGCTAGAACATATTCACTATGAGAGAAAGATGAATGGAATTCATCCTCCACACTTCCTAAAAGAATTTGACATTTGGGGCATTTTCGATCCATGTCAAATTCTGGCTGTAAGCCAGAAACACAGGCCCCAGCCAGCAAGGTTAGAAAGTGGCCATAAACAAAGATCACTTGGTTGAACTTCAGCTGTCCAGGCAACCACCAAATAAAACAGTTTATTTCCAGGTCTTTTATGAATAAATAGGCAAAATTTCTACAGCATGACTGCACTGGCAGCGTCTCCTCAGCAGAGACTAAAATAAAATAAAGGATAAGGATACAAATGCTGCACAGACTAACTCTGGCCCTGTTTCTACTGACAAAAGTTAAAATCTTGCAATAATACAGTGGAAGTGTACAAGATTTATAAATATATAAACCAAATAATTGTGAAGAGCTCCCCTACCATGCCCTAATACAATCTTAGTTTTATATAAATGTCATGAGTCTCAAATCAGTAGAGTATTACTTTCATGGACAGAAAAGGGAGATGTTTGGTGATGCATTACAGAGCATAAGAATGCGCCAATCTTCTTAATCAGTAAGAAAAATGACAAACTTATCTCTACTGTAACGCTTTCTGCTATTGCTGCAATGGCCTGCCACAGAAGGCAATCACTTCCTTGCATCTATTTCAACATAAAGAACCTGCATAGTCTGAGAGAGCATAGGAAAAGGAGCCCCCAAGTGTGTGGTAGTTCTCTCAGCAATTATGTTTCAGGACCTTATGATCCAACATCTAAAATGCATGCAATGAAACATCTTTAATCAAACAGCAAACTCCTACAAAGCCTCTTTCGTATCTATGCAACTGACAGTAAAAAAATCAAAACACACAAATTGATTAAATTTGTCAATTACTATTTTAGTGAGAGTTCTGAAAACACTCACTTCAAATCCAAACCTGCAGAAGAAGACCCTGACTACTGGTTTGCTGATCATACCATTTAGAGCACCAAGTCTTGGATTCTAGAAAGCAAGGATGGAAAGATAAAACATTCATATTACGTACACTAATTTACAAACAATGCAAGTAGCACTTTAGCTCTGTTTCATGCATTTAGTTTTTTTTTCTTTCCATAATGACTGAGAACTAATTTTTTTATTAGTTTCACTAATAGTTGGCTTATCTTACTTTTAAAGCAATCACTAAGGATAATATCTCTGAAGCCTTTTAAAAAGGAGTAACAAACTAAAAAGCAATTAGATATGAGGTGAACTTCAGTATTTTTTTTTTTGTCCTTTCAAGTAATTATGCTACAACAGATAAAACCATTTTCAGCTGTGTACAGTTTTAAGCCTGGCATTCTACTGGCACAAAGGCATTACAGCATCCCAATGGCTGTACCATGGTGCTTCAGCTTGCCTCTACCTTGTGTACCTCTGATGAGTTCATGCTAACAGATTTGGGTTGTTCAGTCACAACTAGTCTTCTGGCACTGAGCTCCACCTGCTGATAAGTCTCTCAAATGTTGCAGAGCTTGCACAGCAACTCTCAGCTTTGTCAACCAGTTCCAGGAAAATGCTGCAGTACGCAAAATAAATCTACTTGAAACACTTTTATAGTGGGAACAGCATGTAATTTCAAACACATGTTCTTAAAAGTAATGGGTTTATGCCTTTATAAAATTTGTTTTTACCATGTAAGGAAAAAGAAGACATATTAAAGTGGCACAGAGATTTCACTATATGATTGCTAAACAAAATTAATTACTATTTTATATTAACTAAATTTATTGCCTGGCATAAGCACTCCCTGAAGATTTCTGTAACAATTTCCAAGGCAATCCTGATGCTGTAAGTTTAAAGCTTTACCTGAAATGCAAATCATCATAATTGTACATAATTACCTGAGTACATGTTTAGCTAGCACTGCAATATTCAAAAATCAATGATGTTTTTATTTCTAATCTGATCATCAGACATATGAAAGTTGTCTGAGCAGTTTTGTTGCTGTTGTTTTCTTCATTTTAATTACCATGGACTACTCCCATGCTTTGTTGATCATATTAACAGCAAAAATATACCTTATGCACCTTAAGACAAATGACAGGCCATACATCCACTGACTGAACACCTAAACATTGAAAAGTTAGCTCAAGTCGCTTCCAGTTACTGGTTAAATTTTATAAAGTGACATAATACATAACACTTTGGATACTACTGTATTTTTGTCAAAATACATCTGTTTACAAGGAGTAACGGGCTTTTTTTTAGTATCTAGCTCCGTAATTCAAGTACAGAAGAAAACGTGAACTATGAATCTCTCATTAACATAGTGAATAGCATAAATACATAACCCTAAGGGGCTCAAAGACAAGATTTTAAACTTATAGTACCTTCAGCATTATAATTGTCTTACATGGATAAGTCAGTAGAAAAGTATAACTGCTAGTAACAAAAATATGTTTCATTCTTCCATATACAATGACAAAACTATTACATGCAATGTTCAGAAATAACAAAAAATAGTTTTGTTTCAGTCCTTGCTACGATACCCTGATTGAAAAAAAGAGAATCGTTTAGCAATTTCCTTTTTTTGCTAAAATGAGTACATGACTACCAATACACAGCTAACATTCTACAAAAAATACCTTGACTAAAGCAAACTGTATTGAAGACACTAACAGAATATGAAACTTCCTAGAGTTAATAGAGGCAAAAAAGAACAAGGAAACTAAGCTAAAACACTTACATAACATTACACTGTCTATAAAAACATATCTAACAGCATTTCAGAATTTCACTCCTTGTTAGTATTCTATTATACAGTTATCTAATGTAAGAGAAGGGAAACAAAACAATTTGCAAACTATTCCACCATAAAATTGGCTCTGTTTATATGATATAAATACTTAGGAGATAGGAAACTTTACAAAATCGCTTCGCATATTCTCTTTTAAATTTTAAATTACAAAACCAAAAAATTACTTGTGACTGAGGTCACGAAAATTTGCTTTATATGGATGTTGACAACACAAGCCAACTATGATTTTGTAATTCTTAGGAAAAAAATTGTAAAACAAGCATTTACAATTAATTTCTGAAGAGGAATAAACAAGCACATTCAGGTGTATCAGAGCAACATTTAGATGAACTGCTCTCAAATTAAGCTGAGAAACCTAAACAAATTTATAGCTGAAGAAACAGTGAACCTCTTGAATGATACAAGGATGAGAGCCATCAGCAGCAAGAACATTTAGTTTCTGATCTTGTACAGGCCTATAATTTTAAGGAGTTTTACTAAAAAAAAAAAAAAACCCCATTTTAAAAATCACCAGGATGTTTATTTACAGAAACAACCCATCAGAGTATTACTTTTTCATCTTGAGATACAGTCAAGACTGCCAAGTCAGGGCAATGCCAGACATGAGCACAGATTGGGAGAAAGAAGAACACATCAAGAGCAGCCCTGGAGAGAAGGACTTGGGGATGCTGGCAGACAAAAAGCTGCACGTGAGCCAATGCTGTGCACTTGCAGTCCAAAGTGTCAGTGACATCCTGGGCTACACCCAAAGCACCACAAGCAGCAGGATGATGGAGGTGACTCCCTCCCTCTACTCTGCCCTTGTGGGATTCCACCTTGAGAACGGCACCCAGGTCTGGGGTCCTTAACACACAAAAGAGATGGAGCCATTGGAACATGTCCAGAGGAAAGCCACTAAGCTGATCACAGGGCTGGAGCACCTCTCCTTTGACAACAGGCTGAGGAAGGAGTTGTTCAGTCTGGAGAAAGGAAGGAAGATCTGCTGCAAGATCTCACTGAATCCCTTAAGCACATAAGGGAAGCTCATAAGAAAGATGGAGGGTGACTCCTTACACTGCCAGAAAGTGATATGATAAGGGGAAACAGTCTAAAAGAGGAGAGGTTCCAGCACCTGAGCAGAGTCTTGCTCTGCCGGGAACAAAGCTCTGGCACGAGCTGTGAGAGAGGAGACAGCCCCAGTACTCACAGTGACCACCTTGATCCTCTCTGCTCCACTGCAGGGTGACAGCAGTGGTCCCTTCGTGCACAGAGACAACAGGCCTGACTACTTCTGGCTCACTGGAGTGACCAGCTGGGAAGAGGCTGTTTGAGAGCAAAATGCCCCAGAGTCTGCACCACCACTCAGCACTTCAACTGTGTGCTGTAGAAGTGGTGAGCAGACAGCCCAGGTGTGAGGGCTTATCCATCATCACAGGCATAGGATCATTTTATGATCATCCCTTCTCAGAAGGCAAAGTCAATACCAACACCATCAGGCATGTTTAGCTCCTGTCTCTTTTCAAGTCCAAAAGCTGGCAGAATTCTTTACTGAGGTGCAGGAGCTCCTGCGGGTGCTAAGAGAAAAAACAGCATGAGCAGCAGGATGAACCGGATCCAGAGCAGGCTACGGTGGATGGCGCTCATTTCCTTCTGGGGCAATGTCTGCTGATCCCAAGGCAGCCTCAGTAACAAAGGCCTGCATGTAAATGCTGTATCCTGTACATGTACATGAACTTGACTTAGCTGTGGAAATAAAGTTGCCTGCTTTCACAGTTAACCCTGTTTTCAGACCCATAGAGTCTCCTGTGCAAGGAGGACTTCCACATCTAGCACCTGCAAAACAAGTCTGCATGTCCAAGAGTGGCTTAGCCCTTCTGGCAAGCTTTGCCTTGAAGAAGCAAGGGAAGTGGTGATTCTGCTCAATTTAAATTCTTCAGATGAAACTTAATACATCACACTTCATGACAGATCTTCTCTGCAAGGCAGCTTGAATGATCAGCATTATTTTCATTAAAGGTGCAGGCACTCTGAACTCTCAGATAACAGGCCAGACCGAACTACAAAAACTAGAGCAAGTTACTTAAAGTACAAGATCCATGTTAAAAATGAATGTTAACATTATCCCTGACATACAAATACATCCCTGATTTACTTTCACAAGCTGCCTTAACAGTAAATTTCACTTACTGGTTTAAAAAATAAAACAACAAAAACCCACATTATCCTCTCTTTCAGCTTACCTAACATCACTTAGTGCTTTAAATATTTCTGCCTCCTTTTGTACCAACTTCCTGTTCCCATTTTACCTTTTCCCTGGAAAGCTGACCAGACTAAGCCTCTCATAATTAGGACCCTTTCTAAGTGCTCTCATGGCTTTTCTCTGCAACCTCGCATTGGGTTGAAGTGGCAAGGTTTTGTAAAGGGGTGCATCCTGCTCTAGTGGAAGGTGTTAAAAAGGGGTTGGAACCAGGCAATCTTGAAGGTCCCTTCCAACCCAAACCACCCTATGACTCTATGTTGCCCCTTCCCCTGCCCTCCTGCAGAGGCCACCATGCCCTGAACACAGAACCAGCCACCCGCCCTGGGGCATCAGTGGCTGCACCGGAGATGATGAGACCTCACTCCTTGCAGGTGACACTGGAGGTGACACGGTGCTGGCAGTGATGGAGCTGCTGTGTCTCTGTCCTGTTGGCCCTGTGTAGGCCTGCACTCAGCATACAGGATTATTTTCTCCTGCTCACTGAAACAGAGGTGTGGACACCAGAAAGCAGACTTCAGTAATCTTGAACTGAAGGGGAAGAGCACCATTCTTATGACTAGACTCATCATCTCAACTAAACCCAGCAGAAACTAATCGCCAGCACTGCTACAGGATATAATATTAAATAACTAACAAGATAGCCTACCCAAAAAGGATTCCAAGCCTCCTAATCTTTTGCAATCATTATCCTGATTCTTCTTTTCTCTTTCTTCATCTTTTTGTACTTTTTAAACTCCTTCTAGGTCACGACAAGCATACAAGCTTTGTAAAATAACGTTTTATACCACGGTAAATGGCAACCACCTCATAGTGCCTTGTAAATATTAAACAGCAGTGGAAGCAACAGAATGCTGACAATCAAGTATAATTGTAGAATGGGAATCAAACGGTTCCACAAATAGACAGAGGAAGAAAAAAGATTTCCTCTCAGAAACAGCCATTTAATTATCATTTCACAGAGCTATTGCCCCATGGGCCAAAAAGAATGTCAGGCAAAACCTCAAAGAAAAAAAGTCACAAATATCTCCTACATGTCAAAACTAATCCACAAAGGCAAACACTACTGTTTGCCCCTTTAGTAAACAGGTACTGTTTGTTTGCTTTTTTATGTGGCCTACAAACTCTGCACATAGCTACATACAACTGAGAAAAGGAAGTCACACAAAATACTAGCCAAATAAGGTACTTATTTAAATTACATGAGGTCTCATCAGACCAAAAAAATTTCCTTTTAATTATTCAGAGCATGTAAACATTTAAAAATAAGCTGCAAAGAAAACAATGTTCATTTCTGTTTAAGAAAAGAGTAATTACAGTACATAAAATTAATTTCCCAATTACATAACACACACAGCAATTCCAAGAGCTTTTGCGGTTAATTTTCTATCTACAACTGTCAATGTATTTCTTCAACACAGCCAAGGAAATTACCAACAGCTACTCAGTCAAATTTACTAAATCTATGTAAGGGTTAAGTCTTTTCATTATGAAACAGTGTAATGAAAATCTAAGCATGAAGTGTAGAGAAGAACAATCCAAGTCCCCAGACACAGATTGTTATGAGTTATTACCACTTAGAAATAAAAAAAAATCGTGCAACTGAACTTCTTGTCTAAACAATTCTCCAAATATGCAAAGTGAAGTTCATTCACTTTAATCACTACAGTGAGTACCTTGATACTCTGATCCTGGGTCTGAAATACAATGGCAGGGCTACACAATTCAGTAGAACAGATGCAAAACTTACCATAGAAGTCACTGATCTGGCATCTTCTTCATAATTTACTACAGGTGGTGGCTCTTTCCCATCATTCTCTTGAACCTTTTGTTCCAGTAGTTCTTTCTGGGCTGCAAATTTTGCCTCAGAGCATCTTAATTGTTGGACTGTTTGCTTAAGTTCTTCAAGTGCTTGCTTTTGGCTCAGCAAGAGTACAATACTGCAAAGAAAAATAACAATTTAAAAATATACAAGATTCAAAATAGTTTTTTTGCTTCATAAAAGCTGGGGGAAAAAAACATGACAATTCCTCAACATCATCATTTACTCAAAGGTGAGGCAATTCTAAAAAATTTTCAAAGCAACAAGACAATGCAAGCAAGCACTCATTCTCTTCTCTCTATCAGGAAAACATCCATTCTCTTCTCTCTACCACAAAAATCCTGTTGTAATAAATATAGGTGAAACTCCTGCTTTCATCCACTTTCACTGAATTTATAAACACTGGAGTTCCTCCTCCTTTAGAGAATAAATACATTTTAGATAGTGATTTCCAGTGATGGGAAATTCACTCCAATCAGTGTAGTTGTTGCTGTAATAATTCACAATATTAAACTCACCCCACATTCAGTATAAATTCATATGGCTTCACATCAGAGATATCTGGTTTTTTCCTCTGCTCCATAAGTATTTCTGGACTGTGCTATAACTGTCTTCTTATGAAGCTAAATAAATTGATCTTTATGAGAAACTAAAAGCAACTTTTTATCTTCTGCTTATTTTTATGGTTCTTCTCTGAATACCACTCACACCCATGAATACTCGAGACAGTCACGATTAAATCATACTGAAGGACAAGCACTTAAGAGTATCTGCAGACACCCAGATGATTCTATTATCCCAAAGAACAGCCAAGACCAGAGAGTGACAGAAGCTGCCTGAAAGACAGAATCACCCACAGTATAATACAGATACCCTTAAAACCACTCAACCAGAGCCCAGTGACATGTGGTCTATAGGAGATGCAGAGTTCTCACAGCCTACAAAAACAGATGAAGGAGGTAAATGGACCAGAACTATGAAGAATGAGGACAATATGAAGGCAAATCACAGTATTGTGTTGCTCTGTATCTTCAGGATAATCTCTGAAAGACAAGACCTCATCCAAGCCCTACCCTTGCAGAAGAAAAGAAAGGCAAATGTTGTTCATACAGGGATTGGTCCTTCACAAACTGATGCCCAGCCAAATAAGTATTTAAATGGGTTTCACAGTAACAGGGGAACCACCTGTCATAAAATCCTCATTGGCAGGAAAACATACAAATCATATCCACATAGGTGAGCATTACACCAAGTCACTAATGAACAAAACTCTGCACCATCAGCCAAATGATCATTCATTCAAAAAGGGTAAGTGTGAGGTATGCAGACATGATTCCCAAATCTGAGACTGAGATTTGGCATAAGCCTGCACAGATTTAAAAGTATCAGAGAAGCAAATGAACAATTATCCTGATGTTATCCTCAAGACAATGTGTTTTCACCTGGTCTCCTTTTATGAGAGAAAAAGGACATCACCCTGCAAAAATAATAGGCTTCAACTGTCAGCTAGGCTTTGGTGAATGCAGGCTAGAGTGACATCCCCAAACATAGAATGACTTCAACCTATTAGGACACTGTGATAACAGGACATACTCTGCTAGTGAAAAGTCAGTCACAAGCTAATCTCTTTCCTGAAATGCGGCAAGATGGATTACAATCTAATTTGGCTTCCCAAATCCAGCTTTCAATGCTTGCCACTTCAGTCATGCATGAGGAATCAGAATCTATAAAATTATTTGCCTGTGGCTTGCATGAGTGCAAACTTTAAAGTCCTCGTTGCTAGCAATAGCTACTAGAAACACAGTAGCTATTGTCCTTCAGAGAGGGAGATCACACTTCACAGAGTGAGATCTTGTGTGAAGGATCCCTGCAGATCAGGGCAACATATGAGAAAGAGGTAAAAAGGTGAACTAAATCAAAACCCAAATATTCAATATGCTGTCGTGTTGAGAGGGCAGATGGTATGCTTGACATACACACATATAAATAAAATACCATTAAAACGTTTTCTGTGTTGAAGGTAATATCATCATTTGAAGATGGAAAGGGATATTAATGCCAGGATATATAGTACCAAGACACTGCCATAAGGCATGACCTTACGCAGTCATAATTAAACCCAATGCAACAGCTGGACAAGACCTTCTGGGGACAGAAAGTACATGCTGAAACATCCGTATCCCTCTGCACTGCAGCTAGAAGGTGAAAATAGATTTTTTTGGAGGCAGGCATGATCAATGACAAATTAGAACAAGGATGATTTCAGGGAAGCCTTCATCTTACAACTAGATATGCAAGCCAGATTCCCTGCCTTTTAGTAAGACAAACAGGTACTGATGCAATTTGAAATGAAATCATCTCCTCAACACCACAAATATCTGCTAAAGGAGCAGTCAGATAAGCCTCCACACAGTAAGAAATACAGGGATCGTCTGAACTATTTTCAGAGAGTTATAACTGGTAACAAAACAATGCTGACGGGGAAAAAACCAAGTAACACCCCATTAAACTCAACTAATTCAAATAAAGTTTATCCTTTAAGTAGCATACAGTAAGGAAGACAGGTCAAGAAACAAAAATTGGAAAACACACTGTCAGTGCATGTGGACTTAACCAAAGAAAGGACATGAAATGTCTAATCAAAACACAGATATCATATACATAAATAAAATTTTGGATGCGAATTAAATACTATACAATGTTTCATGTGACAAGGTTCCTCCAACAAAGAGCTTCAAGACTTCTTCAGTCAATGAAGGATTACCTGAAGGACTTGCATTGCAATTCACTACTGGTACTGTAAACTAATATTTATGACCAAATTAGTAAGATTAAGATTGATTGCAACTACAGACTTTATCTGTTGCACTGACTTCGGTTTAAAAGAGTATGTGAGTATTTTTTCTAACCAAAGGCAGAAGAAAAACCTAAAGATGTTGCCCAAGAATGATTCTTTATAATAATGTTTTATTTATGGTGCACTAAAACACTCATTAAGCCCTCACCTTTGGTATTTACTATGCAGTAGCACAGGGTATGAGATTTACATTCTTTACATCCACACTTTTATAAAGGAAATGCAAAGAATGAACTTAACCTGACAAGTTCCAAACATATTATTGCAAAAGAACGAGTCGTGCATATGACTCTGAAAGCCTTTCACAGAATTACACCTACACAAGGAATTCTGTCCAACAGGGAGGCAACTGAACTCACTCATCTTCTCTGATCAAGTTGAATTGAATTGATGAAAGGTCCAGCTCTCAAGCCATGCTGAAACTATAACAATTATATTAAACTCATGGAGCTGCTCAATTCTTCAATGAGTTTGGGTCTGCTAAAATAAGTTATCTCTTATTTTAGAGATAAGAAACTAATTTACTGTTGTTTTTCACAGTAACTGCTACACACAAAAGCAGAACAAGATTAGTGAAGGTTATTTCTTATTTAAGTTTTAGGAATTGCATTATAGACATTTTTCCCCCTCAAATGATTGTACTTTGAAATTTAATTTCAACTTACTCAGATTTCTTTTCACATGTTTTAGAGGACTCTTCTATTTTTTTCTCTAGTTCCAACACAAGTTCCTCTTTGCTCAAAAGGGTTTGCTGTGTCTGCATCAGTTCTTCTATTACTGTTTTTAACCTGTAAAATAGATTTCAGAAACCCACGTTGTGAATGTATAAATTGTATGTATTTGGGAACATTGTAATCTTTTTCCTGAAGATGCAAAAGAGCATTATTTTTTAGATTATCTTATTCAGTGCTTAATGATAATTTTTTTCTTTTTTTGTGTGGATATACCTTTACATTGGGAATCTGCATTACTACAGATTCCATACTAGCCTCTATATACAAACAAGGTTACAGAATGATCTGCTGCCTGCAGGTTCTCCTGTCAAGAAGTATTTTTTCCAAAATATGTGATGAGTTCTGTGAATTAATGCCTTCCTAATATATTGCTAAATTATGAGATGCTTTAAGAAAGACAAAAGCCTTCCAACTCCGAAAGTATGTGTTAAACAAATACACAGAATCAGTAGCTGGATTGTATTTACTTCTAGAAATAGCAAAAAGACAAATGAACACTTGCTATTGTAATAGTGATTACATCTTGACTCTTAATTATCCTTTTTAGGTTACAATCTCTGGCAATGGTTAATTCAAAGTAAGATAAAACTGTACCAAAACACTCAATACTAACAGAGAAGGGGTTATTACACTTTAAAACCATTACAGAGACTTCGTAATTATCCTGGTAAATATTCCAGTAACAAAAAAAAAAATCAGTGAATGTACAACAACATTTCCATTCGGAATAATGCATGTAAATGTCTTACATAATGATGACTTCTAAAATGCATATCAATGTTGACTTTAAGAAATTGTTTAGTCAGAACAATCTCTTAAAAATAAGTATGCATGTACATCTGGTTTCCTTCTTGGTATTTATCTATGCATCTTTGACTATCTTGCTTTATTTCCCCTATATTTTCAAGCCCAATTTCAATAAAATTACTAAAGTAAAGAGTGGAACACCAAAAAAAGACATGTAGTAATTACCACTGCACAGATCTATGGCCCAAAACCATGCCAGACCAGGGAGTGGCATACCTAACTCTCTAAATATCTAGGAGGCACATTCCACAAGTCCATACATACCAAATTGAATTATTTGATTCTAAACACTGAATCAGTCCTCTCCTTCCAATGCATTTTATAAAATGTGGATTATATATGACCTGTACTCAGTCACACAGTTTATTCTAGGAGACTTAAATTACTAAAAAAAGCCATAGAGTGAATGACCAAAATTTATTTTATAATTTATAATTTATTTTATAGACAAACCTTCTACATGTGTTTATTTTGAGATAAGACGAATACTTAAAACATTTCCCTCAAAGTAACATCCTCACAGCTCCACTTTTTGTAGACATTTTTATTAGTTTCAGGATATCAAAATCTGTATGCTAAACTTCTCTGTGTTTTCTTACACTGGGTCTCCAACTTATTGCCAACTAATGTTTTTTATTTTAATACCTTGCTAAAGAAAGTAATTAACAATTTTTAACTGCTTTTTGATCAGCTTTCTAAAGAAAAATTTTAATCAACATTGTATTTGCTTAACAACTGATTTACAGGAAGCAGATGTTTTATCTAATGATCTTGCATCAACAGTCATGAAAGTAAAACCTAATTAATAAGACTGTTCATCACTGGAAGACAAGAGTATATACATGCAGATCCAATATCTTCATTATTTCGCCACTTCAAAAATATTAGATTTTATATTTTATATTGCAGCATCAGATTAAAATATTAAGTTGATGTAGTTCTTCCTGAAACTTCTGAGATACTTGTACTCAACATCTATTTTTTGCTTAAACAATAACTTTTACTCAAACTGGTTACAGCTGACAACTCTGCATCTGCCTTGTATCATCTTGGCTGAGGTTTGCCAAAGAAATTTTCTTGTGGTGTCATATTTGCCTTCTGCATACAATCAGTTTACAAAAGGGTTTCTATTACTAACCAGTTGATCATTGTAACACTTACCAGCTTTAAAAACTACACAATACCCCTACCTGGAGAGCTTCCTTTCATATTTCTTTAGTTATAAGCTCCATTCTGCTGCAACTATCAATTAAAATAAATGCTTGATCTTACAGAACTTATATTTCAGAATAACTGGATATTAATACACTCTCAGCTTTTAATGCCTGTCTCTTCAAAGCATAAACTTTTATTCTGCTACACTTTTCAGAATTTCTCGGTATTATTCAGGGACATCTATGTATATCAGAAGACACTATAACTCATTCCTTGGAAAGGTCAGCTGGTCAACCCTGACTGTTAACTAACTCCCTTTGTCAAAACTTTATTCATAAATACAAGTTTACCTTAAAATGTAAAACCCAGTTTTCTCATCATGCTCCCTTAAAATACACTTTATTAAAACTGTTAAACAGTTATGGATGCAAAGCTGTCATTTTTCCATTGCATACTCAATAAAACAGCTGATTCAACCAAACATTATTGATTACAAATCAATATATATCTTTGAATGTTTTAAATGTCTGTGAAATAAATCCACCATGTGCACTTATTTTATTAGGTAGATACTGAAGGTAGTTCTCCTCTGCAGAAACATAATGATGTAGGATTTTAAAGCTTGAAGGCCACAGGTTCAACACTAAATATCAAAAGTCAAGTTTCTATTGTTTCATCATGTACAGAGCTGATTATTTAAAAGTCATCAAGTACAGATAAATGATGTAGTACACTTCTCTTACTTGCAAATTTCTAGTCATACACAGTTGATGCAGACACCTGTGGGGGCTTTTTGGCTGCACTGGCTTTAAGGCAAGACTGTAATAATATATCTAAAACACAGTTTACAAGGTCTATGAGTAATGACAGTTACAGAGAACTGAGAAGGGTTCTTACCTGCATTAAAAAGCAAAAGGATAAACAGGATAAGACTAAACAGTTTTTACAGTCCCAGGGGACAGTGAAGCTTCATAAATAATCTGCACTGCCTAATAGGATCATAATAATCCAAATAAAAGAAGAGTTTGAAAAGTTACAAAGAATGCTGATCATACAATGTTATTCGAGGTAGGAGGAAGGCTCTGAATGTGAGGAATGCAAAAGGATTATTCTGGACTTTATGGCACACTATACCTGGGCTGTCATTTCAATACATATGGAAATAGGCAAATAGCCAGTGGGGAAAAAATAATCCAAAGCTTTATTGATACAGTAAGGAAAAAATAATCCAAAGCTTTATTTATGTGGAGAATGGAGCATAGTTCTAAAATGACCATTACCACTCAAAAATGAAATCTTGGAGATACAGTAGACGATTCCCTGAAAACCCTGGCTTGATGAGCTGCTGGGGTCAGAAAGTCAAATTGAATGATTCTCTAGGATTTGTTAAAACCAAAGCAGAGCAAGAACACAGGAAACTTTGGAAGGCCTCCCTCTAAACTATGTATCTGGATTACCTGTGAAATTCTAGTCATTCATCTCAAAACCAATATAGTAACGTTGAAAACATTTAAATAAAGACTACAAGATGAATAAAGGATGAGTAAGCTTTGCGAAAGGACAGACTAAAGCTAAAAGATCACTCTGAAACAGAGATCACAGAACAGAGGTTGAACAGAAATTTACATTATCATAGGCAGAAAGGAATAGATTGTTCCTATTCTCTTCCAAAACAAAAGCTTAAGAGACATAAAATAAAAAAAGTGTATCAGCAGGTTCACAAAATAGGAAGCTGATTTCTGGAATTCCTTGACCAAAAATTCTACGGACAATAGATACTTTTACACACTGAACATGACTGAAGAAGGTCTGACCTAATATGGTTTAACTGTTTTTCTCAAAATCCTAAATCTATACAAGAAAGTGAACACCTTAAAGACAGCAACTTAACAGAGCTACCTGATTCCTGTTCCAGAAATAATGCCACACCATAAAATTTCTCACTCAAATTCACAAAATGATTCCAAGTGGATGAACGTAAGATTTGCAACAGAACACAATGAAAATTGTACTGAAAATGTACATATGTAGGCAAATATACAGACATACATTTATAACACAACTATACATTTCACCAGAAACGATTATCAGAAAAGCAACATTTCACCTCTTTTATCTAGATATGCTGCTGTCTTATTTCTAAACAGTAGGATACAAAAGGCAAGCCAAACAAGAATTTACCTTTTGAGCTATGGAAGGCAGAATCTTAGAAAAAATTTAATATTCTATTGAAAAGGGAGGTTCAATATCAATATATTTCTTGTTACTGTGCTGAAGTACATCAAGATATACAATATCTACAGAGTTTAGGCAGGAATAATCTCAATACAGTAATGATGCAGAACATATTAAAAAGAGAAACGTTTAAAGGAATAGGGGGGGCTTAATCATCATGGGATCCTTTCATAAGATAAAGCTGCTCCATGACTAAGGAGGAAGATACTTCATATTAAAAAATTATTTCAATACTTATCAAAGGAATAGATTTACAAAAAGTAATCAAATTATACAGAAAAGTGAGGATGATTAAATCATACATAAGGTTGTTAACCTTAAAAAGGAATTAATAAAATCCAGAGTTTCTGTCATGTTGAGAAAACAAAGGGATTAGAGTAACCTGCAGAAGACACTGCAATATGTTTACATTTGAAATACATCAGTCTGATTTTGATTTTCAGAAAAACCTACAAGAAGTAAGGACCACAGTTTGATTAACCAAATGAAATTTAAAAAAAAAAAACAAAAACAAAAAAACCCCAAAAACCAAATGTAAAAACTCCCACAATACCACAATATATCACTGGGGTCTCATTTGCATCAGTTATACTTTCTAAGGGGAAAATACTTCAAACATCAACTGAAATACAATAGACACAGCCAAAACAACCTCAACCAATGAAATTCTGAATTTCTCATTTTTAAGGCATGATTAATAGTTGCAATCTCACAAGTGACCAAGCAGGACCATTTCATGTCAAAAGTTGAGGCTGATAATATACAAACATAACAATCTCAGCAGTCGATTCATTCCCCATAACAAATGATTAAAGGTGAACTTGGCAAAAGTAATGAAAATATTTAACTAGCCAATATATTAACAAAACACACAGAGAGGCAGTTCATCACCCCGAATAGCTAAAAGCTCTGTGAAATGCTATACAACAGCTACATCTGTGTTACTAAGTTAATATATTCTAAAGGTTACAATAACGAATAAGAATCTCCTTTAGAAAACAGAAGGAAACACTTAAAAAACAAGAGAAATAAATATATTCATGAAAATTTTCTACATGGTGATTTAAATCACTGACCACATAATTCTACTCAGTGGTTTCATCAAAATATTTTGCTATTTTTCCTAGAGTAGTGAATGTAGAAACACTTTTGGGAAAATGAACAAGCATGGGCCCAAGGAGGACACATGGTAGATTTGGGGCATTTTATTAACTGGCACAGAGAGGAACATACATAAAAATGATGGCAAGTTTTTGGGGCGACTAAGGAGAAGGATTTTGTGCAAAGAACAGTAGAACCAGCATGGGAAACAGTCTGTAGCCTGAAAATACTACATTTAGAAATTGGACCTTAAAAATGGGGACACAGCCATGCAAGGATCTGAGGGAGCATAGATATAATATAGAACAGCATTTCCAAAGGATGAAAGATTTTTAAAGAGACTTACATGACTTGCAAACTTTCTGCTGTTAAATTATTCCACATGATCTCATTAGCTTGAAGGTTTTCATTTTCTTCTAGTAAAGACGTATCAAACTCTATTTCTTGTTCAACAACTTCTGATGACCTAATTTCGTAAATAATTGTTATCATTTCAAAATCAACATGTATCTTTGAGTAGATAATAGAGCAAATCATTAGGTTTTGAAATATTTTATTAACTAGAATATAGTTAAAATTACATATGAAATGAAAGGACAGATAGCAATTGGATACATATTCTTTTTCCTTTGAACAAAGAACATAATTCTAAAATCTCATGAGATAATAAAATGCAGTACAATTCTTTGAATCAAGTTCAAAGCACAATAAAGGTCCTCAGAAACTACCAGTGTGAATGGGTGACTCTTACCTGCTTCTGCTCATAAACCTGCACGTGACAACCATCAATTCACACATAACAACAACAAAAAGATAATGCAAGAAGTCTTAGGACTATTTCTTCATACACTAATATAGAGTAATAGTTCAATGCATGGGAAACACACTTTACTTTTTAAGTAAAAACTTTCTTGCATTATCTGCATGCTCTGAAGTCTCAACCTGCAATAACTGCAGAGTACAAAGGTACCTAGAGAGTTGACTTTAAACTACAAGTTTAGCCCAGAATGCAAACTGCATCTAAATAAACAGTAAATTTGTTCACATTGAGTCTAAACTGTAATGTGTAGTCTGCTATCAGTACCAAAGTTATGGCTCTTCTCATGTAACTGGAAATTTGTTTTTCTAGAGCCAGCCAAGCAGACAGTTCATCATTCTTTCTGTACTTGCAAGTAGAATAATTTTCAAATTAGGATAAAATTCTACCAGTAACAATGTAAAAGGAATCAAAGAGAAGCAAATTCCACTGAACACTTAAGCAGAGTTGCAGTTTAATGCAGGGTTTTCCCAAGAAGAAACATGAGATGAAAATGCTCACCTGTGAGTATCTATGAAGTCGTTATACTCAGAGTTAGGGTCTATCTGTTCCACCGAGGTCTGGATCTCTTTATGGACATTCACAATCTCTTCTGTTACAAGACTGGTGATCTCGCTATACTCATCCAAGATCCCTTTTCTAGAGAGGAAAAAAAACTCTACTGTGTAACATGGCACTGAAGGCATAGATGACATTGAAGGTGCTTCAAATTTTCAATTTGCTGTTTCTACAAACTCTTGTTGCAACTGGCTAAAAAGGGAAAAATAAGACAATGTATTATTCAAAGAAACAATGCATCACCTGTGGCCTTTTCTCTACAGCCTTAGGCTGGCTACGAGTCTCTTAAGGCTGTGCTCCTTCTGCTGATTTCAGTGCACCTACATACAGCATAGCTAAACAAAAACTGGAGAGATTACAAGGAAAGGGAATGTATGGAGTTCAGTGATGATGCTCTTCTTCACACAGGACTTGCCATGCTTGTTATAACCCACACTGAAGATTTTCATGTTTCGTGACAAAATATATTCTGGCATAAGGCAAAATAGGTTACAGAAACGTGTGCATTTCCTTTAAACACTGGTTTTAACTTTTTGTTTTATATATTTATATTATGATTTGTCATTCAGACAAAATCAGGCAAATCACAAGTAAGCATATATTTACAAGAGGAAAGAAAATCAACCAAGAAGTTGCTGTGAGAAAGTGCAAGCCACCAAACCTTGTCTTTACCTGCTTCCACGAGTGGGAAAAAACCAAGTGAAGAGTGAATGCCAGAGGAAGAGGTAATACTGTGACACTGTTCTTAATAGCATCCAGTGACACATACTCAGAACACCCTTCTATTCTCCTTAACTTTTAGCTTTCCTTCATAATGTACCTTCATAATTATTTCCTGTTTCATTTTTATCCCTGACAAATTTGCTAGCTTGCCAGGATCTGAAGCATAGTGGCCTCTCAAAAAACACTGATGAATTTTGGCTAGCCAAATGTGCAGAGAAAAAGTATAAATACATTTTTCCTGGATAAGATCTTATGTTATGTTTACTCTGTCAAAAAAAAAAAGGTGTGATAGGGTTTTTTCAATACATTTGCTCTGGGCAGAAAACAGACAAGAGAAGGCATTAAATCTTGTATTTTTGGAGAATATCATGTGTGAAAAGATCCCAGAAAATACTTCATGGACTGTGATGAAAAGATAGTTAAACATCAACTACAGCAATGCCATATTTAAGAGAAAGAGAACCTGTTTTAATTACAATGACAAAAAAAAGGAAAAGAATAATTAGCAATATTAATATATACTTTTTCAAGTTTAAAAAACTAATTCACCTGCAAAATTAGGGTTATTGAGGAAGTATTGTTTCACACAGGTTGTCACACTAAGCTCTACACCTGAAATCAGCATCTCTTTATGTAAACCAAAGTTACTATAAAAGAATAATTTTCCAATACATTCAGAACTCACAAATATGTCTATGTAGTGACAAAAATATTTTTTACAAGTTGTTACTCCAGGCAGAGCAAAGATGAGTGGTTTCAATAAGTTCTTGTTCCACCATAAATTTCTTCAGTCAATTACCATACCTCATGATTCTAAAAAAATCACCTTAATTAGAGAACACACATTTAAATGTAGCCTTTTGCTGTGATCTTACACAAAAAATTAAAAGGACTGTACAGGGACTACTGTTTATTAAAGGTTTATTTCAATACCAGCACCTGAATCAAAAAAATTAATATGATACTGCATAGGGAAGCTAATGATACTGCACCATGAAAAGTGTGGAATCCCCAACTCTCCTCACTTCTTGTGCACTGAAATCAACATGAACACTGACTTCAGAATAGGTAAGAAAATGAGTTAAAGAAGAGTGTTTCACATTTAAATGAACAATACTAACAAAAAAGTTAACCATTCTTTTTTTTAGGCTAAGACAAAGACACAGGATGGTGGTTACAAACCAGAAAGCAGGGCTGAAAGTCCTCAATATCTGTTCTCAGAGATCATCACTTTGCACGTACTCTGTAGTGATGTAAAAATGGTCTTTCAGGAAAGAGGTAATTGTATTTTTAAGAGTGGATTCCTTACAGTGAGATCAAGTTTACATAATTCTGTTAAGTCTTCCTCCCGTTTCATCAGTCATGCATCTGGCTTGGCCCTCCTCCACAATCACTTTCAAGACACTTAGGCAGTTTAAACCAAATTTGTTGCTGCTGGAAATTCATAATAATGACTGCCAGAGAGGCAGCAAACTTGCCATAGTCTATCAGCTGAAGGACAAATCATGAGCTCAAATATAAATACTGCAGTCAATCTGTAAGAATTTATAAGATGATGTCTTGTTGCTAGGCTTAAGTAAGCACCCAGAAGTACTGTCTGCATCATTTGGATAGACTTTTTTCCAAGTGTTATCCCCTGATAGACAATTAATCACAGTTTCTTATTTTCAATTATTTCTATAAATTAATTACAATATTACACATAGAAAATTGTACAAGAAATATATAAGAATACATCTTACAGGGCTTTAATCATTTCTTCTTGCATCTTCTGTAGAGAATCAAGTAACAGAGGAAGCGTAGTATCATAATATTGGTGCTGATGTAATTGTGCTCCTTTCAGTGCCAACACATACTGGTTATGCAACATATGAAGTTTCATAGTGGCTTTTTCACACCGATCTTTGGCTTTCTCTGTCTCCTTTCCTGAGAGAAAACAAATCAAAAATGCATATGGTGATTTAAAAGTATACAGGCCTGTAAATGACACATGCCTGGTAGATTTATTGTACAAGTTAGAAATATATAAGAATACAACTTACAGGGCTTAAAGTTTGCCCCTTTTTCTACAGTAATTGTTAAGGTACTTCTCTGAGGAAGGTAAAATCCAACCATTTTCAGATAATTAGTATGATCAAATGTCTAGGTTTTCTAATTAATAAACTATGTAAGAAAAAGGTTATTTTCTTTGAGCAGAAATGTGAGAATTCTTTATCTAAAAGTATATGAAAACCACAAGTTTGAAAATAACTATGAACAAGAAAGAAATCTCAGACATATGACTATCTCAAAGCTATTATTCTATTTGCAAATAAATGAGGAAGAGATGTCCTATACACCAGATTCATTAAAAATCTATTATTTTTTGTATTCAAGCATTCCTATTGCTACATTTAATCCTAATAAAGCAATGATGCAGGCTACATATGAGTAGGTGAACCCTCACACTACTACTCCTGCTCACTATGAACAGCTTGTCTCCTACAACTCCACATTTCCCTATCACATGGATATCCTGATCAGGAAGTTTGGCTCTACAGCCTCAGCTTTGCACCACTGAGACTGGAAGTCCTCAAGTTCAAGCTTGACAGGACCAGTTCAGGGTTGAAACGCAGAGCCACAAAGTACTTCAAGAGGTCACCTACTCCATTCTTTGCCACAGTAACTGCACAGCTGTGTGGGGTATGTTATCAACACTGTTTCCATCAGAAATCCAAAACATAGCCCCATAACAGCTACTGTGAAGAAAATTAACTCTATTTCAGCCATAACCAGAATAGACACAAGCTTTTAATGACATCGTTGCTTTCTTCTTGATATTTATCAAGTATCTCATTACTTATTTGGGAACTAAAATAATTTTAAATGAGTCCCATATCTGCAAATATCAAGTACAGAGTCACAACTACCTGCACAGACAAACATATGCTACCTAAAGCAATCTAACCACTGCATTTCTTATAAACTTAAAATAATTTATGTAATAAAAAACATGTCTACTATCCGTCACGAAGCAGTTGAGAAAAAAGAAAATGTAAGCATTCATAGGTGAGTGGCAGAACAGCTGCTTGAAAGCAGACCTTGAAGAGCTGTCATATAAGGAATACACAAGGGACTGTGAACTCAATCAAAACAGAGACACACATTAAAGGCACACTTAAAAAAAGTTGAGGGAAAACCAGTAACAAATCCTCTTTCACATACATTGGAGCCAGCAAGCTCGTCAGAAAAAGTAAACGACAGTCACCATACAAAAGGAGCTGGTACAAGAAAAGAAATTTTTTTTCCATCTGTGATCACTACCTAAGACCTTCAGAGATTTCCAGGATGAAACACTACTTCGTGAAAGAGTCAGTGAATCTCTTTCTTCTGAGGTGTCAGAAGAAGAGGTTGTTGAGAATAAATGAAATAAGAACAAATTACGAGGCCTGGATGGTGCTTAGCTTTGAAACTTCAAAGGTACTTGAGAAAGTTTGAGCTGAAATATTATGATTAGTTTTTATAGGAGGAAGTAGGCATTCAGTGGAGAGCTGGGCTCTGATAGATGAGGTGATGAAGGTGATGATGATGAAGATGCTGAAAGTAGCAAACAGGGAAACCAAATGTGAAGAACTGGAAAAGAAACCTTGAGAAGTACTGATTAAAACTTAAAATAGTAAATTATAGAGTGAATATTTAGAGATGCACATGGGTAAAAAACTATTCAGGTTTAGTAATCTGTTGTAAGCTTACTGAATGCCCACAGAAATGAGATCTGGAAGTCAGTACAGAAAGATTGATGGAAATGTTAACTCAGTGTTCAGCAGCTGCTGCACACAATGTTATTTAGCAAAGGAGTAGACTGGGTTGGTATGCCACTGATTAAATCCACTTAGAAGTATGCAATTTGCTGACCTCAAGGACGATCTATTTGACATGCAAAAGGTTTAGAGAAGGGCATTAACCAACAGAAAGGTAGAAAACAAGACAAATAGAGAAAGAATGACTACAAGGAAGGGTCCTGAAGCAGTAGGAGTCTGAGGAGAAACTTGTAAGAGACACAGTTAACAGACATGCACAACCTCTTTCAATGTAAAAACTGTACGGCATTCTATGGAAATAGTAAAAACAAAGACCTACTTCAATGAGCATGCAGCTAACCTACGTATTCTTTTGGTAAAAGTTATTGTAAGCATAAAAAACTTACGTGGTTTAACAGTGAATGGACAAGTGCATGCAAAAAAAAAAAAACTAAAAAAAATCTGAAGAGCTACTAAGAACTAGGACAGCACTTCTGACTCAGGAAATCCCTCGGCAACAAATTACCACGAAGCTGAAGCATGTTTCTATCAGTCTGTACTCTCATTTGGCTCTCTAGACACTTGCTACCTCGCCACTGTTAGCTACATTCCAAACATGTATTAATAAAAGGCATTTTAAAAGGACATTATGTCTTTCAATTGAAAACAATCCAACTGCTGACCTAATTTTGTACGTGGAAGGTACAGATTTCTTACACTAAAACTTACGTGAGTTACACTGTACAACAAAGACAAAACACATCTCCAGAGCTGTCACCAGAGAATAATTTTTCATGTAGGTATGAATGAAACAATCCACTTTATAAATTTCTGTAGAACTGTTTTGGAGAGGTAACATTCACAAGTCTACCTTAACCTTTAGCCAGACGTAGCAGGTTTTGTCTTTGGCAAATCATCTAAACTCGTGTTTCATGAGGAGAATAATTTTTTTTATTTCCCCAAAACAAAAAGAATCACGCTATTTATTTCTCAATGAAATGTTGACCATTTATAAGGGGAAAAAAATAATCCAACACATCGGAATAATACCCCAGAATTTAAATACCCTCAAACATGCATGTCTGACATGTAAAATCCCATTTTCCCATCTGCCTTAAGGACTAAATTCCTCCTCTATATACATTATTTCTGCGGAGAACACCTCAGCTAATTTCAGAGGATCATACACAAGTATCATACAGACTTGTTTCCAAATACAGCAGGCTACGGAGCCAACCTGGTCATCTTCAGAGTAAAACATACACACTGTAATGTCTTTCTGGAGAAGGAGAGGCAAGTGGAACATGGGGAAATAATGGAAGGTAACTGAAGAGGGTTTGGAAGGCAAAGGAACAGGGTATGTAGCAGTTACAGGATGAGGACTGAACGCAAAAGGAGAGGACGAAGCAGTTAGAAGCCAAGGCTGAAAGCACCACGTTTTGCTTGCCAGCACACTGGGAGACACGCTGTCCAGGGAGGCCAGAAGAGTCAGGCAAGGTGGTAGCTGAGGCAAAAATGCCGCCTTATTTCTTGGATTTATTCTGTGTTTGGCTAATCCTACTCAAGCATGCCCTAGATCAAATAACGCAAAATTATCTCCATATGTCATCATTTAGGAGCTTAAAACCTACAAGTTGTCCACATGTGTTTAAAATACATCCCTTATCAGTCTTCAACTTATGAAATATCACAGCACATGTGAAATCATACCATGAACCATCAGTACAGGCTTCTGACCTGTGAACTGCAACAAACAACCTTCAACAGTTAAACTAAACTAAAAATTTATACTAAAATTACCAAATCCACATAAGCAGCAATATAATAATACTATATCTCTTTCAGAAACCTCATTAACAGCTAAACTATCTGATTTTCCCATCTGTTTTAAGGACTAAATACCTTTGCTATACATTATTCCTCAGCAGAACACCTCAGCTAATTGTGACATAAGTCAAATTATCATATTCATTCAACTTTAAAACAGTGCCTTGGACCTATATTTAATTCAGAGAACACAGTTACAGTATTATTTTCATGTTGTAATTTATTTTTTAAAGTAGCAAAATGCAGTGAGGCAGCATACACAGTTGTTCTACATGTCAATTAGCACAGAGGAAAACATCCAATTTTCTTTATCTGTATAATGAATTTCATAAATAGATCTAATTATAATTCTACTGCCATCAGCTGTTGACAAAACTGTTTAATGTTAATAGAAACTGACTGTGTATACAATATGTCACGCCATAAACTGCACTGTGAAGCTTGCAAAATTCAATTATGAAAGTTTTACATTTACAAAGAAAAGGCTGGCATTCTTTTTCAATCATTCTGGAGTCTAGTATTTCAATTTCTAATAAAAACTCATCTAAGCTTTTACTACATACAGTACCACATAGCCATCCAGGAAAAGAACGCTTTAGTCTATTTCCAATTAAAAGGCAGATTTGCTAATCCGAAGTTCTTTCAATCATAATTATTAGATGCTTGTGGCCTAATAATCACCTAGAATGGAAGAAAAAATATTGGATGGGACAATGAACTGAGAAAAATTTCAGCTCATAATGTTCACTTCATCTTTTTTAAAATCAGCATCAATGTACAGTCCAAATGCCTCAAAGAAGCTGACCTTAAGTAAATAAATATTGAAAATAGAGAAAGTTTTCACACATATTTTGACTTTAAAAGAAATAATTAAGCTCAGGTTTTTACCCTCTTACAACTCTTTCCAGCTAGACCTTCAGCCATTTCCAAGTGATGACGAAGTGTTCATAAAAGAGGCAACAGAGATCATTATAGGCTTAGCTCACAACAGACAAACTAAATTTCTAGATTTATAGCTCCTGGTATTGAAACAGAACCTTTGGTTTCAGTGCACAGTGAATGCCATCCCACGTATATACACCAATGAAGATAATATCTATCTGACACAATACTACACAAGCACAATTGCTAATTAACTTAATTTGGTTTCAAAAGGAGCCAATGACACATCTGATGTGACACCACATGATTACATCTCTCCAATAGAAACACAGTGAGAAACCTTAAATATGCTAGAACTGTGGAAACAGACAAACAAAATGAAAAACAGAAGGACAAGCTGAAAATCTACATAAGCAACATAAAGGAAGAAAGTCTTTATACATAAATCTATGACTAACAATCCAGAGAAACCGAGGACTAAAACACATACCAGGAACTCACATAACCGTCTCCTGTAGTTCAGGGACTGCAAAAAGCAAATCCCTTCAAATTTCTGGGTATGGGTAAGTATGGGCAAAAACAGCAGAGGCAATGTCATAAGAAATGCGGGCACCAATGACACTGCCAGGGGAAACCTGGACAGTACCAAAAGTGACTACAGAGCCCTGGGGGCAGACATGAAAAGCACGAGGGACCAGGCTGTGTCCTCCTTAATCCTGCCAGTGAAGGGAAAGGGTGCAGGGAGGGCACCGACAGTACAGGCTGAGAAGTAGCTGCGGAACCAGTGTCGGCCACATGGGTTTGGATTCTACAGCTATGGGACCCTTTTTGCAGAACACCATCTGCGTGGAAGATAGAAAGCACCTTCCTAAGCAGGGTAAAAGTATTTTTGCCAGTAAGATGACTGACTTCATTAGGAGGGATTTAATCTAGGAACTACACAGGATGGAGAGGGTGACCCACAGTCCTGAGGGAGCAGTGAAGGAGATTGCTAAGGAAAGGGCATGGTAAGATGGGAATGGATCAATCACAAAGAAAACAAAACAGACTTTGATGGGGTCACCTCCAGCAGGTGCAGGTGAGCAAGACGGTTCTTACGAGGCACCAGTGCGAGAAAAGTCGCCCAAATCCTCTCCAGGACCTCAACATGCTGGGATGACAGGCCTGTGTATTACTGCATGCAGTGTGGCAGATAAACATGGTAAGCTGGCTCCCTGTGTGCAGCTGTAGCGCCAGGATATTGTCAGGATCACGGAGGCAGGACTGGAGCTATGCAACAGAGAGTTCAGACTCTGGGGAAAAGCAGCCCAGGAAGTCAAGGAGAGGGAGCTGCCCTTTACATGACAGAGCAGCTGGAGTGCATGGAGGTCTGCCTCGGGATGGATGAGGAGCGACAGAGAAGGAGTGACCTTATGGGTTCGGATTAAGGAGGGAACAGGCAAGGTCCCACAGAAAGCTAAGCAGCTGAGCTTCAGCGTTGGTGCAATTTTCTGCATTAAAATCTCACTATGTACCACAGTATTTGATTTCAGAAAATTTTAAAATGGGAAAAGAGGGGAGATTCAGAGCTTTTGCCTTTTTTTTTTTTTTTTTTTTAAGGAAGCAACAATCCTGCCCTGAGTAGATATGCAAATCTTGAGCATATAATAATTTTTAAGACAGAAAAATCTTTTCTTCTTCAGTTTGATTTAGAAACTTTTATTTTTGTAAATACCAGCACTAAACTACAAAGCTGTCAATGCATATAGTGATCTACAACGCAGTTCTCATTGTTTATGACTGCAGTTTTTCAAATAACTTTCCAGAACTGCATTTATCTTTCCATCTACATATTTTTTCAGCATTTTCAACAACACAGATAATTTCTGAGCATTTTGCTGTCTTTACATTTGTTTATCAATAACAAAACTCCAATATAGTCACTTCCTTATTTATTTCAACTTTGGAGACACACCTGTTCACAGAGCACTATTTAATTAGGCCTGGAAAAGAAAATTCCATTACACTGAACACATTCTTTATACTTATGAATTAGATCATCATGGCTTTCAAATAGCTCTTTTTCTAGCACGACATTTTTTTAAAACAATAAAATATTTTTACATTAGAGAATCGTAAAGCTTGACTCAACTGCTCCACAGACTGAAACTGGAGCAAATACCAGTGGGACTGCAACATGCTCTTTATCTCAACTGAACTTCAGTAAGGACTAAGCACTTAAATTACAGCAAATAATTTAAAAGCCTAGATATGATGGGAAAAAAGGACTCCTTTTATATATCAAGCCAATGTAATTATGTATATTTACGTTAATTGATTCCCAGTACTGAAGAGTATGTTACACAACTTACAGTGAGTTCTTGAGAAAAAAATTGTTGCACCCCACTATGGATGCTAGAAAGTTAGAAGCAGAGATATTCTTCAGCTTTTTCTCAATATTCTATGAGAACATTGCTTTCACATGCAGACTAGATGAAAACAGCTAAGATGGTTTCGTAAACTGACTCTTTATCTTGTACTTGAGTTTGTTATGCAGAATTGTTATGGTTTACATCGGAACAAATATTATGAAATGGGTGTTGTGAGTTTCAGCCAATAGTCCAAGGGGTGGTTGGTAAAAGAACCAATGGCTTTCTATCATCTTTGCAAACCAGCTTATTAATTAATAAATCGGGCTCAGCCTCGCTCGCCAAGCTCGTTAGATTCCCTTCCTGGACTTGGACTTTCGTTGTTGTTATTTTTCGCTGTTCTCAGTACACAGCAACACCCCACTTTTGGGGGCAACCTTCTAACTTCTCCAGTTCTATTTCCTCATAGTTTGTTCAATTTCCCTGGTTTTCATTGCTCAGTTGGAAAGACACAGGTTGTAGAAATTGCTGTAATTGACTACTCTGTATTACCCATTTAACTGATTTCAGGACCTTCCTGACCCAAGCTATCTCCTTAAATTCCATACTTCATACTACAATGCTAGAGGCATCTAAATACCATAGGTGATTATGAAAATTATTTCCTCATAAAATAGTTCTTTATTGATCCCAAAAAACTACCAGTGACATGACTTTTGAAGCATGTGGATTCCCATATTGAGCCCGGCTTCACTTCCCTAAGGCTAGGCTAGGCTATTCCAGTCTGAAGGGACCTAGAAGAAGCATGAAAACTGCCTGATAATTCAGGGCTAGCAAAAAACTGAAGCATGTTTTGGAGGGTATTGTCCAAATGCCTGCTAAACACTGACAGGATTGGGGCATCAACCACCTCTCTGGGAAGCCTGTTCCAGGGTTCTAACACTCTCTTAATGAAGAAATGTTTCCTAATGTCAAGTCTGAACCTCCCCTGGCATGTCTGTGAGCCCTTCCTATGTGTCCTGTCCCTGGATCCCAGGGAGATCAGCACCTCACTCTCCACTTGCCCTCCCCAGGAAGCTGCAGAGCGCAGTGAGGTCACCCCTCAGCCTCCTCTTCTCCAAACGGGACAAACCCAGACTCCTCAGCAGCCCCTCACAGGACAGCCCTTCCAGCCCTTCCACCAGCTCTGCTGCCCTCCTCTGGGTGCACCCCAGTGCCTTCACATCGTTAAACTGCGTGGCCCAGAACTGCTCTCAGTGCTCCAGGTGAGGCCTCACCAACACTAAATACAGAAGACAATCCCCTCTGTTGACTGTCTGGCTGTGCCGTGTTTGATGCACCCCAAGACAACACCTGTCACCCTGCTGACAGATGTGGAGCCTGCTGTCCACCAGCACCCCAGGTCCCTTTCTGCAGGGCTGCTCTCCAGCCACTCCACTCCCAACTTAGACCTGTGTCCAAAGCTTTAGAAACGTTCCTATCTACAAAGTAATTTTTATGCAAACTGCTGCCATTACACTAGGATAGCTTTGATTGTTACTTCTGTCTCCTGAAGCACACTCAGAAATTTAGTGGGTGAGCAGCCTTATCATCATTCTGCAAATCAGGAGATGTAAACACAGTGCTCTTAATTAACACAGGTTCTACAAGACCAAAATCACAAAGATAGACAGAAACAAGATAGGATCTTCACATTCAATCTCTAAGGTCTTTTCCCCTTTACATCTTGCAAGAGTCTTACATGAATGTGCTTCTNCCAGGTCCCTTTCTGCAGGGCTGCTCTCCAGCCACTCCACTCCCAACTTAGACCTGTGTCCAAAGCTTTAGAAACGTTCCTATCTACAAAGTAATTTTTATGCAAACTGCTGCCATTACACTAGGATAGCTTTGATTGTTACTTCTGTCTCCTGAAGCACACTCAGAAATTTAGTGGGTGAGCAGCCTTATCATCATTCTGCAAATCAGGAGATGTAAACACAGTGCTCTTAATTAACACAGGTTCTACAAGACCAAAATCACAAAGATAGACAGAAACAAGATAGGATCTTCACATTCAATCTCTAAGGTCTTTTCCCCTTTACATCTTGCAAGAGTCTTACATGAATGTGCTTCTTCAACAAATAAAATCACCTGCTCCTTTCTCCACTCAATTGACTTTTGACAAGAGCATAAGAAGTTTCTCCCGATTATTACTGAACAAGTTAATGATTGCAAATAGTAAATAGTTTTCTAATGGGAAAAAAAACCCCCAGATTATTTGTGTATTTTAAAGCATTCAAAGTTACAGAACACCAGAGCTAAACTTCTGAGTTAAGTATTAGTTCACCAAAGCTATCAGCCTAGTCTTAAGCAAATAACAGAGCATAAAATTAGCAAAAATTAATGTTCTACCTTTTGAACTGCTGTCAGGTGTTTGAACTATTAAGTACCTCCAGCCAATTTCCTGCTGGTCTGTGAGGACTGAGGACAGCACATCCTGGGGTTGCATGTCTATGTTAAGAGGAAACAAGAGGTCCAAGGCAGTCCCACACTCCACAAGAAGTCACCACGAACTCTTTGCACTCCCTGGGGTTTCCTGCTCTTTATTTTACAGAGAAGAAACAACCCTACCTCTTCCAAGCATGCACTGGTAGTATATAAGTGTTGAAACACTTACAGTAGAACATTCATTTTAAATCTATGCAGTCTGCTGACCTCTGTGAGTAAGACAAACCAGTTCAGTCAGTATTACTTGTTTTGTCTTAACAATATGAGAGTTTCAGTCAAAACTAAGCTTAAAAAACATCCTACTAGGAGTTTCCCTCACTGTAGCAACAACTACAGGCAACACATGCCACCAGGATATGTAGTTGTGTAATAACAATTTTAAAGGCATCTCAGAATGAATGCACCAGCCACCTAATAAGTATTTTCTGACCACTCGGCTATTACAAAGAATAGTAGGACAATAATTTGATTTAATGAAAGCTTTTTTAACAGCTCCCTTATTTATCATAAATGTGAGCTTATGCTGCTGTGCAACTTCAGTATGTACCACAGAAGTCACATCAATTCTGAAGTATTAAATCACCAGAGTTGCAGGGAAAACATTCTTCCAGCAGAAGCAATGTGGTATAATGTGCTAGGTGTACAGTTAATACTTCTAGGCTCCTCTAAATCACAATGTTGTCAGGGAACACAAGCCTAGAGAAATCTGGTGCAGTATTTTTTGTGCTGCTGTAGCAGCATAAAATGGAATTATGATATTAAATACTTAGAATTGATGTATTTTTCCTTTACTATTTATTTCAGATCCATTATGTCACCTAAGAATGCTGCAACATGGTTTCTACATTGAATCAGTAATGAACTAGGAACAAGAATACAATAAACACATGTAATTAATGTATTTACACAAAAACCGTATTTTTTTTCTAAAGAGTAGGTTGTATTAAAATTCAGTATGAACCTCCCAAAGCTACACTGGCTCTGTTCTGACTTGCAATATTTACTGATATATGGGCAACTGTTTCACACTTCAGTATCTAACACCAAAATCAGCTACAAAAAACAGATGCTAAATTTTATTAATGCACTTTTTTAAAAACATGTAATGAACTAAATTATTGTTTTGTGTAATCATTATTTCCTTATTTATACAGCAGTAAGTAATGCTTAATCAAAAAATTCAAGGATGAAAACACTTGAAACCCCCACAGACACATGGAACTATACTAAATAGAGATGCACAATCCTGCTGAAACAAAAATAACTGTGCAAACAGCAAACTTAAGTAGAAGCAGTAACTGCTCCAACCAAATGAGATTCAAACTGTAATGAAATATCACATGTGATACTTACTGTCGCCCTACAGTCTCCATTTTGTATTCTTAATACATTATTCATAAAATTATTTCAGAAGATTTGTGACTACTTTAGTGAAACAATGCCTTTTCCATCTGGCACAAATTTTGGCTTGATGTGTTTCTCTGCAGCAGCAACATCAACATGCCACATTCCAATCACCTTGTTACTCGGCATCACTGACTAGCACAGCACTGTAAACTCAGACTTGTATACCCTCTGAGACTGTTACTTTGAACCACAGTTGTAAGATGTTTACACTGTTTTTTCTAAATAGCACACACCCAAAACATTTCACAGAGCTGTCCACTTCATCATAGAAAAATAATATAATAAGCTTTTTTTTGCTCCAAATATTTAATATTTTGCTCCAAAGACCCCTGCATCCCCTGTGACTCCAATGCCCCAATTCTGCAAAGGAACATGCTCTACATTCCCTGTATATACTTTATGGAGATTTTTTTAACAAAGCTTTCTAATCCAGAAGAGACTATTGTATTCAATCTGTCCATAAGCTTCCAAAAACTGAAGCATGCCTCATTAAAGACGCACTGGACTAGTTCAGCTTGCTGACTTCATCCCTGCTCAGCTGTTATCTCTTACCAGACATTAAAAAACCGTAAGACTGAATGACTGGGGAAAAAAAGGCAGGAAACTATCATGCAAATGACTAACATCAACCAGACTGCCTGACACCGGGAGCCTCCATGCCCAAGAAAAACCAACCAGTCTGCATTTGTGACTCTCATGGTAATTACTGGTCCAGAAAGGAGCAGCTGTGCATGAATTACTGGGGTAAGGGCTAGAACAAACAAGATCAATCAGTCATTTCTGACTGAACCATCAGGAAGGCACTGGTGGCCATAACAAGGCAGTGCAACCCAGCCTAAGGCTGAAGTGGCAGCCAAGGCTAGTGGTGCTCCCTCTGCAACACAACTGTCCCATCGCTTCCCTCAGTGCACAAGCAGTGCTAGCAGAGGCTTCCCCAGAACAGCTTCTCAGACACCTTCCCCTTCCTCCAGATCTGGACAGAACAAAGTTTTCCGTAATGAAGCTCCCGCATTCCTTCAGAAACCAGTTCCCTTTTCCCCACTCAAAAATTATCCAAAAATTCCCACCACATGCATTACCTACTGCCCAAACACTAACAAAACCCATAACTAACCAGTACCATTATTCAGTCCTTAACACTTATTATTCTTTCCAATGGTCCCCTAGTGTTTTCAGCAAAAAATGAAAACACCTGTAACCCTGCTTTAGGGTGTCACTGATTCAAAGTGACTGCCCACTTAGCTAGTGCGAAGTAGCAAACACAGAAATTCAAGTTTACCTGATTCCAGAAAATCATAAAATCACTTTCCACTGTATAAACTTTGCCAGCCATTACCCTTATCAGTTAATGTCTTCTACTGAGTGTGTTTAGCCCAGAACTTAATATCACTTTTAACAACTCAACCAGAAAACTGGGGAGTAATTCTCTTCACAAGCTGAAGAACCAGTTGTACCTCTTTCACTAGCAGCTCTAATAAACCTACTCTCTCACCAGAAAGTGGCTTTGCTATTCCAAAACAAAGCAGAAAAAAGTCACTAAATTTCAAAATCACTGCTCTTGCACAACAGAGGCATTTGTCAGACACTACTTTGTGCAAATTTCATTTTTTTCCTGCTCATACAGGTGCTGGACAAATTTACAGGTAACCCCCAGGTCAAAGCTAAAATTGTACAACCTACGAGGTAGTTGTCCCCTTCGGCTCCAGATAGGGAAGGTCAGTCACTGTCTTACAGACTTGATTGCCGGAGGAATAGACTCTGTTTAAAACAACATTTTACACAAATGAAGCTGGACAAGCTATTTTAACACATTACTTGCAAGAGCTGGTGTCAAAAGGTTTTCATTTTTTTGTTTAACAAAATAGTGTTCAGCTTATTTTCAATAATTGGTCATGCCCTTGGTTAACTCCCACTGTTGTGGTAAGCACTGTTTCTTCCCTTGTTTTCAGTAATTCTTGAAATCCTGAAAAACTGAACTAGTTTGTACATTAACAAAAGTAATACATCTTAATAGCACAAAATTTGAATAAGTATTGCTTACTGAATAAAGAATACCCTGGAATAATGAAGCACTGCAACTTTAAGACTTCCCTAACTTTCCACTTCACCAGTGAACCAGTTTGACAACTTAAAAGCTCAGAAATACCATGACTTAAAAAAATTGAAGCAGCTCAGCTGACCTGAAACCAACAAAGAACTGTAGTAGCTCATCAAACGCACAAGTATTTGTAAACAGGAACAGGGTCTGGGATGCAGCAGAGGAGAAGCAGTTCTACAATTTTTGGGAGAAAAACCTATCACATTTTTATGGGCGTCAGTATTTGTCAAAACAGACTTACACTAAGATTTCAGCGGAAGCAAAATTAAGTATGAATCATAATAAGACAAACATTAGATAAAACCCTGAAAGAGAAGGTCAAAGAAAACCACAGGAGATAAGTGTCTTAAAAACAATTTATGTTTGCTGTCTATCTAAAGAAACATTAATTCAGTTAATCAAAACCACATCAAAACATCACAGCTGCTGACAGCCAAAACACTCTTTTATTCCAATGGGAAAGTCTGGTGCTTCAGGAATAGAGAATGACCAGATTGGTAGCAGGAAGACAGGATGAAACAGGCTAAAAAATAACACACTAAGATCTGAACCACCTATTATATTTTCCATGTTATATACTACATATTCCAGTGTTAACTAGTTACTTGAGGATAAACCAAGTAACCAAATTAAGTTACATATAGAAAACCTGGAACTGGATGAAATTAACATCTAAGTAGGCATTTCAAAGTAATTACGAACTTCAGAAAAAAAAATAAAGCAGTAAAAGTTCAACAGTGCTAAGTGTAACTTCTTATCCCCTGTTGTTTTATCCAAATTTTAGACAAATCTGGAAAAAAAAAAATCTGTCTCTCCTCACTGAGAGCTACTACAACTATACTACAACAGAACCAAGAACATTAACTATTGTTTAGACAGTCAGACAAAACCTTAAGATGGATCTTGGAATTACACTTACATCCTGCCATTCAGTCAATTTTCACTAAAGGAAGAAGAGAAAATCTTAGAAGGACGTATAAGAACAACTATTAGCAAGATATTTCAATAAATAATAGAAAAAAGCTCTTTCATCTCATCATTCAAGCACAATTCAACAGGAATCAAAATCCATGCAGACTGAACACATTATTCCCTAAAAAATAAAAAAATCTCGGTGTGCAAATGACTTATTTTCCTCTTGTAGATGAGGCTGACAAAGGTGGGATGTGTTACACTGAGAGGAACTGATGCTGATGCCACTGTAGCAACAATAGCAGTTCACAGGCAAGTAAGCTGCAGCTACAACGCAGATGAGACAAGAGTCCATCTGAGCAATTTTAGATTTCAAAAAATCCACTGAAGGAATAATACAAGAACTGAAAAGAATCACCATTTATATTTTATGAATTTTTAAAAGATTATACCAAGCATACACAATGACAATCATCCTGTCTTACTTAAGACACTAAATAAGCTTTTACATTGTAATCAAGTAGCTCAAAATAAAAAAAAAAATTACCTTGTTTCATTCTAAGTTTTACCAGGTTTGAAAAAGGCACTACTAAATACACAAAATTAAGTCAATCATACCTTTAGCCACAGCTTCTTTATACTTTTCTTTGGCAGAATTTACTTCTTTTATTAGTTGCCTGTAGCTAGATTTTAGTTTCTCTAGTTCTGTCTTTGTGACCTTTAAGAAAAGAGAAAAATAAAAAGCATTAAAAATACTTATTCTCAACACATTAGAAAAACATAGCACTAATAAAAGAGAATTAACAGAATTTATTATCCAAAATAAGGATGCCACACTTTCCACGGGCTTGAGAAAATCTTAATAGGATATTACATGGTGCAATTACATAGTGCAAATTACATGTTACAAATTACATGGTGCAAAATCAGTAAATGCATGGAATTAAATAAGAGGCCTAAGACACAGATCCCTATTCACATCAATGTAATTAAAAATGTATTTAGAAAATCAAGCTAATCATCAACAATATTCCATTTCAATTCCAAGGGAAAAAAAAAATCAAAAAGATGCTTAACAAATCATACTAGTTTAAAACGTCCTATGCAAAGGAAGGAGTTTCTTCAGCACCTAAAAAAAAACGGAATTTTTAGACATTACACTTCATACATATGACTAAGGAACAGCAACTTGGCAGGAAGCAGTCTATCAATTGCAAAACTTAAACCCTTAAAAAGAAAAACCAAGCCAACTAAGAAAAAAACCCAAACAAAAACCCAACTACAGAAGCAACCAACCAAACAAAAAACCTCTACCATGAAACAGAGCACGTAACATTTTTGGTCATAAAATTAAAATAAAGTTTTTCTTCTGCCCCCAGCATTCATTCACTGTGTGACAAAACTAGTACACTGTTCAAAAATAATCCCAAATCATGAACTTGCAAACAAAAGCCAGTAACAAACCAGCCATCACATTACCAAACAATTGTAAGGAAACCACAATATTGTGAAGAAAAACAAAAAATTCTGAAAAAAAAACATAAAAAAAAACCAAAAAACAAACAAACAAACAAAAAACCCCCAAAAATTTCCATGGGAAAACCATGGAAGAGACACTTATTAACTGGTTTTGGTCCTCTTGCAGCTGGCAGCAAGAAGGCTGAAGTTCACAATTTTCGCTTTTTTTCATGAGGCAAGGCCCAGATAACACTACTGTCACCCCTCAGAACATCTGAAAACTTAATGAAATTCCTTAAAGATCCAACAAAGTGCTGGCTACAGCTTCTATTTTTGGGCCAACTGTGCAAAATTTAATTTAAAAGCAGAACCTTTTCTCCACATCAATCACATATACTCATCTCATATTTCTACATTCTGCAAATTATATTCACAACTGCTGTTACTATACACCAATAATACATAATAATCCAGTGATACAGGAGAAATAACTTTATGACAAACTTGTGTTATAAAGACATCATGGCAAACAGAAAAAGATTCAACTAAGTAGTGATCACAATTAAGATCTAAATAACACAAACAGCTTCTCTTACAGAAAACTGAAAAATAAAAGCCCACTAGCATCATGAAACGTTTATATTTATCTATAACCTTGTATTATGTATTTTACTGATTTTTAGATTGTGTTTTTCCAACAGATAAAACCAACACCAAGAGCATGTCTGTTCCCAAAGAACATTTAAGGAACTAACATGGTCAAGAATTACTTCAAACTCAGTTTTTACTTCAAAAGGTCTTGCCCACCTAATTAGCACTCTAATTAGTACTCTACTTTTTTCTCCTTGAATTTCATGAAGAAAGAAAATTATTCAACATCTTAATGGAAACTGGAATAAATCTGTGAGATTCAAGTCCTATTACATTTATGCAAAAGCCATGTCATTTCACTGTCCTTAAGAATTTTCCCCATAAGATTCCTCACTGTAGAGGTGCCTAGAATAAGAAAGGATGACACGTACATATTTCACCTAAACACATTTTTATGCCAGCTTATCCTAAAAATAGGAGCTGCACAGACACTGATGTTCCCACACTTTGGATACTGTCCTGGGATATAACCAGCATTTTACCTCTGTGCATGACAAAAGCAGAAGTAATACCACAGAACATGAGAAGTATTTTGAATTTCAGGGAGTATTTCTGAAAGGGCTCCAGGTACACAAAACCTCGAACAAACAATGTCAGCTAACAATGGGAGAACACTATTCAAATACTTCTTTGCAAAATCAGGAAGGGGAAAGAAGAAAAAAACAAACCAAAATAACCTCAAACCAAACAACAGTGCAAGCTTATTCAGCAGGACGCAAAATACTTTCATGGCTATGCAGCCCATAATTAAATAAAGTCAATATGGTTTGTAATAATCGTTTGGTGAGTGCTCAATATGCATTATGCTTTTTTGGAAAAGTCTTATTTTAAAAAGACATTTTTATTAGAAGTTTTATTAGAGTTTGGCCTATTTACAGAAAAAAAAAACATTGTATAGTTTCTTTACAAAGTATACCTGAGTTTCCAGCAATCTTACTCCATTTCATCCTTTCTTATTTTTCTTTTTCTCTTTCTGAAATTCTCTGTAACTTCTCTTATTTCTAACACAAGCTACCAGATTTCTTCTTCTTCCATCCTGACTTTTTTGAGCTGCACCAATCCATAAGTACCAGTGAGTGATTATTTGGCTTGGAGCTTTTATCAAACAATGACAGCCTACTGACCATGCATCAAAAAATACGTCCCCATAGTCCCCACATGGGGAAGATGCCAAGATTCTAGGAAGCAATCTTATTAGAGCCAATATATTTAACTTAAAATATTCTTAGTTCAAATACAGAATAGCTCCAAGTTCTTCTCATAACTGGCCCAAGAATATTTTACTCATCAATCCGTGACAGTGTTACTGCTTTACTCAGATGTTACATTTTAATTACACCAGTCCAAATCCCAAACTCTCCGCTGGAAGAAAGAAGGAACAGCGCTTTTCCTTCTCTCAGCAGACCTTTCAGACTATCACTCTGATTTTTGACATCTGTAGCTAAATTTTCCCCAGAGCATCTGAATGAAACTGTGATTTCTGTCAGCTTTACTGACAAGATACAGCACTTTCAACACAATCAGGACAACTGACATGTCACAGAAAACACTCTGAAGAGTCTCACCTGCAGTCTAAATGTTTGGCTTACACCTGCTTTATATTTTAGAATAGGGACTAAAATCCTGTCCCCACCCAAAACAGTCTGCACTCATTAACAAAAGTTTACAGTGCCGTGGTGCCATGAGTATCTAGAGTGGAATGAGAACAGGAATAAAGATGGAACAGAGAAGTATCACACAAGAATTATCCTCCACTGGAAGAAGAGCATTTCCAGTGCTAACTGTCCATGGAAATTCTTATAGAAGAAATTCTCTGTCTTTGCCCTGACAGCTACCAGGAAAGAAAAACTGTGTAGAAAATTAATAAAATTTAAATTAAGCATTCAACGTATCACCACAGCATGAACAAAAACAGCAACTAAAAAAATCCACTCTTATTTTAGTGTTTTTAAACATATAGAATTTTAATCAATTTATCAAGCGCAAATGTCTAAAATACCTTGTACATCTCTGCTTCAATTTGTTGATGAACACCTACAAAGCTCTTCTTAACTTGCTGCTTATCTTTGATCATCATTGTAAGCCTGTGCAAGGGCCCAGAATTAAGATCCTCTGCATGTGTCTTCATTATTTTGCTCAGCTGTTCTGTTTGCTGTACCACGAGCAACCAAGACTATAAAAAAAAGTCAGAACAGAAAAGCACTTATTTATTTCAGCTCACAAATAACCAAACAATTAATAAGAACTGTGGGAAAAGATGCGTTGCTGTTTAAAAAAAAATCAGTAAAATAAGTAATTTTAAACTTACCCAAACGCATTTGAGATCCTCCTGCAACAGCAAAATTGTGCCTCAACCTTACTTATAAAAATCATAAAAAAGCACCAGAGACAAAAATACAGTATTGAATGTTCATCCTTAAGCAGTGTCCTAGTATTTCTAAACACCAAAGAAAGCACTGAAGCCTTATTTTTTTTTTTTTAAATATACCCCCAACACCCCTGAGAACAGTGTTCCCACATCCTTTGTCCTCCAGTTTCCACTCACAGCTGCCCTGCCCACGCTGACTTCCTCCTTTGTCTAAATACCTGGCAGCAATATGCATTTGAGTGGTCTTGGTTTAAGAGGATACCATCACATCAGCTGCTTCACACAGCAGCATCAGTCAGGCCACCAGCAGCAAAGCACAAGCGGACACAACATTCATCTGTCACTGTAACCCAACATCTTTCTGTACCCTTGCTTCAACAGCTCCCTTGGACATTCTGTCAGTTTTCAGGACAGCTTAATGTGCTGTGTGTGGCTTTGAATACAGATACACATCTACAGATATCACAGACAAACACAACATTAAACTCCAGTTCAAATAAAAGCCCTGGTTACCCTCAAGATTGCTGTCACACATTGGATTCCTTAAAGACAACTCCCTGACACTGAATGCTGCCCTATATCTAAGATTTCAGAGTGGCTACATGCCACAGAATTACAAGGTTTTGAAGGCATTTATCTTACTCTTACTAAAACAGAAATCAACCTAAGATCAAAACCTCAGAAGATTAATTTGTTTGTTAGCTTTGGGGTTTCTTTCTATCCTGTATACAAACATATACACATAATATTTCCATCTCTATATGACAATGCTACAACAGAAACTGGATTCTAGAGAAGAAAACAAAAGACAATTGATTCCCCTATATACCGGACTATCCTTAACATTTCCCCCAGCTTGTAAACATCCCACAGATTGGCAGAGAGCTATCTAGACCGCTTGAAGTGTGGTGTTGTAAAAGGTCAAGGCCTAAAGCTTCCCTGCTATGGCTGGAGACCATTTCAGAAGCCATACTGCAAAGCTGCATAGGATAAAAACATCGCTGAACACCTGTGTGAGAGGAGTGGGCCTTGTGGTTACAGAAGAGTTCATAAAAGTGCCCTCAGAGGTGAAAACGTAGTCAGAGTCATCCACTTTCTATAAGGCTGATTTATTACTGATGAGAGAACCACTGTTTTAATCCTGAAAAAACATGACAAAAGCATTTTTCGACAGTACAGGTATTCTAAAGAAATGCTTATTTTACAATTCACCAAATGAGCTTAAATAAGCCAGAAACATAGCAAATACTTCCCTTTCTATTAAAAAAAAAATTGCATATTTTTCTGTTCTTCACATCACTTTTTCCATCAGGAAAAGATGAAAGTGATGTTTCCATAGGGGAATATCAGTTAAGCAGGATTTCTGTGCTTTGTATGATTATGTTTTACTATTTTAAATTAGGAGAAGGTAAAGTGAAAACTATTCAAAAATAGAGATTTATATGGGACAAAAAAGTTGGGTGGGGACAGCAGAAAAGGCAAAGCATTTCCTTCCACAAAAAATGACCACAACCCAACAAATGCAATAAAATACAATATTGTTTGGTTTGTTTGGCTTAACAATATTTTTTAGACATATACACACACAAAAGAGCTGTCTGGAAGCTCTTAAAAACACTGCTTTTCTAGCATTACCAGTTGCTGCTACCATGCCTTCCAGCAAGTTTGCTGTCTCCACATGAAAAAAAAATAGGACAGACCTTCCCAAACACCATTTCTGTCTCAGTGCTCACTCTTGCTGTACACTTAAGAGATCAAAACAAAACAAAACAAACAACTACAATAACAAAATCAAACAAACAAAACCCATGAAAAATTAAACAGCTTCCTATTGTGATTTAATGCCACAAAACGCCAAATAATACCATAATACCAAACACAGGTATTTTACATCTTAGAAGAAGTAAGATACTATACTTATGTCCCATAATATTTGCATCAGTCTTTGGTTCAGTAAAATGTCAGGAGGAGAAAAAAAAGTATCACGAAATAATAAAATAAATTAGAATGAGATTAGTAAATTAATCAATAATTCAGGCCTTTTAACTGCCAAAACCAGTAAGATAATGTGTCACCACACAGCTTTAAAATCCAAGGTGTCAGTGAAATTTTAAGGCAAGCCCATACAGAAGATCTGCCAGTCCATATGAATATTTTTGCTGTTATATAAAGTTGTAGAAATCAAGGACGAGACTTAGTGAAAAATTACACCTCCTTAGAAAAAAAAGGGAACAAAAATTATGCTGAAGGACAATTTGAGTGTCTCTGGTCAAAACAAGATTTCAAAATGTGACATGCATGCCTCTTTTCAAGCCATAAAGAACATGATCTTAAGTCAGATCTTCAGATTTTTTAAATATATCTGCTCACAAGAAGTGCTCATGTTATTAACATTAACTCTCTTATGAGATACCTATGTGAAGGTTAATGGTTGTTTATGCCTTATAATGATAAATACTCTGTGCCAATGGAAAAAAACCCAGCAGTATTTCAATTTACAAGGCAAGATTTATTGTGGGGGAGGGAAACAACAACAGAGCACGTTATATATAAACACTGCACAGTGCTGAAGCAGCCGAGCTCTAGCAGCACAGCTTCCAAGTCACACACAGGCACTTTAACCCTGTATAAATCCAGCCTGCTTGGACAAGGAGCAATCCTGTTCCTAATGCTACGCCGCAGCCACTGTCCAAGCAGCCACCCCATAAGCCCACTACATAAAAACTGTTTTGTATAAAATTTAACTTGACCCAGAAAGGGTGTTTTCCTGCAGAGAGAAAATGAGGATTCATGCCAGACCGAAGGGACTGTGTAACCACTGCTACAGCACAAGGGCCAAGAACTGAATAAGCCATCAAAACAGAATAGTCTCCTCTTGTCAGTAGAGAATCCAGGTCAGGAGTAAAATTTTCAAACAGGTGATAAAGGAGGTTTGCTTCATCGGTACATTTACTGGACTTGCTCTAAATCTGAAAATCAGTGATTTGTAGAACAGACAGCCTTTCCTTTTTAAAAAGTCAACACAGGTCTTTTAAATGGAATACAAAATAACCTCACAATTATGAGAAACATCCTGAATGAATGTTTTGTTTTCACAACACATGCTGAAGTGTGAGTAACAGCTGGAATGCTAGGCTTTGCTCTGGTTTCCTGGCATTTTTCTATTTCTGTCACAAATTCTATATAACATAAACAATAGTTCCTACCTTAAAAGAAGAGCTTACTATAGCATACTTGATTTTCACAACACTAAACCAAGTAGCAGGCTCAACCCAGCTATGTAAAATACTGAATTTCAAAAATCAGGATTGATTCTAGTTCAGTTAATTTTCTCAAACCTAGTCTCAGCTCAACTTCTGCATATTTCACTAAGAAACTAAAAGAAGCCCATTTTAAATACTTTGGCAAAATTAACTCTCAAGAAAGTGAATGGATAGGAATTCAACTCAAACCAAAAAAACCAAAAATAAACCCAGCACCCAAGGATATTCCAAATACAAAATACTTCAGACTTACCTTGGACACATTGCTGATATAATCCAATTGACACGCACTCTCTTTATCTACTTGGTTACAAAGATTCTGTAAAGTGGACGCATATTCCTTATCGCTTTTTACTCTCATTACCATAAATTTCTTCACTGTTTCCAGCAGTCGTAGTTCCCAGTCTTGCAGTTTTAATAAAGCATCGTGAGAATACTTCAGATCACCTCCAAACCCCATTTTTTAAGGCACTATATACCAGACAGGGGAAAATACGGGCTCTTCACCACATCTGAAAGGAGAAAAAGACTGATCAGACAATTATCAAAAGAAAAACTTCTGGTGAGATAAAGAGCAACTATTAATAATTGAAATAACTTAATCATAAGATTAACCACATACATTTACCTCCTCGGTATAAACTGAAAGGAGGCTCAGAGCACTGTTTTGAACACCAAACTCTGACTGGAAAAGATTTCAGCCTTAGAACTGCTCTCCAGTTTCCATTCCTGCAAAAAGGTACCTCCCTAACTTAAAGTACAGTATGAAAGAAAACATAACAGCATCTAAGACAAACACCAATCTACATATTTAACCAAATAAGTACAGCTAACAGTATCTCCAGACAAGCTGCCAACTGCACTTGTCTACTCTTGGTGACCTGAAACATTTGTTTCTGGTGTTTACTGTCCTAAGAGCACAGAAAAATCCAATAAAACACCAGCTCTCAGGCACTGCATCTGCGGGAAATTGATAACTATTTAGAAGCTAGTTTGCTCCTAAACCCTGTGTTAACAGGCCATTAAACCTGCAGATTCAACCTCCCAAAAACCAGAAAATATTCCAAGCCAGGTTTTCCATCCAACCATACACTGGTCCCCTGGGTCAGAGTTCTACAGTTCACACCATTTTACCTAAGACAGTCTTACTGCACCAAATTGACATCAAATCAGATTGATAAACAGGCAAGATATGCTGCCTTATGAAATCCTGTAGCAGAACTGAAGGCCAAAGACACATTGCTAGAGTTAGCTCTGAAACACCTCCATCTGATGCTGATAAACATGCAGCTACATTGTGGAAGAGCTGAAACCACATATACAAGGAATTTCTACGCACTCTTGCACAGGTTTTGCAATGTAGGCTGAACCCTCTTTTCTGTGTACACACCTGTTCCTATACTAATCAGCTTCCAACTAGGTAAGATAAAACTGATATAAACTGCAACCCTTATCTCTGGACTGCAGTGCAGCCACAGCCTGTACACTGCCTATTCACTAATTCCTGCACTACAGCAAAGTCCTGGTTCTTTTTAACACAGAAATACCTATTTCTTCACAGGCTTTACATTACCACTTAAATTAGCAGTGTTCTACAAGCATTAACAAATTTATCTTCCTGGCAGTCCACTGAGGGAAGTAGGACTAATATTCTTATTTTACATTAAGAACTGAGACACATAAACTAATGTCGACACTGTGGCAGCTCATATTGGTATGTACAAGGCCTAAAGGCAGACTTTTCAGAGTGCCTAGTATTTTTAGCACATTAGGTGTTCAGAAAAAATAAATACATTATTGGCTTCAGTTACTGCACAAAATTTCATACGATTTTGCAAATCAGAACCTCAAGCAGCCTCTGAAATAAGCCTCATGTATGATGTGTTTATTCTGTGTTTATTCTTAGAACACAAACTATGCTACATAACAAAACAAAGATCCAATAAAGAAAACTAGAGCAGTGCCACATTACTATGTATCTACACAATACAGGCAAGTAAAGGCTGTACAAGTAAACCCAAACCTACTGCAAGCTTTCATAAGCTCTTTAATTGGAAGCTGTATATTTCAGTCAGAATTGTTCCTGATGGCTAGGAATTCAGTCATACACAGCAACAGTAATAGTTTGTGTTGGCTGTATTTATGAACTATGTCATTATTAGTAGCATTAATGAAAAAACCTCTGCAGTTAAAATTCAGGAACAGTCTTGCAGAACCACAAACACTTTAGTAACATGAACCAAACAAAAAAATCTTCAAGCCCCTGTTTATTAACATGACTAAAGCTGCACTAGTGAATTTTTTATGCCCTTTAGATCTAGATCCACTTTTATGACTTTTTATTTTTCTCCTACCCCATTTTAGCACATTACCTAACTATCCTAGCACAATACCCGTGGGAAAAGATAGTATCCTTGTTTTCTTACATTCCATATTTAGAAGAGATGGGAACTGAATCTCACAGTGAAGTCTGGCCTTGTGCTGCAAGTAATAGCTTGCTTGCCTCTGTTTTTTACTGAGAGGCAGTATGGCAAGGGAAGGAGGAAATATTCTCAGCATGTGATATTTCAGTCTGCTTCTACTGACTTATAGAGGAGTCATAAGATTATAAAAATGAATAGAACAAAAGACCCAACAATATCTCACTCCAGCCTGCTAAGTTGCTCTTCATGAAGCAGTAATCAGTTTTTTTCCAATTCCACTATTAGATGCCTGGATACACAGGCAGAAATTATACACACATTGGACTCTGGTCTTTGTTTCAAATTATTCCTTTCACTGTGACAGAAGCAGCACAGCAAAAATTTGTTTTGCAAAAGTGATAAAACTCTGATTTGCTAAAACTAACAACCATAAAGACTCAGAACTGATGATTCCCAAATGGCGAAGCCAGCTGCCCTGTGACTTCCATGTAAATTAAGAAAATATTCAATCAAGACGTTTGAATCCAGCCAAATTCAAGTGCTTTATTGTGGAGACAAGAAGTGGTGAAGAATTATGCAAGACCTAAGCCACTCAACTAAGCTTAAGTTTTGATAAGCTAAAAACCAATGCTGTCACTTAAAACCACTTCTAATTTTTTAATAGCTTAAACATTAACAGTACAGATCACACAGTCACTTATTTGAAGTCAGAACTGTAAGATTTACCAAACATATGAACACTCAATCTGACTTTCAAATACTCCTAAAAAACACAAGCACATTTTGAAAGGCCAGTGTTCAAAAAGACAGTATCTGGCCCCAATACAGACAGGTATTTTTCCAAGCTTGGTATCTCCCTCATTAGTGACCACAGACAAGATGACAGCTGCCCTACAGGGTCAGACCAATAGAAGAGAATAATTCAGTCAGAAGGGACCTACAATGATCACCTGGGCACAGTGATCCATTCAGATCAGCCCTGTGTCTCCAACCCCAGCACCAGAAGATGCTTAAGGAAAGCAAACCAGCTGGGCTATTCACCATGTGATCCTCCTTGTACTTCCCCACGTTCCCAGCTACTGGATTATGGAATACTAGTATTTCCGTATTTTTTTGCTTTACCATACACCATTAAAATACTCACACTGACAGATAGATTCCCAAACAGTCTGCAATCACAGACTACAGGCAAAATTGAGAAGTACAGCAAAATCTGAACCCAGAAAAGATTTAATGTAGAACTGGTATGAGATATGGTCAGTTTGAGACACAAACATACTTTCTTCGCTAATGTCCGCAAGATAAAAATACACTGTGAGAGCTATTCTGGGGAAAAAAAATATTTCTCAAAAAAACATGGGAGAGTATTTTGTCTTAAAGCAAAAAACAGAGATGGCATAATGTTTTAAAAGAAACTAGATGGAGAAGTGGTAACAACAAATATGATATGCTAACTTCATACAGAAGAAAACCTTCAGGAATTGCTTTACTCTTACTGTGAAGAGATTTCTTCTGCTTCTGGTAGATACCCATGAGGTTTATCTCTTTTTCCACACATGAACAAAGTTTGTGTGATTTGACATGCCAGTGAAGTTTCAAACAGAATTCTAGCATGTTTTGTAAAAGCAGTAAAATGCTAGTACTATCAAATAAGACAAATGAGTTCAAACAACATTTTTTTTATTTTGAAATATAAGATAGATACAGACATATAGAGATAGATACAGGAAAAAAAAATACTGGACATGTAAATTAGTCAAAAAATATTTGTTAAGCTTAGGAGTCAAATATGTTTCACAGTCAATTCCAAGAAAGTAGGACTTACTTTCTGTATAGCGTTACACTCAAAACAACGAAATAATCATTCACAGGAAGTACACATTGAATGTACATTTAATATTATAGTGTGAATGAGCAACCAGATCTCAAACTGTTCTAAATTTAAGCAGAGTTACCAAAGACAATTTACAACTTCTCTCAACCACCAACACAGTGGTGCAGTCAGATTCCAAACAAATCAATGTTAAATTTTGTCAGCCTAACAGCGAGAAACTTCAATAGTAGTCACATAATCCTTCAATATCATAACACTCCCCTCAGAAAATAAAGCCAATATTCCAGTTAGTCATGTTCCTGGATTCCAGCAGCAACTCTGACGAAAGTAGTTTCAATAACCAATCTACATTTAATTTAAAGACTGCAATCTGTCTGTGACCCATGAAAGTGGCCATGCCATGTCAGACCAAAGGTCCTGTGTCTGACACTGACTGAAACCAAACGAGCAATCAAGAACAGAGCACATACAACACAACACTTTCACAAGATGCTCTCCTCCACTCACAACAACTGGTGCCTTCTGCTACATATTGCCATCATTATATCCACGGTTGTGATTGATAATCTTAAAATAATGATGGATCTACACACATTAGCTGGAACTTGTGGTTTCACAGTACCAGTGACAAAGTAGGCAACCAAAAAAACCACAAACCCAGAAAGCACACCTGGTCCCCAGTTAAATTCAGAACAGGAAAGCACAGCACAGATCTGGCTTCTCTCACTCTTTATATGCTGTCTATGAATTTAGATTGCTCCTAAATCTGCATAGGCTCCAAATCACAGAGAATACAGAATGTCATTTATTTTGCAAACACTTTCTACAAACATTAAAAATATGTCAAAATCAGAAAAGAAAGAGGATTTGGATTCAGGAGACAAATCCTCAAAGCCAAGACCTCTGTACCGAACTAAAAGAATTTTTACAACAGGTTATCAATTTGTTAGACAGTCTTTCTCAATTTCTCAATGTGAGGCTTACGGTAGCTACTTTCCATTAAAATAATGAAATAAATCATTCTTAGCTCTCCATCCCCACCTTAAATAAAAATTAGACAGTCAAACAATTGACATTTCTGTTAGTGTAGAATCTATTCCTGGAATGCACAAGACCACGAAACACAGAACATATACTTTACCTACCCCTTGTTTACACTAACCAAATATTCAGATGATCATCTTTGTATGCATAGATATGATGTATACAACATAAACTAGCAAAATTAATCATTCCACAAAGCTTTTATCAACAATAAACCTGAAGTGGTAATAAAAGCTAGTCTGATTATTTCAAAGTTGATTTGAAATACTGGTCTACTCCAAGCAAAGCAGGCAGCTGATTTTCAGGAAGGCTTTTCTGCAAAGCATAACTTAGCTCACATACCTTAGAAGTTTTCCTCCAGAAATGTCCTTTAGTACAGTTTTCCTATGTCAGCAGCTACTTCCTCTGATTTTCACTTTCTGAAATACACTTTTTTTTTTCTTTTCTGGGGACTCTGTGAAAGAAAAAAATAGCAAACTTTTTTTTACTATTTCAGCATTTTTAAATACATTGCAAAATTTAAACTTAGGTAAGTTGCCCTGCATTTTCAGATTATTACAGAAGCCAGCTGCTTTTTTTTTTTAAAAAGAGACAGTTTAACTGAAAGAAAAGAGCAGACTTCTCAAATGACGGCAAGTGGCAGTAGTATACACATAATTTTGAGTAAAGAAATAATTTTGCCTCTACACATGTAAGAGAAGATTTTTTTTAAGTTCCTGGAATTTCTTGTGACAAGGGTATTGTAGCTAAAAAAATTTAAAAATTTTATTTATTTCTGAACCTTGCGCTTGGTAAAACAAAAACAGAAGCCCATTAACCAGGAAAATGAAGGCCTGGAAGGCCAAAGTTTGTTATATGAAAGATTAAGTTAGTAGTGGTGTTTTCATAGAAGTTGAACACGACAAGTGGCAACATGAGAAAGGAACCACTCAAGACACATAGATTTCTTACATGGCTCTAACTACTCTAATATCTAGAAAAGTAAGAGGTCAGGAAGTTAGGATGACCAGTCAACACCAAAATTTCTGGACTGCAATTTAGGTGAAGCAAACTGACACAGATGGTTTTTGACGGTTTATATTAAGAAAAAAAGTATATAAAATATAAAAAATGGTAAGGAACTAGCTTTGCATACAGCTTACAAGTGCAAGGTATACTGCAAAATCTACACGTGGACCCATGATAAGCATTCACTCACAACCTCATGCTAGAATGTCCAACTTTAGATGAGACATTCCAGAATAGTTTAGCAGTGCCCTTATAAGAAAAACACATAAAGCAAAACTGAAAGAAAGACACAGTGTGTAAGGGTGAAGAAAGCAAAACTATTTTCAAAATCTTCATTATTTAAAACAAAGCACTGATCACAGAAACATTTATAAAATCTTACGAAGGGATAATCTTAGTTCACATTTAAGCAGGCATTATTTAGTATTCCTTTCTGGTTACTTAGTGACGTTCAAGAAACAAAGAACTGCCTAATATAAATACAAAACTTCTATTCTCCATGACCAAAAATAGAAAAGACTGAGTGATGCTAACAGTCAGTCACTGCAAAGGAACAGCAGGTATGCAAGCAGATACAAAAGGAGAAAAAAACCGCAGGAGATTATAAGCATTATAAAATTCATCAAATTTCTAAAAAACCGATATAAAATCATTTGTTCCAAAGTTGCAGAGCCCATGGGAAAGTCTTCACTAGCATAAAAGTACGAGCAGGAGCAAACATTAGAGTAAATTTGGCTCCAGTCTTTCTAACACAAATACAAACCAGGTGGAAACACCAGACTGTCACTGGACAGGAACACAAGTCGTAATCCACATTCAAATGGGACTCATGAAAGTAGAACAAACACCACCACCAGCACCTGGGCACATTCAACTTTCAAACAGATGTCAAGAATTGCACGTGGTAAAATGAAGCCCTTAAAAAAATTCCATTTATCAAATGAAACAACAGATTGGAGCCCCTTCAACACAAAAAAGTTCTGTCTTCTGCTCCCTGAACACAAACAATGAACATACCCTTTTTTTTTTCTTTTTAAAGAACTACTCTATCACATATTTTATAGTGCAGACTTTTGTTTGTCAGTACAAAAATTAAACGCAAACCCAACTTTTCTTTAGAATTCCAGTTACTACTGACTTTGTACCTATGTGCATTTTTTTCATCTGCACACAGGTCATCAGTAGACCTTAAAGCTGGTAATACAAGTCCAATGCTGGTCTAATTGATAGGCATACACTAGCTAGTACATGGAAGCGTAATAAAAGCTTTCCAGTGAACTGCACAGCCATCTGTCAGAGGGCAATAAAATCTCACAGAATTTCCACTGCCACTTCTGAGCTCAAACACAGTAGAATCTGATAGTTACAGACATCTTGCTACCTCAAGGCAATCACCCAATAGATAATGAAGATACAAAAGACAGATTTATAAGAAGATAATTTCAGAGCAGAAAACCTAGTGAACTGTTGTTTTCTGAAATCACTGCCAAGACAGTTAAGGCCAATCCCCAATCAGATCGTCTTTAGATTTAGTATATACAAGGCATTTTCTAAAAATGAAGCATCAGAGAAGCAATTAAAAATATCAAATTAATAGTAAAAATTCACCAGAGTCAGATGCTATTGAGCCAAAGCACTGAAGCATCAGCTATCAAATTTCCAAATTATTAATTCTGCAAAAACTTAGGCTTAAGGTGAGCTAAGCAAACGGGAATCAAGAGTGGAAAATAAATCAATTTTTTTTCAGAGCTGACAAGGCAATCAGAAGAAGCACAACACAGTCTGACTTCAATAGTGCACAAGGTGGTTAAAACCATATCTAAGAATTTGTAGACTGGAATAATTCAAAAGAAAAAAAATCCAATGCAGCTTTTGCAGAGCAAAATCATGTTTCACAACTTGGAGAGTGCTGTGAAGGAATCAAGGATCCTGTGGAAAAAGGCACTGAAAGTGGGAAGTTTCTGCTGATGTCTCTGATAGGAAGCTGAGAGAGAACTGAAGACCTTGCAGGGTAAGACTTAAGAGACAAAGACTGAGAGAAATCAGAAGCTTCACCATAATCTGTGCCAGGACTTGGGCTGCTCTTCAGAATGGTTACCTGCCTATGTGTCATTACAGAAGCATCTGTGCTTTACACAAAATTATGATGATTAATCAAAACTGACAGATCATTACAGAATTCACAGAATCTCAGAACTCTGAGCAGCAAGAATAGAAAACAGCAGATGAAGTCACGTGTCGATAAATGCAACATAATACACTGGCAGGAGTTATTTAATACCATTACCAGAAAAAGTTGCAGTAGTCTCTGAACACACACCTTCATTTGTTCAGTACTTTCAAGCAGTCAGGTTAGAAACCACCCAGAATATCAGATTATTTTTTAATGAAGGGAAGGGAAAATATAACATGTTCTTATGCTGCTGATACATTAGTGGTATTCCTATATGTTCAAGTTCTTCTAGCTCATGAAAAACATAAAGCACCAAAAAAGGTATAGATAATATTGATCATAGCGTGGAGCAGCTTACACACAGAGAAAGTAAAGAGAATTTTTTAGCTCACAAAACAGGTAAGAATGACAAGTCTAAGATCAAAGTACACCAAAAGAAAAAAAATCATCATAGCCCAAAGTGATATGGTATGTCAGATGCCCGAAGTGCTTTCCAGAAGAACTTGAGGACATCAAATGAAATTTTTAAAAAGTTGCTCTTATGTACTTCTTTGGCTAGTAAATAATTAAATGAGATAATTCAATGCCTAAAGACACTTCTGAGACCATGAAACAAAGAAGTACAGAATAATTATAAAAACTAATTTATAAACCACAGATCTGTAGAACAGCAAGAGTTCCACCTCAAGATGTCTCTAAACTGTAAAAGCAGAACAGGAACTATTACTCTGCATTCGTGCCAACAGCCCCCTCTTATCTGACAGTAGCAAGTACTGAGCTACATGGATTTCACTTGGTGATGTGCAAACATCCTCAAACAGTGCACTCTCATTCTCTTATCCCTGCAGCTGTAGAAAGACCACACTTTTCCCTAGCAGCTCCTGCAGCTGTGATGTTATTAAAAAGACATGCAAATAAGAAGCAGTGGGCTTCATCAAAGAATAGGATTTACACTTGTCAGCAGTCCAAAAAAAAACAAAGAAGCAGATAAAAGCCCAAAAAAACAGCTCCCAGTTTCTCTGCCTAGAATCACAAGTCACAATTCTAATTTTTTCAATCTTTCATTTTAAATCATTTTCTAAACCACTGCTATCCTCTAAACACCCTCCAACTGGTCTCCATCTCACTGAAGAAGTCTGAAGCTAAAATGGTAGGGTACTGTAGGACCTACCAGCTCTGAAAAGAACAGAGAGATTAATTCAAATTATTTTCAACCTCCTTGCCCAAGTGCTTACCCTCTTCCTAACAACATTATAATTTATTCTTATTTGTTCGTTATCCAAAAATTCCTGTTCTTTTTCCACAGAACTTCATCTTCCCATTTCTTCCCCCACCACACATCCATTCCGTCCAGCCTACAGCCAGTGAGCTTTCATGCTCACTTACCCCGCTTTTTTCCAGATGACATCTCCCATTTGCCAAGACTATTCCAAACAGTAATCTCATTCTCCACCATACCTCCAGCTGTTTGCTACTTCCCATGGCCTGGTAACTTTCTCAGCATGCTCTTTATCATCTCAGGCCTTCTGTGAAAGAACAGGCAAAGGGTAGAGCTCACATTTGGTAGTGAACCATGCAGTAAGTGCTTTTTAGGTGCAGTTACTCAACTGGTTTCACTTCCACCCTGTAGAAGTTTCTACCTCACAGTCACAGCTAAATAGCAAGACTGAATCTCACCAGGCAGAAAAACAAGAAGATGAAAACAGATGCAAGTTAGGAAGAAAAGAGCTAGTCTAGGTTACACGAGTAACATCCTGTCACTAATGCTTCAAGACTCTTCTGGTGTCTTGGAAACTCTGAAAAAGTGACAAAATAAGCCACACACACCCCTTTTGCTTTCAAAGGGTAAACACATCTAGTTTCTCATTACTTTTCATGTGTTTACAAGAAAAAAAAGCTTTCCTTCCTCTATTTTTCCAAGAATTACACTTTCCCTAAATTCAGTTCCAGGATGCAAGGAAAGGCAAAGAAAAGCATGGCCTCAACTGAGAGCTCCTGACCAACAAATTTTCACTGAACTCTCAACTCTGCAGTGCTGCAACATGTATCTCCACACTAAATCCTAGAAGAAAAATGGATTGAGCAGGATAAGGCTGCTAAAATTACTATCATGGGGCAGATACTGTGCATGTCCAGCCCTGTTAACCCATTCCACCAGCCAAAGGAAAGGACTGTTCCAGAATTACAAAGAACTAGATAATGTTAAAATGTCCAAAAATCGGCCACAAAACTAAAACAGAACAAAAAATGCATCAGTGACTCAAGCTTGCTTAAAGTATATGTATATAGTGTATCAAAGAAACTTCTAAGCAAAAAGAGCAACTAAAGAAAACTCAACTATTGCATTTTCAAGAGGTTTCTTGTCTTAGATGACTAGCAAAGGTAGAAACAGCTTCTAGCAAAAGTTGACACTTGTAAAAATCTCTTTAATTTTTCGTTTTGCCTCTGTCTCTCAAGTTCTTGTACTCCGAGTTTGGATTGAAAGGCAAGAGAGACACAGGATTTTTCTTCTAATTGATGTTTATTATTTTCTTATCTATGGCATTCCTGCACAGAATGTGCCTCTTAGTTAACAGGGTGGAAAATGGCCATGAGTTTCAACTTCCAAAGCAATTTAAAGCCTAATTTACCCAGCTGAGAATTGCCAAGTAGTATGTTTTTACTTATAATCCAGTAAGTAACTATTCATGGTCCACATTGCGGGACTTTTGACCTGATAACAGAACACCCAGATTTGTGAAGAAGAAAGAAGAAGTAAAAATCCACACCCCAAATCCTCCCTATTGTTACACACATATATGTATACACTACTATATTTCACAAACCTAAATTTCTACATATTCCACCCAGTGACATAACTTTGATTACACAGCAACAACCTCAATGCTACCACACAGTCTGGGAAGTCTTTCCCAAAGTCTAAGGTCAAATGGAGTGTGCTTTTGAGGATCATTGTTTGTCAGAACTGAAAGAATGCAATTCTCAGAATTCCGGGTTGCAACAAACACTGAAATTAAAAAGTACCTGTAGTAACCATCTTGACTAAAGAGTTATTTTATGCACAGTTAACTTATCTCTTAGCCGATTTCTTTTAGATATTTAGATTTCAATTAGATACCAAGTCCTCTAGTCTGAAGGTAGGAAGCAGTCTTCTTTACTTGAAAAAATACCCCCAAACCTCTGAAAGTAGTGCTTCATATCTTGATATCCATCTGTCTCGAGATGAATATATGGTAAGTCAGAACAAACACACACAAAAGCCACATGCAAACCCTCACTCCCAAGGCTGCCTATGTAAGCATCTCTCCAGGGGAAACAAGACTGAAGAATACTCCTACTCCTGAGGGTCTCTCATCATCACAAAGCTACACCTAAGAATCCACCCTTAAGACTTCAGGTCCCAAAATTCATCCGGCTGCTGCCATTGCACATTTCAACTTAGAAATCCAGAATACTGCTAGAAGCTTCTTCCAGTAGCACCATATTAACTCTCAAGATTTAAGGACAGCCATAGGAAAAGATAAATCCATAGGATGTGAAATACTTCTAAAAGTCTAGAGGCATTTAATTTCTTCCTATGGCACAGTATCAGGCAGAATGTCTCACTTCAGAAAGAACAATTAGACAACAAATCTGCCATCAGTCTGTAATATATGACAATACTGGTCTCCTCAGGAGAAATATAATCTAGTTCCAACTATCTATTGCTCTTTGAAAAGAAATCCAAAGAGCAATCAGGATGTTTCTTCTTCTTTCCTCCTTCATTAAACTAATTACATCCTTCTGGTTCATTAAGCCCTCTACTTAGTTAACTCACTGTTCATTCAGTCTTCTCGAGGTCACTTACTTCCTTGGCATCACTGCACCACATTTAATGTAGTTTGATTACACAGTATTTTGTACAGAAAATACTGGCCATGAGGACCACAGGTCCATGAGAGTCCTGTCTCTTCCCAACTGCTGATATTCCAGGCAGGAAATATAACATATCATGTGGTTCAGTGAAAGGTGTTGCCTCAAGCCTTTGTTTGCTGTTCCTGAACTGAATGACTGTTCCTTCCCATGCTCCGTATCTTAAAAGATTCTGTGACAGCTCTCTGTTAAATGGGATACAGTTACTCTCACCAGAAATGCAGATGACTGAACTATGCATTTGTACCTTCTTATATGCTTTAAGTGTGTAACAAACTTCAATACATATAGACTACAAATATATACCAAAATATATGACAAAACCTACCCATTCTTTTCTTAGTTCCAGTCAGTTTTGTTTGGGTATCATCAGCCATCCTAGCTGTAAAGAACACTCATTTTGAAGGGTAATATTCTCATTTGAAAATGTATGAATGGATCAAGCTTTAATTAATGGATGCTATTACAAACAATTAAAAGTGGGAGAGGTTTAATCTTCCAGGTGTCTGGACAAGTGGTCCTGAAGTGTATGTGCACGCTTGGACTCTTCACATGGAAATTGATTTGCCTAAGTAAGATTCAGCCCATCTGATCTTCATTGCAATAGATTATTATTTTATACACAGTCTTTCCTTCTGCCTCTCAAAACTATTCTTTCCAGAAATCATACCAGGCAGCCAGTATTTCATTTAAAAGGACAATATTCTCCATAACATAGCATAGTTAACATTTCATAGATAGTCTTCAGAAACAAGTCAGAGATGACAATAATGTATTGTAGACAAGGGTTATTTAGCTCTCTCAGAATTCCTGCCTTACTGTACTCTGAGACAGCTGAAGGGAATTTGACTGACTGCATCTTTAAACCTGAAATCCCAGCTTAATCTGAGAAAAATTCTGTAGCGGGACACAAGCCATGCTATTGTAATGGCCAAATGTTAACAACCATCTGCTTAATCAGAGCTTTGGAAATAGCAGCTCCCCCTTCAAAAGCAGACTGACCACACCCAGGCTGCTAACCCCTACATCCCCACTTAGGCTCCCCAAGCCCGGATGGGGTGACTTTGGTGATGAAATACTAGAGCACAAGAAATCACCATGTCACGGCCCATCAGACTGATTGTTTTACACAGGGCATGCCCTGCATGCTTTCTGGAAACATGAAGCCTTGGGACACAAGGCATACAGCGAGAGGATACCTCCTGAAGACTATTCTGCAAAGGGCATAAAGCTGCTGCAATGAGCTTCCATACCATGGCTGAAGCAGAGCCTGGAGAAAACTCCCATCAGCTACGGGCAGGTTTCCTTTCACAGGGTACCACCTGGCTCCAGAGAAGCAGAGCTAGAAAGCATGCAGCATGGAAAACTACGAGACCATGGAGGAACACAAGGACTGACTCAAACTGAGAATCTGACCTCAGTAAGCATGGCATATAACTACCCTCTCATATTAAGAAAAAGAAAAGGAATCATTTAGATAAATCAGATTATCTGAATGTCAATTAAATTTATTAAAACAGTAACTTCAAATTTACTTAACACATGCACTGATGAGAAATTTTCCACTCCATTTAAACATTCACCTAATCAAAAAGGCAGAACTGGGTATTATATAGCTTTCCTCTATCTTTGTTACAGACCCTTTAGAACTGTTTGCTTTTTCAGATACACACGTCAGCTGCCAACATTTTTTCTGTATCTGGCAAATTAGGCATGTCCTTTTATCTGGTGAACTTCAGTTTATCAACCATATCATGGAAATTTCAGAAAAGACACTCTCCTTGGGAAGAAACACAGCATTCACAGCCTTGAAATACAACAAATATACCAAAAATAAACAAGGATGTGTTTTTCTGATTCCATGTTTTCTATTTTTTAATCAGTAAAAAGCTGCTGCAAAGTTGTATGATTTTCCTTAACACTGCAATTCTCGCATTTTGCTGATTGCCTACTTGTTTCAAAAATACCATTTTTACAATGCTTAAACTGTCACATTTTTTAACTTAACCACTTTGCTTGACTGTACCCCCTTATCTGTACTTCCTGAAACTTAGTTAGAATACAAATGCTGTGGGTTATTATTTTACACTTATGAACATTTCAAAGCAGAAGCCACAACTAGGATGTCAGATGCTATCTTAAAGACACACGAAACATAGAAAGGAAGCTTTAGCATAATTCTAAAAAGCTATACTTGAGCAGACACAATAGCAATACACCACAGTGATCATATTTTAACAAATTTATACAAATTAACAGCAGATAGAACAAACTTAACGTATTCAAAAATCAAGATTTATCCTATGATGCTACTCCTACTCGTTTATAGGTTTACCAAAGGTGAATTTTGTCATTTACAAGTGGAGCAGCTAACCTCCACCAGCTGAGCCATTATTAATAGGTTGTCTGAGTATTAGAGCACCAAATATTCAATAAAATAATTCCTGTCTTACTAAATAACCATTAAATCTCCATCCTTTCCAGCTCTCTATTAAGAGAGAAAACAACTTATAACTGCCACTCTCAATTCAAACAGCAAACATTATAAATGTGATGACAAACCATGTAAGCTACAATATGCTGTCAATGTATGGAATAAGATTTTCCAAATTTTCTAACGCAAAAAAGTTAGGCATAAACAGAACTGGCAAAAAGCAGCAAAGCTGACAAGCCAAGCACAAAATTAAGAGATGCACAAAATGAGGATGAAAACCCAAATTCCACCCTCTCTGGAATATGCACTCTGTGATTGTGTAATTACTTCCACAGCCTTTTCTCCAGAAATGCCCAACACATTTATTACAGAGGATGGAGTGCTCTGAGTATGATTCAGCACTCTGTCAGAGGGGCTCATCTTCACGACTCTAATCACGCTCACTGCTGTAATTGTATGTCTCCCGTTTACTAAACAGGCAATTTCAGTGAACAAACGGCTCATGATTAATGCACTTTAACACTACTCTGGATTTAACTTCTGCTTCTGGCAAAGAGTGCTTACAAAATAGGCAACAATTCACAAACTTTTCACAGGTTGCCACTACTTAAAAGATAACTGATTTTTCATTAGGTCTTAATTATGGTAATTTAGTTTTACGCTTAAGCTTAATTTCTTAATGTTTCAGCTCCTCATATTGAAATAAATCACTTACAGAATCATGGTATGAAAAAAAAGGTTGTGAGACTCTTAAGATCAAGTAATGACAATTGCAAGACAGCTGTCTCCAGACCAACATTTGAATGCCATATAGAAAAATGCCAAATACAAGAAAAACCATTAAGTACTTACTCACTAGTTATTTCCTTACTAACTCTTACTAAGAGAGGGTTGCAAGTGGACTACAGCATTGTGCAGGCAATATTGTACAGCATACTTAAAAGAGAGATTAACAGTGTACACACGATCGATTTTTGTATTTCCCCCTCAACTGGTGATAGTTTCATGTGATTGTCTTAATAGAAAGCTACAGCACAGAAAGCTCTCACAGTATGCAATTAGTACTGTTACTCCACATTCACCCTGTCAACAACCTAAAGGAATGATCTTGTCCAAGCAGTAACTGTCCCCTCAGTAGAAAATAAGAGCAGCCATATCAGAAAGCCTAACAAAATACCCTTGTTGCTCAAGGTGCAAGCCCACAACATAAACAAGATTCTAAAGAGCCAACTAGTGCTCCCCAAAGAACAGTAATTCTGTGAAACCCGTACGTGGGGACAGAAATCAGCCACTGAACTGCAGTAAAGTTGTGAGTATAGAGAGTTGTCTTTACAGACTGCTATGACACACACCTGAGTATTGTAAGCAGGTTAGTAAGAAACCCAGATATGAAGAAGAAAGTCTGAAATTGCATGTGGTTAAAGCACCTGGCATTTTCAAGTGTAGAAGGCACCACTGCAAGGGAAGCTAGTTACTACAGAGCAAACAGCAATCTGAAATCCAAAGTAGAATGATGTCATGAAGAACAGTTCACTCAGTCAGACTAAAAACAGTATTAAACCCTAACTTACTTGGAATTTATTTTTATTATCATCAGGGAAACACACAGGAATTTAAAAAACCCCTATTACTTACTTTTATTATTTTATTTATTATTATTAAACTCGTTACACTTAAAACCAAACTGAACTCTGCATTTAAACTTGCAAGAGAAAATAGAAAATAATTACAGCAATGGTCACAAATATGATTTCATGCTACAAGCTGACAGCAATCAAAGCCTTCCATCCGATGAAGCTGCCCTACAAGAGAAAAAAAATAATAATTCCAAACACAAAAATAAAAACTATTTTAGAAGGACTCTAGCTGTTTTTTAAGAATCCTCACCAAAACTTTGCATGTACTGTATGAGACCACACACCTAGCTCTTAAAATGAGAGCTATCTTCTCTCAAACCCTGGAAACAAAGCTGTGAATTTCACTCATTCACTACTGAGACAAAGTTTCCAGAATAAATCTTTGCAAAGAAATGCTACATTTACCTGCCACAAATGTTAAACAGCAGAAACTTACTGCTTATTTTCACGCACAGAATTTGAAACCCTTTAACTCCCTAATGAAACAGTGACTACTCAACAATTCCAAGACTATCTCTACCGCAGAATAAAGCTCTCCACTAAGTTTCTGAAATCCATTTTTACAAGGCAAACAGCTCAACAATATAATTAGGCCAGTACTGAGTGGGCAGTTTTATCTTAGAATAGGAGCATGCATGCAGTTTACTTCCTACTGGAATGCATTTAGGCCTTCCTCTCTTTTACTGCTTCGCTTCTCCTCCCCCCCAGGAAAAAAAATCTCTTTTCCTAGACCTACTTCCCACACACTGCAAAAAAACTCCTCCCTGTGAAATGATGACCTCATGCTCCTAGCCCATCTCCTTGTATGGAGCAATTCCGGGCGTGCTGCCAGCTCTCTCCGCCTTCAGCCTGACATGGCAAACATACCTTCCTTCACCCTGCTGCTTCCCAGCTAAGGGAACATCGAGGGCAGGCGGCAAGTGGAGAGGGCAGACCGGGCAGGGAGAGGGGGTTTCCCACAGACAAAGAACAGACCACCAGATGCCTGCTCCACTCTCGAATCTAACACAACTTCTTACCACCAAAGCACCTCTGCTCTCCATGGCAGGAAGAATGACACTGAGCTCTGAACATTTTAAGTATGGAAATACATCCATGTCACCTAACTGCAGTGCAATGCCCGCAGTCAAGCCTTACTTCCCTTGTTATGATCTTAGATAAATATCTCTAAGCTAGTGGAGCAAATGTCACCTCTCCTCCTCTCTTAACAAAGGCCCATCTCCCCTTTGCATCAGTAAAGTTCTTTGATACCAAAACTGGCTGGACATCCTGTGCACACACTTTTACATTCTTTTATCTTTTGTAGCTAGTTAGTCTTTAAGCTCTACATAACAACTTCAAAGGAACTGAAAGTTTCTGTTCTCTATATTATTTATCACCTTCTCCAGCCTGTCTTTGCTTTCAAGTATCAGAATTATTTCTACATGATCACTTTATACACTGGCAATCCAAATACCAAGTGACAAAGGATCTTCCTTTGAAAGACTCAGTTGTGACATGAAGTTACAGTCGTAGAAAATCAGGAAAGGTGATGGATAACTGAGCTTTTGGTCAGCTAGTGAGCGACCTTGTACATCTGAGACTTGACATCCTCCCTCAAAGAAATACCTCTGAAGCCCAACTCTTCTGGGGTTAACATTCCACATGTGTATATTTTAAAGTTGTAACAGTACTGATAATTTCTGGGAACACATTAAAAAGGAATTCATAAAATGAGGGAACATACATTGGTCTCACCAACAATAATCATTAACTGAACCTACAATGTGTCCATCATCTGCAATTTGCTTTGACTGTGTGCAGATGATGTATGAATGTCCCACCTCTTTGAGACTCTCAAAGACCAGCACTTACATGTAATAAACTGTAGCAGCAATCTCCTTGTTAGGTGTTATTCAGCAAGTAAAATTAACTTATTTTAATACCCAATAATTTTTTTTAGTCAAGAAATTTCATGCACCACGCCTGGTTTATTTCACACCGCAACTCCTCAAAGGAATCTGCATTAGAATACAGCAGAGCACCAAAGCCACTTCGGGCAGGTCTGTTTCAAAGCAGGGAAAAGTTATTTCACCTACTTGAAAAGCAGTGATGCCCCCCTGGAAAGAGAAAATGAGCTGGCTTGTTTCAAAGGCCCTTGGTGTTCACACGGGATGTGTCATTTCAGGGGTGCATGCTCATGTGAAGTCAAACCAAACAGAAACATACGCCAATATGAAAAGGGATGTTTAATGCCCTTCTGTGTAATCCATTCTAGAACACCAAATATGTGAGTATTCAGTATCCCTGCAGATACCAAAATCTCAAACAAAGCATTAAAACGCACAGGAAAAGCGCCGGGACAGCGGCACTGAGAAGGCCCCACCGTGCAGGTTCCAACGCTAGTGCAGAAGTTAAGGCAGCCGCTGTGCTGTGCAGAGCCGTGACGGAGGAACCAAGGAGGGAGAGAACTCAAAAACCCAAACCGACCCTCCCCGGCTGTGGCATTTATTGGGACGTGGGGATGGTCACCCACCGCAGTTCCTGGCGGCGGTCGGCGCGTCCTCCCGTTACTCCCAGCACTTCCAGCCCGGCCGGAGCACGGGAGGGGAACAGACACGCCGGGCACTGCCGGACCGGGGCCGAACCCGCCCACCGGTCCGGACCTCGGCGGCGGACCCGGGGAGGGGGCGGGATC